>CM053166.1:194919110-195284070 GCA_028571685.1 Heterohyrax brucei
CAGCAGTGTCAGTCCTGTGGGTACAATGAATAAAAGCTTCTTTTAGGGCTGCCATGGAGCCTCTCTGGTTCTTGCACTATGACTTAAGCTGAGACTTAAGGAAGCTGAGCTTGTGATTCTTTTTTTCTCTGTATGCACTGAAGTGCCCTCAGAGCAATCCACCACATAATGCTGCTTACAGCCATCAGTACTGCCGTAATAGACAAGTGCAGCAGCCTCTTGAACTCCCAAGGCATTTCAGTGGGAACTTCATCCCAATCAACCACAGATGATAGGTAACTTGATTTATTGTGATTCATTGCACAAATCACCAGCATTGCATTTCCTATTGGTCAGCATGACTAGGCCAGTCCCCACACTCTACCTCCATGGATCTGTCTTCTGGAACCACTCCCAGTACCAATCAAGGAAACAAAAAACATACCAAGTACACTAATAGATTAAAAATAAAAAGACCAAACCTGTTGTCCTCAAGTCAACTCTGACTCATAGCAACCCTATATGACAGAGTAGTACTGCCCCATAGAGTTTCCAGTGAGCAGCTGCTGGATTTGAACTGCCAGACTTTTGATGTGCAGCTGAAGTTCTTAACCACTGCCCTACCAGTGTCCCAAGCACACTAATAGAGGGAATTTATTATAAAGAAGTGTTTATACACGGTTTGGAGGGGTGAAAATGAAAAAAGGGAACATGACATAATATAGATCATAACAAAGAAGTTACCACTTCTAGAGCTAGGGGATCAAAAGGGAAAAGTTGGGAGTATCAGAAACCTAGAAGCTAGGACGAAGAGTATTGCAGAGTTAACAGTCAGATCTCTGAGAAGGGGGTACCACAATTCTTTCTCAGTGGAGGAGAAAGTAGCATCATCAGCTAAGAGTGAGAATATGGCTGGAAGTAATTTCCTTAATGTTGTCTTCTAGTTCCCTAATTCTTTCTTTGGTGCTATCTAACTTGTTGTAAATGTCATTCACTGAGTTTTTCTTTTATTTCAGTGACTACATTTCTTTATTTCTAAAGTTCTATTTGCTCGTTTTTTAGAATCTCCTTGGACTTTTTGATTACCTTTTTTTTTTATTCTTTCTTTTATACCTTTATTTCATTATATTTCAGGGGTAATTGAAGACTTGAAGAGTTAGACTAGCTTTACATCACAATAATGCCAGCAATTTGTAAGTTTTCAAGGGACCTGTTCCATAATTTCATGAAAATCTTTGAAAAATTCACCATATTTAGGCACAGGGTACAGCCATCATTGTCTATTTTTGCTCTCCCAAACCCTGGTTGCGCAGTGGTTAAGTGCTACAACTGCTAACCAAAAAGTTGGCAGTTCTAATCCACCAGGCGCTCTTTGGAAACTCTATGGAACAGTTCTACTCTGACCTATAGGTTCCCTATGAGTTGGAACCAACTCAACTGCAGTGGGTTTGGTTTTCCTTATGTGACAGTCTCAGTCCCAAGGGGCAATTCCTCTCAGGGTCATCTGTAACTTCTTCCTGACATACCACTGTGCCACAACACACCACAGGAATCTCTGAGGGAGGGAGGGAAGCAGGAAGAGAGGCAAGGAGGGAGACAGGGAAGGAGGGAGGGAGTTATAAGCAGGAAAGTTAAAAGGGGATCTTGCAGGCATGCATTTCAAATTATGCTTGGTAGAGTTTATCCAACACATCTAGGTGGTTTGTAGCAACTCAAAGTCTTTAATTACATATGTATTTGTCTTTCCCCTAAACTTAACTTATGGCTCCCAGAGGGCAGAAGCTGTGTCTTTCATGTCTATGTTAATGGAGAGTTGCTGCCTTCAATCTTTTCAGAGTCCGCAATGGGTCATGTGACCTAGACACAGCCCTGCACCCCTGCCAGCCACAGGTGATGGAGCCAGCACTACATACCTACCCTAGCCTGAGCCAGCTAAGAATTTACAACCATTACTCAAGAGATTGGACCGGAGTTGCCTCAGTCACTGTTGCATACTTGAACTGAATGTTTAGGTAGCCAGTTTCAACAGAGAGATTAGGCATTGGCTCAGGCCACTGCAGATACGCAACACAGAAACCATAAATTAAAAGTTTCATAAATTCTACCACCACCAACTGCTCTGACAGGGATCACAATAGACAGTCCCAGACAGAGGTGGAGAAAAACGTAGAACAAAATTCTAACTCACAAAAAAAGACTGGACTTACTGGTCTGACAGAGACTTGAGAAATCCTGAGAGTATGGCCCCTGGACATACTTTTAACTCAGTACTGAAGTCCCTCCTGGGGTTCACCCTTCAGACAAAGATTAGACAAGCCCGTAATACAAAATTAGACTAAAGGGGCACACCAGCCCAGGGGCAAGGACAAGAAGGCAGGAGGGACCAAGAAAGCTGATAATGGGAACTCAAGGTTAAGAAAGGAGATTGCTGACACACTGTGGGATTGGCAACCACGGTCACGAAATACAAGTTTTTATTTTTTTATTTTTTACTTAACATGACTGAGTGAAAATGTGCATTCCCATATAAATTTACATGCCCACCTATATGCAGCTTCCACTGCTCTCCCTGTCCGGTGACTGCACACTATTCCTCACTGCTCCATACATGTCTCATCCTCCCAACAGTCTCCTTTCCCCTCCTCTCCACCCACTCTCCTTCCTCCAGCCAGAGGTCAGCAGGATGATATCCTATAGATGTATAGAACCATAAAGTGCAACCAATATATGGTCACTCTGCATTGCCAAGTCCAAGCCATTGCTGTCCAAAGAGTGGACCGTCATTATGATTTATGGGCAAGGGCAGCATCAGGGCCAGGGGCCATGCTCTCAGGGGAACCCTGAAACCGCTGGACCATCAATTGAGGTCTTTTAGTGGAGATCTCAGGATGTACCCCTTTTTATTCTTGTGTTGCCAGTGAGACTCCTCTCTGTGAGCTCCATCGTGGCTATCACTGGTGGTGGCCAGGCACCATCTGGTTCTTCCGGTCCCAAGTCAATGAAGGCACCCACTCTTGTGGGTCTCTCTGTCTTCTAGGTTGTCTTTACCGCATGTCATTTCACGGTCATAAAATACAAGTATTTTTTAATGAGAAACTAATTTATCTGTAAACCTTCATGTAAAATACAACAAACAAAAATTTCTTAACTTTGACTATACGAAATATATATGATGAACAACTTTGGAAACAAAATGGTGATGGTTTCACAATATGGTGAAGATATTGTTACTGAATTGTACATGTAAAAATGGCTGAAATGGCAAGTATTTTGAATTCCAACTCATAGTGACCCTATGAACAGCAAGACAAAACACTACCTAGTCCTGCATCACATCCACAATCATTGTTATGCTTAAGCCCCTCACTGCAGCCACTGTGTCAATCCATCTTGTTGAGGGTCTTCCTGTTTGGCACTGACCCTCTACTCTACCAAGCACGGTGTCCTTCTCCAGGAATTGATCCCTCCCAACAACATGTCCAAAGTATGTAAGACACGGTCTTGCCATCCTTGCCTCTAAGGAGCACTCTGGTTATACTTCTTCCAGAATAGATTTGTTTGTTCTTTTGGCAGTCTGTGGTGTGTTCCATATTCTTCTCCAACACCGTAACTTAAAGGCATCAATTCTTCTTCTGTCTTCCTTGTTCATTATCTAACTTTCACATGCATATGATGCAGCTGGAAACCCAGGTGGTGCAGTGGTTAAGTGCCGTGACTGTTAACCAAAAGGTCAGCAGTTTGAATCCACCAGATGTTCCTTGGAAACTCTATGGGTCAGTTATACTCTGTCCTATAAGGTCACTATGAGTCAGCATCTATACAACAGCACTGGGTTCTTGTTTTTGCCATGATGAGACTGAAAATACCATGGCTTAGGTCAGGTGCAGCTGAGTCTTCAAGGTGATATTTTTGCCTTTTTAACACTGTAAAGGGGTACTTTGCAGCACATTTACACAATACATCTTTTGATTTCTGGTTTGCTACTTCTATGAGTGTTGATTGTGGAACCACAAAAAATGAAATCCTTGACCACTTCAATCCTTTCTCCATTTATCACGATATGGCTTACAGGTCTAGGTGTGAACATTTTTGTTTTCTTGATGTTAAGGTACAATCCATACTGCAGGCTATGGTGTTTGATCTTCATCAGTAAGTGTTTCAAATCCTCTTCACTTACAGCAAACAGGGTTGTGTCACCTGCATAACGCAGGCAGTTAATCAGTTGTCCTCCAATCCTGATGCCTCATTCTTCTTCCTATTGTCCAACTTCTCAGATTTGCTTGGCATACACACTGAACAAGTATGGTGAAAGGATGCAACCCTGATGCATACCTTTCCTGACTTTAAACCATGCAGTGTCCCCTTGCTCTGTTCACATGACTGCCTCTTGATCCATACACAGATTCCTTAAGAGCACAATCAGGTGTTCTGGAATTCCCGTTCTGCACAATGTCAGCCATAATTTGTTATGATCCACACAGTCAAATGCCTTTGCATAGTCAATGAAACAAAGGTAAACACCTTGCTGATTTTCTCTGTTTTCAACCAAGATCCATCTGACATCAGCAATGATATCCCTGGTTCCATGTCCTCCTCTGAATCCAGCTTGAACATCTGACAGTTCCCTGTCCATATACTATTGCAGTTGCTTTTGAATGATGTTCAGCAAAATTTTACTTGCATGTGATATTAATGATGCTGTTTGATGATAATTTCTGCATTGGGTTGGATCACCTTTCTTGGTAGTAAGCATAAATATGGATCTCTTTTAGTCTGTTGGCCAGGTAGCTGTCTTCCAAATTTCTTGGCATGGATGAGTGAGCACTTGCAGCCCTGCATCGATGTGTTGAAGCATCTAAATTAATATTCCATCAATTCATGGAGCCTTGTTCTTCATCAATGCCTTCAATGCAGCTTCAACTTCTTCCTTCATTACCACTGGTTCCTTGTCATATGCTACCTCTTGAAATGGTTGAATGTTGACCAGTTCTTTCTGGTACAATGACTCCATATATTCCCTCCATCTTCTTTTGATGCTCCTGAGTCGTTTAATATTTTCCCTGTAGAAACTTTCACTATTGCAGCTTGAAGCCTGAATTGTTTCTTCAGTTTTTTTCAACTTGAGAAATGAAGAACATGCTCGTCCTTTTTAGTTTTCTACATGTTTGGCTCTTCCACATGTCATTAAAATACTTTACTTTGCCTTCGCAAGCCACTCTTTGAAATCTTTTGTTCAGTTCTTTTACTTCATCATTTCTTCCTTTTGGTTTAGCTGTTTGATGTTGGAGAGCAAGTTTCAGAGTCTGTTCCCACATCCAATTTGGTCTTTTGTTTCCTGTCTTTTAAATGACCTCTTTCTTCATGGAAGATGTCTTTGATGTCATTCTACAATTCACGTGGTCTTCAGTCATTGGTGTCTAACACATCAAATCTATTCTTGAGATAGTGTATAAACTCAAGTGGGCTATACTCAAGGTTGTGCTTTGGCTCTCGTGGACTTGTTCTAATTTTGTTCAGTTTCAATCTGAATTTGTGTATGAGCAATTGATGATCCGTGCCTCTGTCAGCACCTAGTCTTGTCCTGACTGCTGATATGAAGCTTTTCCATCGTCTTTTTCCATTGATGTAGCTGTTGATTCCTGTGTATTCCATCTGGTGAGATCCATGTCTTTAGCTGCCCTTTTTGTTGGTGAATAAAGGTAATTTGCAATGAGGAAGTGGTTGGTCTTACAAAATTCTATCATACAATCTCTGGTATCATTTTTGTCACCAAGGTCATATTTTCCAACTGCTGATCCTTCTTCATTTCCAATTTCTGCATTCCAGTCACCAGTAATTGTCAATGTATCCTGATTGACTACATGTTCCATCAGTTTTGGACTGCAGAAGATGGTAAAAATCTTCAATTTCTTCATCTTTGGCCTTAGTTGTTGTTGCATAAATTTGATGAATACTTGTATTAACTGGTCTTCCTTGTAGGCCTATGGATATATTTTATCACTGACAGCGTTGTACTTCAGGGTAGATCTCAAAATGTTTTTGATGATGAATACAGTGCCATTCTTCTTCAAGTTGTCATTCTGGCATAGTAGACCATGTGATTGTCTGACTCTAGATGGCCAATACTGGCCCACTTCAGTTCACTAACGCCTAGGATATCAGTGTGTATCCATTCCATTTCCATTTTGACCATTTCCAATTTTCCTAGATTCATACTCTGTGCATTCCACATTCTGATTATTAATGGGTGTTTGCAGCTGTTCCTTCTCATTTTGAGTTGTGCCACATCAGCAAATGAAGGTCCAGAAAGCTTGACTTCATCCACGTCCTTAAGGTTGACTCAACTTGCCTAGGTGTTTATTAAAGCTCCACTATAAGTATTGTTCAAATAAATGGCCAAAGTAGAGTTGTCCGCCATGGGTGACCCTGCTGAATACTGGGGGCATAACGTCCAGCATCACAGCAATACGCAAGCCCCCACGGTACAAGAAACTGACAGACAAGTTGGGATTGTCATACATATTTTACTACAATTTAAAAATATATATAACTTGTTTACAACCAAAAACAGCCTGCAGAATTCTTCAAAGCTATGGGACAGACTCTAGGAAGAGATTTGTGATATTCGAGGACTGTCAAGTAAGTTCACAAACTCATCCTTGAAGAAAGTGCTACATGCCTCATTGCTGAATATTACTACAGTCACCTTTGAAGTCCTCCACTTGGGAAGCCATGCACTGACGCCAGCGCCTAGTCCACCCTTCAAAGCAATTTTTGAACCTTTTTTCTGGAATGGCCATCAGAGCTGTTGTATTACCCTTGGTGTCCTAAATGTCATCCAAATGTCTTCCTTTCAATATTTCCTTTATCTTTGGGTAAAGAACAAAGTCACTGGGGGCCAGATCAGGTGAGTAGGGAGGGTGTTCCAATACAATTATTTGTTTACTGGCTAAAAACTCCCTCGCAGACAACTAGACAATTAAGTTGTGAACTTGCCACTGTGCCTCCGTGAGCAATGGCCAATCCAGAAAGAGTTACAAAATTGCTTTGAAGAGTGGACTAGGTGCTGGCATTGGTGCCTAACTTTCCAAGGGGAGTACTTCAAAGGTGACCATAGCGATATTCAGCAATGAGGTATGTAGCACTTAGAACAACTAAGTTCGTGGACTTCACTGTCAGCCCTCATTTGTCACAAAGGGTGAAGAGCTGTGGCGAGTGTATGGCAGGTTCTACAAGGCTCACCAGCAGTTCACAAATGCAGAATCCGAAGTGCCTGATGAGTGTACAAAGAGATGCTCACACTCACTACTAAGCAAAAAAACCCAAATTCAAGCAAAACTTGGTACTTCTTATACCCAATAGGGGGATGCTGTGTAACAAAGAGGATTCTGAGGTGCTGCCGGGGGCAGTGGGTGGGGATGTAGCACTACCCCCCTTGTACACAGCTACTCCCTAAAGCAGTCTAGTCATATTTACTGAAATGAAGACAATTAATGCCCTTCGGCCCAGCCATTACACAGGTGGAACAATCACAAGTGATTAAGGAGACATGTGCAGCAATGTTCATCACACGGACATCGTGTCTGTAGTACACAAGGAGCTGGAACTGTGCACAGCTCAGCTTAACCCAAATCCAAACCAAACCCATTGTCACTGAGGCAATTCTGGCTCACCGTAACCCTATAGGACAGGGTAGAACTGCTCCAAAGAATTTCTGAGGAGCACCTGGTGGATTCAAACTGCTGACCTTTTCGTTAGCCACCAGTGCTTAATCACTGCACCACCAGGGTTTCCACAGCTCAGGTTGCCAAGCCAACAGCTCAGGTTAAGCCAAAGCCAAGTGCCGTCAAGTCGGATCCGACTCATGGCTAAGGTTAGGAAGGATCAAATGCATTGGATTGAAACCATAGAATCCTTGGCTGCACTAAAAATGTCAATCATGGGTCTTTAAGGCCAGAGGGAGAGAGCTCAGAAACAATGTCCAAGGAGAAAAGTAATCAAGAGAACGAGATTATATTTATGTGGGTCAAACATATGCAAATGTGAACTGAAAACAAACAAACAAGCCTACAACTCTCAAACACCAGGAGGTATTTAATATGGATACATGCCCTTTACAGTGCCTTTGGTAAGGATAATGGAAAATAAAAAACTATTGTTCCGCAATTCAACTTTCAGTTATTTTAAAAGCTGCTAATTCAGTGTTGTCAAGGCAGTGGGTAAACACTGTGGGTATGTCGTGTGGAGGAGAGCACAATGATAGTCTTGGGGGGGAAGGCGATTCCTTAGTGCCTATTAAAACCTTCGATGCACGTATGTTTTGAGCGAGGAACCCCCCTTAGAGGTAATTATCCTAGAGAGAGATTACACGTTCAAGGCTGTTTGCTGCAGCATTAATAGTAATAACAAAAAATAATAATGGTTGAAAAGTACATGAGTTGGTGACTTAGTAGGTAAGTTACAGTACAGGTATCCTACCCAACACCATGCAGCCAGAGAGAAAAATGAGCTATGTATTTTGGTGCTGACACGCAAGGATCTGGAGAATATATTGTGAAGTAAAAGGAACATCACTAAAAATGTATAATGATCCCATTTATTATGTTTTTGAAAGTTGTGTGAATGTTAGTAATTGCATAGGAAAATATTGTTTGAGAAAATAAAAAAATAGGTAACAATCAACTTTTTTTTAACTTGACAATTTGTCTTAGAATTGTGCAAGGTGGTTATGTAAAACGCTACAGCTATTCTGGAGAATAGTTTGGCAGTTTCTTTTAAAACTAAACGTGCAAAGACCAAATGACCCAGCAGTGGCCCTACTGCGCACTTATCCCTGACGGGGAACATTTACCACAGCACAAAAACCTGCAGACAAATGTTCGCAACCGCTTTGTTTGCAACAGCTAAACCCTGGAAGGAGCCAACACTCTTTCAGTCAGTGAATGGTTAACACACTGTGGTTTATCCACACCGTGGATACTTCTAAGCAACAAAAAGGAAGAGCAATTGACATAGGCAACAACTTGGATGAATCGCCAGGGTATTACGCTGAATGAAAAAATCCAATCCAAAATGATTACACACTGTTTCATTTTAAATGTATTCTTGAAATCACCGCGATGGAGGCCAGATCAGTGTGGCCAAGGGCTGGGGGTAGGGGGGGAGGAGACTGTGGGAGGCGCAGCCGGAGAGTCTGTGCCATGACTGTGGGGACAGTGGTTAGCACGAATCTGCACATATGGTAAAACTGCACGCACACAGACACACACACACGGTGCAAATCTGAGCATGCTCTGTGGATGGGACCCGTGTCCATTTCCTGGCCGTGATCGTGACCTACGGTGATGCCAGATGCTAACATGGGGGCTGGGAGGTAACGCCGGGAAGGGTGTCCTGCAACTCCCTGTGCCTCGACGACAACTTCTCGTGACTCTGTCAACATTTCAAAATAATAAGTTGAAATTTGTAAATGCAAGAATCAGTGTGTACTGAAATGACCCGTCGCCAACCAACTCCCCCTGATGCTACCGCCACACACTCCGCAGCCAGCAGAGCCAGGTTGCTGTAAGAAGGAGCGCGCCTAAGCAACAGTCCACGCAAGGCGCCCACCTAGAGGATTGTTTGGATTGGCTAGGATAAATGTCAGTCAAACACGTGAGGCGGGTCTTTGTCAGTAACGGAGCTTGCTGATTGGCGGCGCGACCGGGACGGGGCTCGAGAGCGGGCAGGGCTCGTCTCCGCAGGCGCGGAGCTCCGGGATTGGGGATGGGCGCGCCTCGGCGAGCTCTGCCCCTCTTACCGGCCGCCTGGGCAAGGGACCGCGCCCGACCCAGGACGTGGCCGGACCCGGAGCGCTCGGCTACAGTCGGGCCCGTCCCCTGCCCTAATGTAGACGGCCAGGGAGAGAGACAGGGCGACCCCGCCGTTCCCGAGAGATTCCGAGAGGGGGAAGGAGGGCGGGCGACCTGAGGCCGACCGCAGCGAAGCTGGCAGCCGTGTCCGCCGCGCCCGGCTGTGACCGCTCCTTTGCGCCGCCTGCCTGCGCGCCCCTGCCCTGCAGGGCCCGAGACGGCGCTCGCGTCCCGGCTCCTCCTCCGCTGCGCCAGGGCTCCTGAGCGTGTCTCTGGCCGGCTTGGCGGTGAGCCGCGGGTCTGTGCCCTGCCCCCCACGCACACTCAAGCCCGGCACACCGAGTAGTATCATCCCAGGAGACGCGGGTAGAGCTGGCGACGCGGTCTCCCGTGAACGAGGTGGCTGTCCCCACACTTCTGGGGCGGCAGGGAGCCAGGTTCTTCCCCACGCCGCCCCGCAAGGGAGGGACTCCCAAGGCACCTAGCTGAGCTGGAGGAGTGCCGCGAGACCGGGCCGTCAGCCGGCCGTGTCGAGGCCTGGCCTGACTCCCGCCAGAGAAAGTTTGTCGCTGCTCGAGCAGCGCTGTCCAGGGCCACCATGTGTCCCTGTGGCTCTCACACCGGAGGGTGCGTGGGACACAGCCGGGCCCCACCCCAGAGGCTCTGGGATCTTGCAGGTGCCGTAGGGTCGGCCACTCTGACAGCGCCAGAGGAAGGGGATGGGGATGCGGACGCTGCTGGCGGCCGCTGGCACGTTGAGAAGCTCTGGTCTGGGGTGTCCTCCTGCCCCAGCCAGAGCGGCTCGGCTTCAGGCTTCCCGCGGGCCCTGAGAAAGACAAGGACGCGGCCAGGCCCCGCAGAGACAAGGGGCCTCCCAGGGAGCCAACGCTCCCCGGACTAGGGGCGCGCCCTTTTGGGGGTGCCAGCTGCAGGCCAGGCGTGGTGGGATGTCCAGAAGGCTTTGCGCGGGGCTCGGCAGTTCCCCGACCGATTACCAGAGGCCCAGGCTGGCCAAGAGCTCTGCCGAGGCGGGAGGAAGGGTCGCTGGGCAGGACCGAGGCAGCAGCCCAGGCACGGGAGAAGCAAAGAGGGAAGGGGGTTGGTGCTCTGGAGCAGCCTCCGTGGTTGTGCTGGGCCGTGGGCTGGCGGTCCCTGACACTGGCGGGAAGCATCCCCTCTCCTGCCACACTGCCCTGGCAAGGACGGTCTGGCTTCCCGTTGCGCTGCTGCACAGATTTGCCCCACCTCTGCGACCCGGCTGGGTTTTACCAGTCTCCCGAGGTGGCTCTTCTTTGTTCCACTTCCAGAGCTGCCTGTTGTCTGGTGGGAGCAGAGTGGCAAGGGGGACTGAAATGACAGTCACCAGCTACCGTTTGTCCCCGGACCAGGCAGCTCTGGACACCCAGTGTCTTGTTGCTCTGGGAGCAGTTTGTCTCCAAAAAAACCAACTGTCTGTGTCAACAACACTTGCCTTTCTTGCTGTGTGCTGCTCTCCTTCTCTATTGGGCGTTGGACTTCTTTCTTGTTGATTTGTAATCAGCTCTTTATAAATGTTAATAATGGTAACTCTTAGTCACTTCATACCTATTTTCTCCTCACTTTATCATTAGTCTTTGACTTTGTGGCTTCAGGACTAAAATTTGGTCAGGCAGAGAATTTTTGCTGGTCTTCTAATGGCCCTCGGGGTTTCCTGTTGTTTGGTTTACTTAGGCCTCAAAGCGGCTGTCCATTTGGAATTATGTATTGGCTGTTGCTGGCTGAGTGACCAGTTATTCCAAATGTGGTGATTAATACAGCACACACTTAGTTGTCTCACGTGGTCTCTGGGAGTCAGGATTCTGGGAGCAACTGAGATGGGTGCTCCTGGCTCAGAGTCTGTCACCGGGCTGCCTGCCATCCTCTGAGGCCTGACTAGTCAGAAGGATCTGATTCCAAGCTGGCTCTTGAGGCTGTGGGTGTACTACTCCTGGCCCTGAGCAGCTCCACCTCCCAAATGTGCCCTCTGTCTAGGCAGGGCTACTAGTTGACAGTCTGGGGCCAACCTGGTCAGGGCCTGTGGACATGAGACCGAGGGGGAGACTCCTTTTCCACAGCTGCAAAACAAATCCAGCTAAGCTTCAACAACAGCCCAGGTGGCCCTGGAGCTGTGTGTACTTCCTCTCTGGGACCCTTGCAGCCTGGATGGCTCTGCACTCTCCTTCCAGAGTTGCCTCTACAAAGTTTGGATGCGCTTTGCCAACGCAGACTGCACCCCGCCTCAGGAAACCTGAAGGCAAGTTTCCATGAAGGTTTGGGGATCAGGATATTGAGTTAGAAAATGCCCACAGCAGTGGAGTGGGGGGCCAGGGGCTGGGGATGGGTAAGGCGGGAGGAGGGAGGTGGAGGAGGAAGGGTGGGGCTTTTCAGGCCCTTGGGGCTGCTGCGGTGGCGGAGGTGCTTGTATTCTTGATCTGCTGCCCTGTGGGGCTGGGTTCTTTGTAAACCAGCTGTGGTCTTTAAATTCTGCCCACCTCAGGCCCATTCTCACCTCCTCAGTAAGGCCTGACACCCAGCTGTGTGGTACACACAGCCTCTGGGACCTTGAGGTGGCCTCTGCTCTGATCTGCCACACATCCCAGGACACCCTGGGGGAACAGGACAAAGTGAGTTCCACGGAAAGCCAGGATGCCTGGTACTCCCCTCCCCCAGCAGTCTGTCATCCACAGCCATCAGCTGGGCAGTGCGGACAGGCTGGGGCTTGCAGTCCTAGAACAGCGACAGTCCTTCCAGCATTTCTCTGGTCCTTCCTGGGGTGAAGGATGGAGCCACAGGGGTGTAGGGCCCGTGGTTTCCGGGGCTCTGGTTGACACAGAGCTCAGCAGGGACATGGCCTTCCAAGGCCGCGTTGGCCAGCCTTGGTTTGAGTCGAGACCTTCACTGGAGCCAGCTGAGGAAAGAGCTGCCGGACCGAGGTGCAGGTGGGG
Source organism: Heterohyrax brucei (assembly GCA_028571685.1). Classification (NCBI taxonomy): domain Eukaryota; kingdom Metazoa; phylum Chordata; class Mammalia; order Hyracoidea; family Procaviidae; genus Heterohyrax; species Heterohyrax brucei. Next base: position 194,931,904 of record CM053166.1, read on the forward strand.
GTGCTGCTCAGTTTGCCCCCAGCCTGTGGTGCCGGATGGTCCCACGGAGCAGTCCATGGCGGTGACGCTGGGTGCCTGTCTCCCCACACCAGTGTTTCTCCTGGAAGTGGTAAAAGCTCCCCGACAAGTGGCTAGAATGTCCCATCCCTCTGGTCTGGGCACTGCAGGAGACAGCTGCCTTGGCACCATTGGGCAAGCTGGGCACTCAGTGCAGGTCACATCCAGTCACTGCCCACCTGACTTGAGTTGGTGGTGTGTGACAGTGACGTGGTGGGGACGCCTGCTTAGGCTGCCTGAGCTGGCTGTGCCTGGGCCCTGCCCTACCACCTGTAGCTCCCAGCCAGGCAGACAGGCGTGTTCTTCAAAGGGCTGAGCACCACTGTCCTGCAGACGTGGAGACATGTCTTAGAGCCATCCTGGGCTGGGACTCAGGAGGCATGTTGCTGCTCATCAGGCCTGGGACCTGACTGAAGCACTTTACTTGGAGCTCGGTCACAGAACAATGCCCTTTTGCTGTCTGCATTCCCACAGGGCATCATCAGGCTACTGGCCAAGGAAGCAGGTGGTCAGTGGTGGGGACCTTGGTGATCCCTCCTGCCTGTCCCAGCTGCCTCTCCTCAAGGCCTGAGGACAGCAGGCTGCATGCTGGTCGTGGCGCAGCCTGAGCTCACACTCCTGTGCCGTTAGCCGCTGTCCTTCCCTTCACCGCCCACTGAGCGCACCAGCCCATGCTGTCTCTGTAACCCTGGGGAGGAGGCCCTACAGAGGAGGGCCTGGCTTCCCTGTAGTCCTCCTGCAAGAGGCTGTTGGCCTGGGAGTGGCCCCAGGCACTTGGATGGGGCCTCAGTCTCCCTCGTTTCACCCCGCAGGCACCTTGCCCAGAGGACGCTCCTCCTCGATGCCTGCTCTGAGCAGGGGTACAATCTCAGCAGCAGCGAGGCCCTGCCCCTGCCACCCTCAATGCCTAGCTCCTCCCCCAGGGACTTGGGCACTTTCTTGCTGGGTTTTGCCCAGGAACAGGTCTGTGCCCTGGCCTGTCCCCAGCAAGCATGCTAGTGGTCAAAGGTCATCCCAGGCCCCCATTGGTCACCCCCTGCTCATCAGTGGCCTCAGCCCTGCTCCCCTCCTAGGCCCCTCTGCACTAAGGGCAGGGCACCAGCCGTGGGACTTGTAGCGGATGTCAGAGGAAGTCCTGGTCCAGGAGCTTTGTAGGAAAGGGGCAGTAAAGAACCCTAGGGCCCTTGGCAGTCTTTGGGGAGCCCAGGAATCCTGAGCTAGTGGCAGAGCCTGGTGGGGGAGCCCCTGGGAGGCCCAGGGCCCTCAGAAGGAAAAGGTGGACAGAACTTTGTAGAATCCCTGGAACCCTTGGGAACACGGATGGCCAGTGGCAGGAGTACTTGGGAGTTCCCGGACAGGAGGATTAGAAGCCTTGGAAATCTTGGGGAGTCAGCGCTGGAATGTGCCCGAGGTCACAGAGCCCCCGGTCACAGAGCCCCCAGCTGGAGGAGGAGCCTCAGGGGAAGGCAGAGCCCCAGAATGCCCTGGTGCAGTGCTCTTAGGAGCCGTGGAATGAACAGCAGTTTTCTGGGGACTCCAGAAGCCCTCCATCTGAGACTGGGGATGGATGGACACCTGGGGCACTCAGGAATGTAAAAATGACTGAGAGGGAGACTAGCTCACACTCATGGGGACTGTTAGCTCCCTCCCTGCTCCACTTTCATGTCAGACCACAGACGGCCTTGGGCCTAAACAGGCTGTTTCCTCCAGACCCCAGAAATCTCTCTCCCTTCCTTGGGAAGTCCCCAAGCCCAACTCCTTTTCCTCTCGCTGTCCCTCCTTCACACCAACTGCTCCAGAGGTTTCAGGGTGTCACCCTTGCCGAACTACCCCAGGGTCCACGTGGGCTCTTGCTAGTCTCAACTTCCTCCCTCTCTGCCCAGTGCTTGGCTCCAGTAGGGCCACCACTGGGGAACTGTGCTGGGCTACTTGCTTCCTCACTTGTCCCCGCTTTGAAGAGACAGTTGCTTTGGGACTGGCATCTCCCTGCTGCCAGGACAGAGCTGTGCTTTCCGTGCCTGTCAGGTCCCACCCCCAGCCATGGCTCACTGACTAAAGGCAGGCCTGGCACGGGGTCCCTACTGTGGGCCCCCACAGAAACAGCGTTCCTGGCCTGTGTCCACCGCCTGCCCCAGTATAGGCTGCAGGGCCACCACCATTCAGTTCCTTGCATTGGGTGCTCAAGGCATCCGACTTGTGGGGTGCTGGGCATTGGGGGAGGGATCAGTGGGAGTGGGCTGAGTTGAAACAGAGTGGTTGAAGCTGCCGGAGATCAACTTACCAGCAGTTAGCAGCTGCGCAGTCTTTTCTGTGTGTTTTCAAGGTACAATAACCACATGTGTAGAGACTAGTGCGCAGCAGAGAGAAATGACCAGGAAGGGTTCCCAGGTCCAGCTCTGCCTGGTACTTGCTGTGTGCCTGTAGACAGGCCGGAAGCCCCAAAGCACAGAGCAAGTGGGTGCACCTGTGTGTGGACTTCACGGGGGAGCTGTGCCAGGTGAGCGGCGCAGGGCCAGCCAGGTCCCACTGCCCACAGCAAGGAGTTGATCAGAGGCTGGGGTGGGAGGGAGGGTGGCTCATACCAGGGACCCACCGGCTCAGGGCCAGCCCAGGGGAGTGGAGCCCGGCACTTGTGTGGTTTTGTGCTGCTGGGGCACAGAACTCTTGTGCAGGGAGGGGCATGACAGTCTGTCCTGGGTTCCCTAGTGCCCTGTTCAAATATTGGTCAACTTGAATGACTGTGAACCTCACACCCATGGGAGAAAACTTGGTAGCATAAGAACCTAGGTAAGTGATAGCCTGTTGTCTAGGGCAGAGGAGGCACTTCCAGGTATGGGAGCCTCTCCCCAGGTCATTCCCAGTAACTGGAACAAGTCCCCCAGCGAGACACCCGTGTCCCGACCTTAGCAGTAAGCTGGCTGCAGCTTCTCCCAGAGAAACACCGCAGCTGGGCCGGAGCGCCCAGCTCTGCAGTCCAGGAGGGGGCTCCGTACATCTGACCCGGGAGGGCTGGGTAAGCGGTTACAGAGGACTGAGGGACTGGGCCACAGGCTGCAGCACCATCAAACACAAACCTATCTCTGGGCAGCATTCGAGCGCAACCCCAAGAACAAGTCAGAACCCAGCACCTGACAGTGACCGTTCACACTGAGACCTAGAGGCCCCAACAGCCCGCTGCTCTAACAGAAACAGCCAACAAGTTAAAAATACATGGTCATTTTATTGTGTGTTCACAAAAATCAAGTCAGGGTGCCTCTGGCTAATCCCTCACCTCAAAGGTGATACTGAACGGGAGGCATGCATGGTGACAAGACTGTGGCCACCCGCAGCCCTGAAGGCAGACACGAGCAGGGAGGCTCTGGGGGCAGGCCTGCTACCTCCCTGGCAGATGAGGCAAGGTCAAACGACTGATCTGGACCAAGCCTGGCCCAGCTGAAACACACAAGTAAGCAGAACACTATGGCCATGGAGCTCGGACTTCTGAGAGGGGATGGCTCAGGAGCCAGACCCTCAGGGGGCCACCCAGAAGGGATTGCCATCCTCGGCCTGCATCAAGTAATAAACAAAGACCAGAAAGGCAGCAAAGACCAGGAAGAGGAGTAACTGGCCCCAGAGTGGGACATGGTGGTCCTGACTCAGACCTGCTCCTGGTACCCGCTTTTCTGGCCGGATGGCACAGCGGGCAAGAGATGATGGCGCAGAATAGGAGGAGGGGGAGGGGGAGGGGGAATAGGGGGAGCCCAGGGTGGCCCTGGAGAAGCTGGAGACAGGGCGGTAGTGCGCGATGCTCTGGTAGGCGCTGTCCCTGGCATATGGCGGGCATTCCCTGCAGAAAAGAGGAAGCAGATAGGTCAGGACAGCTGGTGGCCAGAACCAGCCCTTATCCCTAATTCTCCCTATTATGTGCTGTCACAACTTACCTATCCTTGCTCTCCTCTTCAGAAGAAGTGAAGAGATTGTCTTCTTGCATCTAGAGAAGACGGGAAGGTGACTGGCTGACAAGTCTGGCAGGACCCTGTCATCTTCCCCAGCCAACCCACTCTGCCTCCTCCAGACCTTTTTTAGACTCCTGGCCTTTTATGCAGAGGACCTTGCCACTTTCTCAGTAACTGTCTTAGCTTTCTGAGCCTCAGCACCCCCCTCCCTCCACTAGAGCTCCAATTCTAGATCTGGGGCCAGGGTGACCCTGGGCAAAAGTCCACTCCCAACAGTTCTGTGGGCCCCTTGCCCCAAGTACGGCACTGTGCAGCCTACTCCTCCCTAGAGGCCTGTGAGCTCCTGGGAACCTTCAAGGAGCCACCACTTCCATCCACCAGTCCCATCCAGTTGATCCAAATCTAGGTGTGGTCACGTCAGTTTCTATCGGCATCACAGGTGCCTGGGATGCTTGACAACTCACCTGATCCTGAAAGGTTTCAGCATCTGAGTGTGGAATCATGGGCTCCCGAAAGTTCTTGGATGTACCCACTGACGCAGGCGCCCCATAAGTCCTGGTGTGCAAGTAGCTCTCCTCGTAGTAGTCGTCATTAGAGCCTTGGGGAGAGGAGTGCAGTCGTGCCAGGGCTGGCATCTGTCTCCCCCCAACCTGGCTGCCACGTCGGGTCTATGACAGCCGTTTCTCCTCTCTCTAGGGCTGGTAAGGGGCAGTGGGGCCCAGTCTCAGGTTCTCCCGGAAACCCGGCTCCGTGACAGAGGAGTCAGGTGGCGGCCCGTCCCTCCCCTACTCCCCTACCTGCCTTACCCTTGCTCTGATAAAGTAAGGCATCTTCTTTCTTGGGCAGATCATACTTATCCGAGTCCGCAGATGCTGGATCCAAATCTGTGCAATCGAGAGGGGGTAACGGGACGATTTGCCTCCAGATGTCCCCTCCCTTCTGCCAGATGCCTCCCAGTGAGTGTCCCTGCCACACCCTCGCGACCCCGTCCGCCCGGTCTCCAGTGGTGAACCGGAGCCGTCCTCACCTGAGAACCGATAGGAGAACGAGGGAGCGGACGAGTTTGGGGGCGACAGTCGCCGCCTCTGGGTCTCGTACTCGAAGATCTTCTTCTCGTAGAGCTTGCGAGTGGAGCCTGGCCAAACACAGGGCGCGTGGCAGATCAGGGCTGCTGAGCCACGGATGGAAGCAGGCCGCCCGCCGACCTCCGCCCACGCCGATGCCCTGCGTACCCACGACCGGCCCGTGCGGGATGTTGTACTGGCGCAGCATGGTGACCAGCTCCGCGTCCGACAGAACGGCGTAGTCGTCCATGACGCGGCCTGCAAGGGGCCTGCGCGGCAGCGAAGGCCTGGAGGCAGGCCGGCCTGGCGAAGCCCAACAACAGCTGTCTAGGAGCGCGGCGGAGCAAGGGGCAGCGACAGCGCCTGAGCAGAGGCCGTGAGTTCACGTCACGGCTTCGGGAACCGCGAGCGCCGGGAACGCTGGCGGAAGGGAGTACAGGCCGCCCAAGCGCAGCCGGCGCAGACCGGTCTGGAAGTCAGAGCTAGGCGGCGCGGGCGGGGCTGGTGCACGAAGATATCGCAGACGGCCGCGACTGGGCCACAGGCAGAAGGGGGCGGGGCCTGTAGCAGTCAAAGCGGCAGAGCTGGGCGGGACTTAGGAAAGGGGAGGGGCGGGGCTAATGGCGCCGCTTAGGAGCGGGCTAGGGCTGGAGGCCAGAAGGGGCGGGGCCTGCTTGCTTGCTGAAGCGGCGCGGACTTGTCTGGAAACGGGAACGCTAGGAGGTGGCTGCTAGCCCCGGAAAGGGGCGGGGCTGAAAGCAAAGACGCCCTGCACTGGCGTGTACGGGCAGCTCGTAGGGAGGGGCGGGCCTATGAGTGAGCCTGAATGGCTGCAACCGGCTGGGGCGGTGGGGCCGGGGCGGGACGGACGAGCAACTGCGTGACGCGTTAGCGTCTTTGGTGTTGATCTAGACGTGAAGAGGAGCGAGGCGTGTGCACAGGGCTAAAGGGTGGAAGACCCACTGGGCGGGACTTAGGTACAGGGAGGGGCGGGGCTAATGGCGCCGCTTAGGAGCGGGCTAGGGCTAGACGCCAGAGAGAGGCGGGGCCTGCTTGCTTGCTGAAGCGGCGCGGACTTGTCTGGAGGCGGGAACAGTAGAAGGTGGCTGGACGGGGCCAGCTCCGGGCCTGGGAAAGGGGCGAGCTGAACACCCACCGTGTGGGCGGGATAGGAGAACGGAGACATCACGCTCTGGCTTGCTTACAAGACGTAGGGGGGCGGGCCCGGCGGCTAAGGCGAACCTGCGGAAACCGGCCGGGACTTGGAAGGTGGGCTGGGCCGGCGAGTCTGAGAAGAGTTCCAAGACCCCGGAGTCACGTGGGAGCTGAGGCGCCTGGATTCTCCGCTCCATCCCTCCACCCGTCTTTGGCTTCAGGACCTGGGTGCCCAGTAAGGGGCCGAGTTACCTGAGTGGACACTCGTACAGCTCCTGCCCTGGGCTGGGGCTCTCTTCAAAACCTCTGCGTGGAGAACAGCAGGGAACCCCGGCTGCTGTGAGGGGGCCCAGCCTGCAGGACTGACACTTTCCGGGCCCCTGTCCCCAGCAGGCCTGGCGGGTCTGCAGGCCCCTCCCCTCCGCACCTGTGCCCACCGTCCTCGCCCTGCCTTCCTGCCTGCCTGCCTGGGGAGGAAATGGGGCACTGGGCCAGGAGGGCAGCGGCAGGCTCTCCCTGAGCTCCCAGCCAACTCTCTAAGGGGCCAGGCGTGCCAATGAGTGCTGGCAAAGGACAGGGCATGATGGGAGTGGGGACAGAGTCAGCCAGGCAGCCCACGCCACCGCACCACCCACCTGGGAGACCAGAAAGAGAGAAGGGTGAAGCTGGCTGTCCTATGGGAATGGCCCCTGAGCTGAGTGCCACCCTGGAGGGGTGGAGGGTAGGTTGCTGCCCAGAACCAGAGGGGCCTGCTGGGGGAGGGAGCCTCCGAGAACACTTGGCGGGCTGTGAGCACTGGGGTGTGAGCTGCTTCAGCTTTGGGAACTGTGGCCCTGCAGGGGTGGCCAGAGGAAAGAGAGGCAAGGGGGAAGCAGAGACTGAGGGGAGCAAACTGGGGCAGGTAGTGGAAGTGAGGTAGAGTGACAATGTCGTGTTCTAACGAAGCTAGCCTCATGGAGGGGGGAGCTCCCTGGAGTGGTTGAGGGAGGCAGACCCAGTCTCATAGAGGAAGGAAGAAGAAAAGAGAGGGGACTCTGGTCAGCAAGTGGGGGCCACAGATCAGTTCTGGGAGGTTGGCTAGGGGGCAGGAAAGACTAACACTTGGGAAATGGCCAGAGGAGGGACCCTGGTTTGACGAAATACAAAGACCCTTCCAAAGAGTTTCTGTTACCCAGGTTTTAGAATCAAGGTGTGACCCTGCTCAGTCTCAAGTATTACAACAAGTGCAAAGGTCCCTGAAGACACTGTCCCTTACAGTCTTCAGAGGGGAGAGCCCTGGGCTGGGCTGGGCAGGGAAGGAGGTGGACCTTTGGGCTGTGGGCTGGGCAGAGGCCATCTCATGGAATCTTGAATTTTGGGATCAGATCCCAGCCCCTCTTGGCCTGTCTGCAATGCTGGCCCCTGTCCCAGAGGCCTTGGTTCTGGCTTCCCTGACAGCATGCTCTGGCCTCCCCCATGTCACCCCTCCCTGTACTGATACAAGCTGTTTCCTTATGAGGTCAAGGAATTCTAGGTTTGCCTTCTCCCCAGGGAACGCCCCCCCGCACCTGCCTCAGCACTCTGCCTCATGTGCACCTCCCCCTTTGCCCTCACTATAAGGTCCCACCACAGAGGGCACCAGGAAACTGAGCTGTGGGTGGTCACCCTGAATCCACCCAGTGGGCCTCTGGAGCCTAAGTCCACTCCCATGGCCGTACAGCGCCATCCCAGACCAGCGGACACTAGATCAGCCCTTGACTGTGCGAGTTTAGGCTGCCCTGTCCACTTCCATCATACAGAGGGGATTTCAGGGGCCTGAAGTCTGGTAGGTCATTCATGAAACATCCCCTTCGGCCAGCATCTGGTGTTTGTGGCCTGGCTTCAGAGCTCCCAGGGAGGGACAACTCCAGGGACCTCCAGGAGCCGTTCTTGGGAAGGGTGGGCAAATAAGCACAGGAACTGAGCGTTGAAGAGGACATATTTCTCAGGTGGGCAATTGGAAAAGGGGCTGCAGGCAGAGCTAGCAAAAAGCAGCCAGTGCAGCAAGGGGCATGGGCTGTGGAGGCCACCAATTCTAAGGGAAGAATAAGAACTTCCCTTTAAGAATGGCAGCTGGCCTCTAAGCAGTGGATTTTACAACTTGCAATCCCAGCAAGATCAGAAGTTAAAAGGGAAAAAACACATCAGCGTAAATACATTTGTCAGTATCCATATACAAGGAAGGAAACCTTGGTGGAGTATTGGTTAAGTGCTGTGCCTGCTAACTAAAAGGTTAGCAGTTTAAATCCACCAGGCACTCCTTGGAAACTCTATTAAGACAGTTCTACTTTGTCTTATAGGGTCACTATGGGTCAGAATCAACTCGATGGCAGTGGGTTTTGTTTTTGGTTTGTATACAAGGGAACCGTTGTTCCCTGAGCTACTAAGGTTCTCTTTAAAGGTGAGTATTTTTTTAATGCTAAACTTTCTCTTCAAGGATCTCTTAAAGATCCTTTGGACTTTAACTGGCTTTCAAATGCTTTGAAACATTGCTTCCATAGGTATAAAAGTTGTAAGACAATTATTGTTAAAATTGATGTGCTGAATATTGTCACAATTAATATTAAAACATGGGTTATTTGACCAAAGATCTCTCAAGAAAATTGTCATGTTCCAACCCCAGAACACATCAGTTCATCTTGATACTCATAGGATGGCTGGTTGGAAGAATGCAGTTGATTTCACGTAGTTTTCCTAAATCTTCAATCCAGAGATAAATCAAAGCCTTTATCATGACTTTCACTAGTGGTCAGCTGATGCTGTATGAGTCATTCTACCCAGACCTGAAAGAAGAGATAGAGCTGTTTTGTATGTGTGTGTGTGTCAGGGAGGGACAGGTTTGAAATGGAGGTAGAAGTCCAGTCCCTGCTAAGAAACCAGTGCCTCCCTAGGGCTCCCTCCACCTGTTGTGGCCCTGGCTTGATTGCCGCTGCCGAAAGGCGTGTGGTTTCTCTTTGGGGTGGCCACTTTGGCTGTGAGCCCCAGCACAGCCACTCCTGGACCTGGGTTCCCACCTCTGAGTCCAGGCCCCCGAATTTTCATGTGAAGATAACCCACTGCTCTGTCTAGCTGGAATGTTCCCCGCCCCAGAGGCAGCACTAAGGCACTAAAGGTCAGGGTCTAGCAAGGCGGCAGGACGTGGAGGGCCCTGAGTGCCTGTCGGTGCTGCCCAATCATCATCAGAGACTCCATGTAGCGGGTTGTGAAACCACTTCGTTCCTTACACACTGTCTCCCTTCTGTCCTTTCCTTTCTTCCCTTTGTCCACTCATTCTTTTTTCTTTCCTTCTTTTACTTCCATCCCTCCTTCAGTCCTCCAGTTTATCCCTTCCTCCCCTCCTGCTTTTCCTCTTGGTTCTCTTTCCTTCCTTTTCTCCTTCGTCCTGCCTTTCCCTCCTTCCTTCCTCCCTTCCCCATTTCCCTTTCCTCTTTTTTCTTTCCAACATCACTCCTTCCCCATTTCTCCCGTCCTTCCTTCCTCCCTCATTAGTTTTGTTTCTGCCCTCACTCCATGCCTTCCTGTCTCCTTTTTTAACAAAGGACTAGAAATCAAAAGATGCATTGCCAGTGGAAGATGCATATAGGTGGGCATGCAAATTTATATGGGAATGTACATTTTCACTCAGTCATAATAAAAAAAAAAGATGCATTGCATTGGGAAAATCTACCGCCAAGGACCTCGTTAAAGTATTGAAAAGTGAGGATGTCACCTTGAAGACTAAGGTGCCCCTGACCCAAGGCATGGCATTTTCAACCTTATTGTATGCATGCGAAAGCTGGACCATGAGCAAGGAAAACAGAAGAACTGATGCCTTTGAATTGTGGTGTTGGAGAAGAATGCTGAATATATCATAGACCACCAAAAGACGACATAGTTCTGTTCTGGAGGAAGTACAGCTAGAGTGCTGCTTGGAAGCCAAGATGGCAAGACTACGTCTTACATATTTTGGACATGTTGTCAGGAAGGATCAGTCCCTGGAGAAGGACATCATGCTTGCTAGAGTGGAGGGTCAGCGGAAAAGAGGAAGACCCTTGATGAAGTGAACTGACACAGTGGCTGCAACAATGGGCGTAAGCACACAAACACTGATGGGTGTGGCACAAGACCGGGCAGTGTTTCGCTCTCTTGTGCACAGGATCGCTATGAGTTGGAACCATCTCGACAGCAACTCACAACAACAGAGTAGAACAGAAAATATCTGAGTGCCTTGCAGGTAGTATGGAGAAATCTTTGGGGAATTGTTTTGTTTCAGTTCTCTGTGTGTGTATGTGTGTGTGTGTCTATGAGGCTGCCTATAAATGTGAGGACGTTGGCTCAGGATGTAAATATAGCCCTCACTGTGGTTTGTGGGCAACAGTGTTAAAAAGACACTGCTTTACATGGCCTGTCCCAAGGAAGTGACATTTTATCTACATCTGAAACTATTAGGCAAAAGCACACAGGAGAGGAAGGAGTGTGGCTTTGCCAGGGTGTGGCTCTGCCCACCCTGGTAATAATGCACTTGCACATTCCCAGGCTTGGGGACAACATCTAATCAGGTCGGGTGTGTGTGTGCGTGTGTGTGTGTGTGTGTGTGTGTGTGTGACTCCAACATGCTTCCACTGCCCACTCCAGGCCAGGGCTGGCACCTAGCAGGGTCAGAGCCATAGGATTTGTGGCCTCAGAGTTGTTCCAGTCCAGACCCACTGAAGGTACTCAGTGAACACCTGTACCTGCCTGTTGTCCGTAGCCCGGCCCCATCCGCCAGGGCAGCAGAACCCGACTTGCTTTGTGAGTCCAGGATTGGGGCAGAGGCAGGGGCCATGGCTCTGGGGGACTTCCTGGAGGAGGTGGCCTGAGAGCGAAGGCCTTTCCTGCTGGGGAGTACTTGGCTCCCCCAAACTCAGCAAGCCAGTGTGGGCCCTGCAGACCCCAAGAGAGCGCAGGACTTCTCCCCGCCCCCCTGCTGGCGGCCCTCGCTCAGTGGTGAGCTCATCCTGGGGGGGCGGCGTCGCCAGTGTGGCCCGGGAGCTTGAGATCGCCGCGCACCCCCGCCCCCGACTCCTGGGCGATTTTACCAATTAAGGCTTTCTCGCCCGGCCGGGCCGGGCCGGGCCGGGCCGGGCGCGGGGCGGGCGCGGGGCGGGCGCGGGGCGGGGGTGAGGCCAACAAGAAGGCAGGCGGCAGCGGGCCATTCGCGTGGAGGCGCGCGGCACGCAGAGGACACCAGCGGAGCCGGGAAGCGCCAGGCACAGGCGCGAAAACGAGCCAGGCGCCACCCTGCGGTCGCCGGCCGCCCGCAGGGACAGCAGGTAAGATCTCAAGAGGCCAGGCTCCACGCAGAACAGGCTCCCCGTTGCGACGAGGCGAGGGCGGCAAGACGGTGGAGAAGTCTAGAGAACGCAGGCGCCGGCACAGGCCGAGGCCTGGACCTGGTGGAGCTGGGGTGCTCTAGCACGACCCCGCGAGTGGTGCCTGGGAGCAGTTTCCCGAGTTTACCCACTAGCCGGTGTCTGCCTTAGGAGTCTGGGAACCCAAGGCCATGGGAGCCCCTCAGCGTTTGGCAGGAGTTCTGCCGGAGGTGGGTGGGTGCAGGCGTACGTATGAGACAGCAGCTTACAGTCTTTCTGAGAAGGGAGGGCCCCCAGGGGTGAATGGCTACCTGGAAGGACACCTTGTAGCTAGTGTGCCTGATGCGAAGGCCATGGTGGGCCCCTCACAGGCGTGAATCATAGGGCACCAGCTGCCTGGTCACGGGAAGCTAGTTCCTGGGCTGCTGCCGTCTGTGGGGCTGGGGTGGGGTGTGGCCAGGCACCACGGGACAGACTCACAGGCTGGGCCCATCCCAAGTTGGCTCTGAGCTGGGTGCTCCCCACCAGCCGGGATGTGAGCAGCGCTGGCCCTAGATTATCATGCCACTAGGGCCAGGAAAAGTGAGTGAAGTCAGCTGGCTGGCCCATCTGTACGTGGTGCTCCAGGCTGCATGACCCAGTGGGCACAGAGAAGGGGCTCAGGAAATGGATACCCTCCCCTGCCTCACCTGGCCTCGCTGTGCCAGGCCAGGCCTCTTCTCAGTGTGCAGACCAGCTGGTGCTCCCTGGCTACACAGGCCTAGAACCAGCTGGCTCCATAAAGATCCCAGCTGAAGAGCCCTTGCACTTGGGGCTATAGCTGGAGAGCCAGGCCTGGGGTCTGAGGGCTGGGGTGGGGGTGGCGTGGGAGTGGGGTGTGCTTATCATCCAAGAATCTACTCCAAATAAGGGAAAATATGAAAGAGCTGAATTTTGGCTTCCCCAGACTGCCTGAACTGGGGGCTTTGAGGTGGGGCGCCATCTGGTGGTTATACTCTGCCTGCTAGGTGCAAGGACCCTCTGTACTCTCTTCCCTTCCTCTCCCCAAATAGGGAAAGCCCAGGGCTGGCAGCCAGCACATCCCACTTCTGTCCCCTTTTCTGCTGGAATTGACCACTGGATAGTGCTCTGACTCAGTTTCCCTCTCCTCTGTTTGAAGATTAAGGGGTGAACACAGATGGCTTCTTAGGATGACACTTAGCTGAGACGATCCATTCTTGACTGAATGCTGTCCCCGGGAACTGGTTTTCCAGTTGGGTGCAAGGGGAGGGAGGATGTGACCAGAAGAACAACCCTATATGGCCTGGCAGGGAGGGTTCATATAGGTTCCTCCTTTACAGCTGTCCTTCCACCCTAGCTCTCAGACACCCCCTCAGAAAACCAGACCTGCTGCCATCAAGTTAGTTCCAACTCACAGCAACCCGATAGGACAGAGTAGAACTGTCCCATAAGAGTTTCCAAGGAGCACCTGGTGAATTCGAACAGCAGACCTCTTGGCTAGCAGACTTAATTACTATGCCGCCAGGGTTTCCTGCTCTCGGACTCAAAAACAACCAAACCCACTGCCGTTGAGTCAATTCTGACTCACAGTGACCCTATCATACAGAGTAGAACTGCCCCATAGAGTTCCCAAGGAGTGCCTGGCAGATTCGAACCGCCAGCCTTCTGACTAGAGCCATAGTACTTGACCACTATGCCACCAGAGTTTCCCTCTAAGATGCAGTGGATGGGAAATTTTTCTGCAAGTGTCTGAGGGCATAGTGGTTAAGTGCTACATCTGCTAACCAAAAAGTCTGCCCTTCAAATCCACCAGGTGCTCTTGGAAACTCTATGGGGCAGTTCTACTCTATCCTATTGGGTCTCTGTGAGTCAGAACTGACTCGATGGCAGTGGGTCTGTTTTTTTTAGAGGGTGTTTGAGCGCTAGGGTGGAGGGACAGCTGTAAAGGAGCAAAGTGTTGGAGGGTGGCCCTCTGTACTGGCAAATGCCATCTGGACCCCCTGTCACCACCATCAGTGAAGAGAACCCAGTGGGGTGACAGACAACTGCAAAGAGATGTGCTGGGTGGCTGGAGCCATGCCTGCTGGGTATCCCTACCCTACTGTGGGCCACAGACACCCAGGGGCAAGCAAGAGTCAACCATATTTGGGCATGACATGTTGGAGGACCCAGGCCTCCTGCTCCCACTGGTCTCAGCAGAGAAAGGAACTGGCCTGTGCCTTCCTCTAAGAATTAAGAAGTAGGGCCAGAGTCATGCCCTTCCAGACCAGGGGATGTTCTGGAAAGTCCTCTCCAGTCTTCCGATTGCACAAAAGGCCCTGGACTGCACTGGTCCTTGTCTTCCCAGGGCCTCTCCACAGGCTCCAGAGGTATCTGTCAGAAAGCAACTGCCCAGTTGCCCTTAGCACAGTCCCAGGTCTTCAGCAGCCCCCCTCCCCCCTTCCCCTGCTTCCCCCTTGCCTTTTTCCTCTGGCCACCCCTGCAGGGCCACATTGCCCAAAGCTGAAGCAGCTCACACCCCAGTGCTCACAGCCCGCCAAGTGTTCTCGGAGGCTCCCTCCCCCAGCAGGCCCCTCTGGTTCTGGGCAGCAACCTACCCTCCACCCCTCCAGGGTGGCACTCAGCTTAGGGGCCATTCCCATAGGACAGCCAGCTTCCCCCTTCTCTTTCTGGTCTCCCAGGTGGGTGGTGCGGTGCCATGGGCTGCCTGGCTGACTCTGTCCCCACTCCCATCATGCCCTGTCCTTTGCCAGCACTCATTGGCACGCCTGGCCCCTTAGAGAGTTGGCTGGGAACTCAGGGAGAGCCTGCCGCTGCCCTCCTGGCCCAGTGCCCCATTTCCTCCCCAGGCAGGCAGGCAGGAAGGCAGGGCGAGGACGGTGGGCACAGGTGCGGAGGGGAGGGGCCTGCAGACCCGCCAGGCCTGCTGGGGACAGGGGCCTGGAAAGTGTCAGTCCTGCAGGCTGGGCCCCCTCACAGCAGCCGGGGTTCCCTGCTGTTCTCCACGCAGCGGGCTTGAAGAGAGCTCTAACCCAGGGCAGCCGCTGCTCAAGAGTTGGCGTGGGAAACTCAGCCCTTTACTGAGCACCCAGGCCCTGGGCGCCGGGATGTATTATCCCATAAGCGAAGTATGCTCGGGCTTCCTTGTGCCTACTAATCTGTGGTGCAAGGTTTCACCTGGTTTTCCTCACATCTTGGGAAAAAAACAACTAAGTCCCGGCGTACCTTGCTTACTGGCCAATCGTCCACTGCCCAGAAGGGGTGCAGAGACCCGGGGAGGCAGGGACCCAGGCTGGGGACCCAGGTTCCTAGGTCCCGCGTGACTGCGGGAACGCGCACCACTCCACCCTTGGGGGCCAGGAAGGAAAGTTCCTTGTATGGCGTGGACGCTGAGGCCCAGCCACCCAGCGCCCAACGCGGCTCAGCCTATCCTCGCTTGGGGGCCCCAGGCAGGTTCCCCAGAAGTCCGGCGCGAGGCTGCGGGGCCTGGGCGCTTGACCCTTCACGGAGCCCGAGGGTCCTGCGGCTGCAGCCTACGACACGCGCTGGGTGGGGGCCGCGGGGGTGGGCATTCCGACGGGCGGGGTGGGAAGGGACGGGTGCGGCCCAGGAAGCCCCGCCCCGCGTTCCCGCCCCGCCAGGGCTCCGCCTCCTGGCTCCGCCCTTCACTCGCATTTAAAGGGCTCGCTCTCTCCGCAGCCCAACCTCTGCTCTCGGCCTCGGCCTGCTCGCGCCAGGTTGTCTGCAACTTTAATTAAGGGGCCGTCCCCGCGCCAAGGCTGCAGCACCGCCCCCCGGCTCCTCGCACTTCAAAATGAGTAGCTCGCACGCCCGATCCGGCCAGAGCGCGGCGGTCGCGGCTCTGGGCGGCGGCGCTGACACGCGGGATTCCGAGATGCCGGCCACCGAGAAGGACCTGGCGGAGGACGCGCCGTGGAAGAAGATCCAGCAGAATACGTTCACGAGATGGTGCAACGAGCACCTCAAGTGCGTGAGCAAGCGCATTGCCAACCTGCAGACAGACCTGAGCGATGGACTGCGGCTCATCGCGCTGCTCGAGGTGCTCAGCCAGAAGAAGATGCACCGCAAGCACAACCAGCGGCCCACCTTCCGCCAGATGCAGCTCGAGAACGTGTCGGTGGCCCTCGAGTTCCTGGACCGCGAGAGCATCAAGCTCGTGTCCATTGGTGAGGGCACTGCGCGCGCCCCTGGCTCTCCCCACGCCTCCCTGGCCCCGGCCATTCCGCGCGGGACCCAGAACAAAGGCGCGAAGGCCGCGGACCGCTACGTGCCCCGCCCGCTCCGCCCCGCTGGCCCTCGCCCAGGCTGAGCTCACATCCTCCGCAGGCCGCACCCGCTGCCGCGCGCCTTGGTGGGAGAGGGTCCGGGGCGGCGGGCGCGGGTTGCCCCCAACCCTGGTCCCTGGAGCAGCGCGGAGGGCCCTTTGGCTTTTAGGAGTCAGAGCTTCCTAAACCCATTGTTTGGGGCTCGCGCTTTTTCTGGCCCTGGAAGCTGCCCCACCCCTTGAAAGTAACTCCAACCCCCCAGTTTAAGTCGTGCCCAGGGAACTTGGGTGCCAAAGAAATCCAGTGCTAGCGAAAGTGCGCTAGCAATGAGTCTGGGCCTCTAGTCTGTTTGGGCACCAACTTGCTATTCATCTTGTTTCCGTGGAGGCCATGGGCTCGGCATCCAGAACGCAGGAGTCGTTAGGATGGGGCTCTACCGTCAGCTCTGCTCTAAGTGCTAGCCACGGTTACTGTCACAGGCGTAGAAAGGCCAGCCCTGACCGGGCCAACTGTAGCATCCCTGGCCCTTCTCAAGATGAGAGGCCGCAGGGGTAACAGCCAGTGGGACTGGCGATTGGCGGGATGGGGAGAGGAGAAAGGGGTGCAGCTTCTTTCCTCCAGAAGCTAAAGGCCTCACAGTTCTTGCTGGCAGCATGGCTCACGCTGAGCCAAGACCCTGCTGGGCTGGAACTGAGGTGCCCCTACCACACAGAGGGCAGGCCCCAAAGGTGGCAGCTGTTTCCGAGGAGTGCCAGGCAGATGAGGCCCACCCCCCCAATCCCAGCCTCAGTCTAGCCAAGCTGAGTCATCCCTGAGTCCTGGGGGGGGGCAACCGGATGTGGGGAGGCAGGCGAGCCACACCCCAGCTCTCTGAGGGGGGGGTCTCCTCTCTGCTCCCTCCCCCTCCTCCCTCTTGTGAGTTGGCTGAAGCAGGCCTGGTTCCCAGAGCTTTGCCATATAAGGCAAAAAAATGTTGGAAAGCAGCAGTGATTAGGGGAGGGCGGGGGGATGGGGAAAGGGGGTGGGATGGGGCGGGGCCATCCAACCAGGCATTCTCCCAGCCCAGGGCCCTTCTTCCCTCCCTCCTTGGTGAGGGAGAAGGGGATAGTGGAGGCTGGCCTAATGTGAACCGGGGGCAGACCCAACCCCCCATGCAGGACAGGGGCCTGGTCTGGCTTTGCAGCCTTGGTCTTCTCTAAGCCTTGCTCGGGCATCCCTGGCCTGGACCACCCTACCGCCAGCCACCTGTGGCAGTGTAAAGGCAGTGACCCACGCAGGGAAAGGACAAGCCCTAGAGCAGATTCTCTGAGCTGCCCAGCTGGTCTTCGAGGCACTTTCCACATGGTCCATCAGTGGCCCTTCTGTTGGGGCCCACCCCCTTCTCAGCTGCCTCATTCTCCCTAGCTGACTCACCAGACTCATACTTTCTTTGATTATGGGCCTTTAGATTCCAGAGGGGATTCCAAAGATGAGCTCCTAGAAAGCCCATCCATCTCTTCTTACTGTGGGCTGCACTCTGCCGACAAGCAAGAGGCTGAGATATGGGTGGGGGCTTCTTGGTGGGGCCTAGGGGTTACCGCAGTGACAGGAGTGCAGAGTGCCCGCCCAGGGTGGCGCAGGCAGCACCCTAACCACTTCCCCTGTGGTGAATGGGGAGGCTGCCCGTGGCCCAGCGACCCATTAGGTTAGGGTGGTGTGGGCAGGCGGGCGCAGCTGAGCTGGGCTCTGCTGAGGCAGCAGGATAGGGGAGCCCCACCCACGGCCTCTGCTGGCCGCTGGAGCAGGGACCCCCCTATTCTGGGCCCCGAGCTCACAGGGCCCTCCCCTCCCCTAGCTGGGGTGAGGGAGGCCTCGGGAATACCTCACACCAGTCACTCACCCTGGCAGGCCCCAACTGGGCCCCACTGAGTCAGGCCTAGGCTGTCTACCCCCAGGTTCCTTCATGCTTGGGGCCCCTCCCTTGCCTCAGCCTGTAGCGCCCCCCCTGTCAACTCAGCTCTGCAGGGGACGAGGGCCCCACAACCCTGAACCCAAGGGGTCCTTGCCCAACACATCCACTTCCCTTGCTCCAAGCCCCACCCCCCCACCCCAGGGCAGCAGGGGTATTTCCCAACAGATCGCCCGTCTTCCCCTTCCTCTTCCCTGTCACCGGTCCCCACCCCTCCTGTCAGGATTCCATCAGATGCCTGGCTTCTGGGCTCGGCTCCCACCAGGCCCCACTGGCCCCTGAGGATGGGTGATGGCCCCGGGTGGACAGCTGGGTAGCATTCATTGGGGAGCTGGCCTCTCTGGACCCTGTGGAGGCCCTCCTTGGTCCTTGGGTTTGTGGGCCCAGCTTGTCTTTTCCCTGGCCTCCAGTGGCCCTCTGATTGTACTCTTTTGTCATCCTGTGTCCAGGGGTGTCTGTCTACTTCTTAACCCCTCTGCACGTCCCCGGGCTCTCGCAGACAGTTCAGTGCACCCCCCATGGATAGAGCTGGGGGCTCTCCCTCCTGCATTGTCTCCGAGAGTCCCCCTGGGCTACCGGACCCTGACCCACCTGTCCCTCACAGACAGTAAAGCCATCGTGGATGGGAACCTCAAGCTGATCCTAGGCCTCATCTGGACCCTGATCCTGCACTATTCCATCTCCATGCCCATGTGGGATGAGGAGGAGGATGAGGAGGCCAAGAAGCAGACGCCTAAGCAGAGGCTCCTGGGCTGGATCCAGAACAAGCTGCCACAGCTGCCCATCACCAACTTCAGTCGGGACTGGCAGAGCGGCCGTGCCCTGGGTGCCCTGGTTGATAGCTGTGCCCCAGGTGAGACAGGACAGGGCCTGCCATAGTGCCTGCTGTGGGCAGGGCAAGGGGATGGCTCTGCAGGGCCCTGAGGCCCTCAGGTTCACGGCCCTCCTCTCCCTGCAGGTCTGTGTCCTGACTGGGACTCCTGGGATGCCAGCAAGCCTGTGAACAATGCACGAGAGGCCATGCAGCAGGCTGACGACTGGTTGGGCATCCCTCAGGTCTGTGCCAGCCTGGCCAAGGTCAAATTGCAGTGGGCACCGAGGTGCAGGGGCTCAATACCTGCTATCTCTTGCCTGTGACAGGTGATCACCCCTGAAGAGATTGTGGACCCCAATGTAGACGAGCACTCTGTCATGACTTACCTGTCCCAGTTTCCCAAGGCCAAGCTGAAGCCAGGGGCGCCCCTGCGACCCAAACTGAACCCAAAGAAAGCCCGTGCCTACGGGCCAGGTAGGTGGGCTTCCCTGGGAACTTAGGTGCAGGCCACCATCCTCTACCCGGGAAACCTGGGGGGCTTCTCTCATGTGCGGCCTTGTTACTGTGGACTCAGCTGTGGCTGGTCAAACTGGTGATTTGGCCAGACGAGAACATGCTAGCAGGTTCCTAAAGTCACAGAGGCTTGAGGCAAAGCGCATTCAGGGAAGAAGGGTCCAACAAGTGATGACAGACAAGGCCCAGGCAGCAGGGGTACTGCTGGGATGCTGGGGATCACAGAGGGTCAGGGACCTAGGCAAAGGGTTGGGCAACCAGAGTATCAAACCCAGGTGTTCCAGCAACAAGTATGGGTCTGCCCCAGCGATGAGAGCACAGCTGGGTCCCACGACTGTGCTCCAGGCACCTGGGCTTGTACTACATGAGCTCATCCTGTTCAAAACGTGCCTGGCTGGGAGCTGGCAGGGTTGGGTACTGGGCTTGCAAAGAGAGAAGGAAAAGTGGCAACTACCTGCACAGCGGGCCCTGTGGCTTCCTCCTTCATCCACAGGCATCGAGCCCACCGGCAATATGGTGAAGAAGCGTGCCGAGTTCACTGTGGAGACTCGCAGTGCAGGCCAGGGGGAGGTCCTGGTGTATGTGGAGGACCCAGCTGGACACCAGGAGGAGGTAGGGCGCCAGCAGGCCGGGTGGGGGGCGTGCTGTGGGGCCCAGTGAGTGGGCAGCTCCTTGCAGAGGTTTATGAGCTCCCCCACAGGCAAAGGTGACCGCCAACAATGACAAGAACCGGACCTTCTCTGTCTGGTACATCCCTGAGGTAACAGGGACCCACAAGGTGAGCTCTCAGTCCACAGGGAGACAGAGTGGGGGCCAGTGGCAGAGGCCCAGATCTGGCCCTCATGGCCTGTCCCTCCTGGGAACAGGTCACTGTGCTGTTCGCTGGCCAGCACATTGCCAAGAGCCCCTTTGAGGTGTATGTGGACAAGTCACAGGGTGACGCCAGCAAAGTGACTGCCCAGGGCCCTGGCCTGGAGCCCAGCGGCAACATTGCCAATAAGACCACCTACTTTGAGATCTTCACGGCAGGTGAGTTGGCTGTCAAGGGCTGGGGGAGCCCTCGTGGGCTAGGAGCAGCCAAGTGGCCCCACAGCTGAGCCAGCAACTCGTGACAGGAGCAGGCACAGGTGAGGTGGAGGTTGTCATTCAGGACCCTGCTGGGCAGAAGGGCGTCGTGGAGCCTCAGCTGGAGACCCGGGGAGACAGCACGTACCGCTGCAGCTACCAGCCCACCGTGGAGGGTGTCCACACGGTCCATGTCACCTTTGCTGGTGTGCCTATTCCTCGCAGCCCCTACACGGTCACAGTTGGCCAAGGTAGGCTGGCCTTAGCCTCCCCAGCTGCTGCCCTGCGTGTCTTGTGGCACGGCAGGGCCAGGTCTGACCCAGCAGGCTGCAGTCCTTCTTTGGGTGCTGCCCTCACCCTCAGCCTGTCACCTCCTGTGCTTCCACTCTTTGGACACGCCTTCTCTCCCTACTTGTTGGGTCCCTGTCCTCCTTCTCTCGCCCTGTTGGTGCTCTGTCCCTTTCCTCTCCATGCTTTCGCCTTCGGAGAAGCTCGTTCTAGCTGTCTGGAAACCTGCTGTTCTCTGCTCTGCCTACAGGGTCAACGGTACTTGATCTGTCTTCCTTGAGAAGGGCGGGCTGGACAGGGGAGTGTGGTCTGGTGTGGGGCAGGGAAGGAGGTTCGCCCCGTCCCGGCCTGGGCAACAGCAGGGTCCCAAGCATGTTCTGGGTATTTTGCGCACATCCCTCGCCTATTGGGCCAAGCACTGAAGGGTGTCTTCTGTCTCTGCCCCTGAGGGTGGGGTGGAGGGGTGGCTCAGCCCAGCTGTCCAGTAGCTCAGCTGGGTCCTCTTCTGCCCACAGCCTGTAACCCTGGTGCCTGTCGGGCCGTTGGCCGGGGCCTGCAGCCCAAGGGTGTGCGGGTGAAGGAGACAGCCGATTTCAAGGTGCACACGAAGGGCGCAGGCAGTGGGGAGCTGAAGGTCACAGTCAAGGGCCCTAGTAAGTTGGGGCAGGCCAGGTGTGGGGTGGCCACAGCCCTCTGGATCTTGGCCTGAGTCGTCTTATCTCCCACAGAGGGTGAGGAGCGGGTGAAGCAGAAAGACCTGGGTGATGGCACCTATGGCTTTGAGTATTACCCTACGATCCCCGGCACATACACAGTCACCATCACATGGGGTGGTCAGAACATTACACGCAGGTGAGGGACTTGGGCAAACCCACCTCCTCTCCCATTTTCCCATCTGAGGACAAAATGGGCTTATCCTACCCTGCCCAGAGCCTTCTGGAGAGCAGCCCTGGTACCTAGGCCCAGACTGGCTGCCCTCCAGGGTGGCATGCCTAACCGCACGGTTGTCCCCTTCTAGCCCTTTCGAGGTGAAGGTAGGCACTGAGTGTGGCGACCAGAAAGTACGGGCCTGGGGCCCTGGGCTGGAAGGAGGCGTCGTGGGCAAGTCTGCCGACTTTGTGGTGGAGGCCATCGGGGATGACGTGGGCACCTTGGGTGAGCTGGAGGTTGCAGCGGGCCAGCGCGTGGGGCAGGGACTGCTCCAGGACTTGGGGAGGTTTAAGGGTTGCCCCCTACCTTGAGGGTCCGAACCCTAATTGGGCCTGGGGGCCCTTGGCAGGCTTCTCGGTGGAAGGCCCATCCCAGGCCAAGATTGAATGTGATGACAAGGGCGATGGCTCCTGTGATGTGCGCTACTGGCCACAGGAGCCTGGTGAGTACGCAGTGCATGTGCTGTGCAACAGCGAGGACATCCGCTTCAGCCCCTTCGTGGCAGACATCCGCGAGGCCCCCCAGGACTTCCACCCGGACAGAGTGAGTCTGCAGGGCCGTCCCACCCACTCTGGGCAGCTGGGTCACTCGGTATCCCAACCACAACCTGAGATCTCGTTGTCCTGGTTAGGTGAAGGCCCGAGGGCCTGGGCTGGAGAAGACAGGCGTGGCGGTCAACAAGCCAGCCGAGTTCACTGTGGATGCCAAGCTTGGGGGTAAAGCGCCCCTTAAGGTCCAGGTGCAGGTAAGCAGCCCTCCTGGAGTGGGGGCAGAAGGATGGGCACCTGAGGTACCCCAGGCCTGGGGCACTGACGAGCAGGACTGCTTCCTGCCCTCCCTGCCCCTTCCTGCTTTCCCAGGATAATGAGGGCTGCCCTGTGGAGGCAGTGGTCAAGGACAATGGCAATGGCACCTACAGCTGCTCCTATGTGCCCAGGAAGCCTGTGAAGCACACAGCCATGGTGTCCTGGGGAGGTGTCAGCATCCCCAACAGTCCTTTCCGGGTGAGCTGCCTCTTGGGGGACCTTGAACAAGCTTTTAACGTTTACCGGCACCCTCTGCTTTTTTTTTTTCTTGTGGTGTATTGAGATACAACATATACAACATGTAATTTACCCATTTAACATGCACAATGCCACATTTGTAGCATATTCACAGTTATATAATCATTGTCAATATCAGTTCCAGAACATTTTCATCACCTCCAAATGGAAGGCTGGGATGCATCAGCCATCACGTCCCATTCCCCCTCCCCCTGTCCTCCCCACTCCCTCCTGGCAGCCCATAATCTCTTTCCCTGTTTGTGCCTTTGTGTCTGACTTGTACTCTGCGTAAGGTTTTCAAGACTAATCCACATAGTGGTCTGTATCAGAGCTCAGAACTTCCCTCTGTGGCCGACTGGCAGAGTCCATCATGTGGATAAGGCCACGTCGTTGTATTTGCTGCTTTATCTGTTGATGGACACAGTGTTTCTCCTTTTGAGCAATTATGAACAGAGCTGCTGTGAACGTGCACATGCTTACACAAGCATGTTTGAATGTCCGCTTTAGGAACTGCTGGGTCCATGGTAGCTCTGTGCTCACCTTTGTGACAAACTGCCAGGCTGTTTTTCTGTACCAGCTGTACTGTTTGATGTTCCCTCTAGCAGGGCTGGGAGGTCACGGTGTCTTCCAAATCCTTGCCAACACTTACTGTTTTCCCTTTTTTTCTAAGGAGTCCCTAGTGGTGCTGACTGCTAACAAGAAGGTTGGTGGTTCAAGTCCACTAGAAGTACCTTGGAAGGCCTGCTACTGTACTTCTGACAAAATTAGCCACTGAAAACCCTGCAGAGCAGGGTCCCACTCTGACACATGTTGGGGCTGCAAGGAGTTAAGAGTTGACTCCATAGTAACTGGTTTTGGGGTTTTCTTCAGAAGAATTTTATAGTTGTAGGAGTTAGGCTTAGGTTTGGCTTCAATTCAGAGGAATCATTGGGCTGCCTTGCACAGTGGCTGTCCCCAGTGGAAAAGAGCACACCTTTTGGTGCTCCAGGCTGGTCATGTGCATCCTCCATGCCCTGCAGGTGAACGTGGGAGCCGGCAGCCACCCGAACAAGGTGAAGGTCTATGGACCAGGAGTGGCCAAGACAGGGCTGAAGGCGCACGAGCCCACTTACTTCACCGTGGACTGCACGGAAGCGGGCCAGGGTACAGCAGGAAGCAGGCAGAGGGGCAGGCAGGTGGACTACAGGTGGGGCAGCTCCGTATGACCCAGCCTGTGTCCCCTCACCCACTACAGGAGATGTCAGCATTGGCATCAAGTGTGCCCCTGGCGTGGTGGGCCCAGCTGAAGCTGACATTGACTTTGACATCATCCGCAATGACAATGACACCTTCACTGTCAAGTACACACCCCGTGGGGCTGGCAGCTACACCATCATGGTCCTCTTTGCTGACCAGGTGGGTGCTGCTAGGCTCGGCCCGGTACTGTCCTGGGTGTTGAGATCTGCTCCCCTCTCACCCTGCTCCCTGTCCTGTTCCTGCAGGCTACCCCCACGAGCCCCATCAGGGTCAAGGTGGAACCTTCCCATGATGCCAGCAAAGTGAAGGCAGAGGGTCCTGGCCTCAGTCGCACTGGTGAGCATGCCTCCATCCCCTAGGAGGGCAGAGTTCCAGGGGTTTGGGCCAAGGTACTCCTACACAGTCACTGTATCTCCTCAGGTGTTGAGCTTGGCAAACCCACTCACTTCACGGTCAATGCCAAAGCTGCTGGCAAAGGCAAACTGGATGTCCAGTTCTCGGGACCGGCCAAGGGAGATGTGGCACGTGACGTGGACATTGTTGATCACCATGACAATACCTACACGGTCAAGTACACGCCTGTGCAGCAGGTAGCTGTCTCGGTCCTGGGCCTGTCCCCTCTGCTCTACCTACTGGATACCCGAGCACTTGGTAGAGTGGGTGGGGCTAGGACCTTCCTGTCTGTCCACTGCTGAGCATTGCCTACCTTCCCTTGCATCCTGCTAGGGGCCGAGTCTCATCACCTCTTCCTTTCTATACCTTTCCAGGGCCCAGTGGGCATCAATGTCACATATGGAGGGGACCCCATCCCCAAAAGCCCGTTCTCTGTGGGAGTATCTCCCAGCCTGGATCTCAGCAAGATCAAGGTGTCTGGCTTGGGAGAGAGTAAGTCATTCATTGGTGGTGGAGGTGGAGGCTGGGACTCTCAGAGGGCACCCCCCAACAGCTAAGTCTGGCCCCAGGGTTGGCCTATACTGGGTTTCATGTTTCTCTCCCCACCCTTTCTATTCTTGCAACAGAGGTGGATGTCGGCAAAGATCAGGAATTTACGGTCAAGTCAAAGGGGGCTGGTGGCCAAGGCAAAGTGGCATCCAAGATCACGGGCCCCTTGGGCACTGCAGTGCCCTGCAAGGTGGAACCAGGCCTAGGGAGTGACAACAGTGTGGTGCGCTTTGTGCCCCGCGAGGAGGGGTCATACGAGGTGGAGGTGACTTATGACGGGGTGCCTGTGCCTGGAAGCCCCTTTCCAGTGGAGGCTGTGTCCCCTACCAAGCCCAGCAAGGTAATCAGGCCTGCAGAGGTGCAACCTGCCATTTATAGACCCACTTGCACCCTTTTTCCTTCTGACCCTTTGAGCACTGGCCTCAGCTCCTGATTCTCTCTTCCTCCTGCTTGCATGCAGGTTAAGGCCTTTGGGCCTGGGCTACAGGGGGGCAATGCAGGCTCCCCTGCCCGCTTCACCATCGACACCAAAGGAGCGGGCACAGGCGGCCTGGGCCTGACAGTGGAGGGTCCCTGCGAGGCCCAGCTTGAGTGCCTTGACAACGGGGATGGCACATGTTCTGTGTCCTATGTGCCCACTGAGCCTGGTGACTACAATATCAACATCCTCTTTGCTGACACTCACATCCCTGGCTCCCCATTCAAGGCCCACGTGGTGCCCTGCTTTGATGCGTCCAAGGTCAAGTGTTCAGGCCCTGGGCTAGAGCGGGCCACAGCTGGCGAAGTGGGCCAGTTCCATGTGGACTGCTCGAGTGCAGGCAATGCAGAGCTGACCATCGAGATCTGCTCTGAGGCGGGGTTGCCGGCTGAGGTGTATATCCAGGACCACGGCGACGGCACACACACCATCACCTATATCCCACTCTGCCCTGGGGCCTATACTGTCACCATCAAGTATGGTGGCCAACCAGTGCCCAACTTTCCCAGCAAGCTGCAGGTGGAGCCTGCTGTAGACACTTCTGGTGTGCAGTGTTATGGGCCTGGTGTTGAGGGCCAAGGTGAGGGATCCTCCTGACAGCTGGTGGGAAGGGACAGGCTGCCCAAGGGTGCTGTCCATGGTCCCGGAATCCCATATCTCGTTCCCTATGGCCCCTGCAGGTGTTTTCCGTGAGGCCACCACTGAGTTTAGTGTGGATGCCCGGGCTCTGACCCAGACTGGAGGGCCACATGTCAAGGCCCGTGTCGCCAACCCCTCAGGGAACCTTACAGAGACTTACGTTCAGGACTGTGGCGATGGCACCTACAAAGTGGAGTATACACCTTACGAGGAGGGTGAGCACCCCACTCTGGGGCCACAGGCGGGTGGCTGAGTAGGCATCTCAGTGCCTTCTGACCAGTAGCCTTCCTGCAGGCGTGCACTCCGTGGATGTGACCTACGATGGCAGCCCTGTGCCCAGCAGCCCCTTCCAGGTGCCTGTGACTGAGGGCTGTGACCCCTCCCGAGTGCGAGTCCATGGGCCAGGCATCCAAAGTGGCACTACCAATAAGCCTAACAAGTTCACTGTGGAGACTAGGTGAGGGAGCAGTGCCAGCCTGGGCATGGGTTGGGTGGTCTCAGGACCTCCAGGGAGTGACTGTGTGTGTTTGGACCCAGGGGAGCAGGCACAGGGGGTCTGGGCTTGGCTGTGGAGGGCCCCTCTGAGGCCAAGATGTCCTGCATGGACAACAAGGATGGCAGCTGCTCAGTTGAGTACATCCCCTATGAGGCTGGCACCTACAGTCTCAACGTCACCTACGGCGGCCACCAAGTGCCAGGTGAGGGGCAGGGCCACAGGGCTGGGCTGGGTCTTCCCTACTGGCCTCACTTCATCTCATGTTGCCATCACTCCTCTGTCGTACAGGCAGTCCCTTCAAGGTCCCCGTGCATGATGTCACAGATGCCTCCAAGGTGAAGTGCTCAGGGCCAGGCCTGAGTCCAGGCATGGTCCGTGCCAATCTCCCACAGTCCTTCCAGGTGGATACCAGCAAGGCAGGCGTGGCCCCACTCCAGGTCAAAGTGCAAGGGCCCAAAGGTGAGCCCTCCTTACCACCTGGGGAGGAGTGATTGTCACTGAGGAAGCCGGACAAGGCAAGCCTAGGGAGGTAGGGCAGCAGGAAAAGGAAGCCAGGTTTGAGGGGTGTGAGAGGAGGGAGAGACAAGATTTAGCATGTAGTTGACAGGGCAGGATAGAGGCAGGAAGAGGGTCTGAGATGGCAACTACTAGATTGGACACCAGGGGCTCGGAGGCCACTCTTGGGGTGAAGGACCAGGTAAGGGACTAGGCAGGTTGAGGGCTGGGAGGTGGTAGGTGCTTGACTAAGTCCTGTGGGCTAGGGTGGAAGTCGAGGGCCCAGCAGGACCTGGCTCAGGCCTTGTGCTCTTGAACTGGGGCTAGGCCTGGTGGAGCCAGTGGATGTAGTGGACAACGCTGATGGCACCCAGACGGTCAACTATGTGCCAAGTCGTGAGGGGCCTTACAGCATCTCTGTGCTCTATGGAGATGAAGAGGTACCACGGAGGTAAGAGGCCAGGCCTTCTTCCTGCAGGGAGGGTCCTGGCTGGGTGTCAAGAGGCCCCTCTGACTGCTCCCAACACCCTGGCCCAACAGCCCCTTTAAGGTCAAAGTATTACCTACACATGATGCCAGCAAGGTGAAGGCCAGTGGTCCTGGGCTCAACACCACCGGTGTGCCGGCCAGCTTGCCTGTGGAGTTCACCATCGATGCCAAGGATGCCGGGGAGGGGCTCCTGGCTGTGCAGATCACGGTGAGCC
This sequence comes from Heterohyrax brucei, assembly GCA_028571685.1. Taxonomy (NCBI): domain Eukaryota; kingdom Metazoa; phylum Chordata; class Mammalia; order Hyracoidea; family Procaviidae; genus Heterohyrax; species Heterohyrax brucei. Next base: position 194,959,340 of record CM053166.1, read on the forward strand.
AGCTGCTGTGCCTGGGTAACCCTGTCAGACACTGGGGGGCGGGTAGCCCAGGCTAGGCTCTAATTCTGAGTTGGGCTAAGACATGTGAGCAAGTCCTGCTTGGCAAGCCTGGAGTGGGAAAGTTCTGGGCCCACATGGGGCTCATATGGCCTGGGAGGAGCTGCACCCATTCTCTGAGGCTGTGACTCCCGAGAAGGGAGGTAACAGATGGAGACATCCCCATGTAACCCTTTATGCCTCAGTTCACTCAGCTGTAACAGTCAGAAGTTGTGTCACGGGGGCAGGTAGGAAGATGGAGCCCTCAGAGCCTATAGGCAGGTGGCTTCCCCTAGGGCCTGAGTTAGGGGTGGGGCTGGAGCAGGCCAGGGCTGGGCCACAACCTCCAGTGCATGGACCAACTGCCACCCCTGTGCTATACCCTGGCAGGACCCTGAGGGCAAAGCCAAGAAGACCCACATCCAAGACAATCAGGATGGCACGTACACAGTAGCCTATGTGCCTGATGTGACTGGTCGCTACACCATTCTCATCAAGTATGGCGGCGACGAGATCCCCTTCTCCCCGTACCGTGTCCGGGCCGTGCCCACAGGCGATGCCAGCAAGTGCACCGTCACAGGTGAGCAAGGCCCCCGTGGGCCGCGACGGCACTCGGCACGGGGCTTGGGTGTGCCTGTGTGCAAGGGCTCGCTGCTTGGGGCGGCGTGTGGGAGAGGGGGCTGCTCCCTTGAGTGACTCACTTGACCTTTCTCCTTGCTCTCTGCCCTCTCACCTCAGTGTCAATCGGAGGTCACGGGCTAGGTAAGCTGCTTGCTGGGGCCACTCCCCATGCCCCTCCTGCCCAGAGGGGCAGCTTCCTGTCCTATTCTTTGCTACTCCCAGACAGTTCCAGCTGCAGCTCTCGGTAGGGACGTGGGAGGGGGTGCAAAGGCGGCGCCCTGGGCCGCCAGGCTAGGGCCCAGGGAGGCTTCTGGAGCTGAGCATGAGCCGCTCGGGCCCTGTCCCTCTCTGGGCCTCCGCATCCCCATCTGAGGACTTGGGTTGCAGCCGGGAGCTTTCGGGGTGAGGTGCATTGTGGAGGCACCCCCCCGTCCCAGGAGCTTTGGGGTCTGGGGATCTTGGCACCCCAGGGAAGCACGTGGGGGTGGGCACCAGGCCCTTTCTCCTCGCTTCCTACCTGGCCTCCAGGGCACCTGTGTGGGCCAAAGGAACCCTGGCCAGATCCACAGACCCCCACCCTGAGCTCCACAGCTGTGCATGAGCAGGGAGCGGGGCTGTAGTGCCATAGAACTGCCCCCAGTGCTTCAGCGGGCAGCATGGCGGGGGCCAGCCCAGCCTCGGAGCCCCAAAGTGCACCCGTTGGCCTTCCTGCCACCTGTCCTTCTTCCCCTTCCACTCCAGCAGTGACGTTATCCAGAGAATCCCCGACTAGGGTGCTTTACTGGCCAGGGCCATGCCAGAGTCACTGATCGAGCTGGGTTAGAAGGTGATTGGGGTTGTAGAAGACAGGTGCGTGTGGGGTGGAGGGGTGGAGCCTAGGGCCAGGGCCCACAGGCCTTAGGTGCCAGGGGCACAATTGAGGCTCAGCCTGAAGGAATGACCTTAATTTATCCACCTGTGGTGTGGAGGATGGAGCCAGGGAGGCTGGTGGGGCTGAAGCAGCATTCGGGCCGATGGACTAGGCCGGCGGCCATGGGCTTCAACCTGGAGGATAAAGAGGCTGAGGCTGGCTAGGGCTGGGGCTAGGCCACTAGGTAGATGGAAACTGAGCTAGGGGAGAGGCGGTATAGGGTGAGGCCTCCCTAGAGTGGGCCCCGCATAGGGGTGGGCAGCTGGTGACTAGGTCACAGCTAAGAGAATGCCCTGGGAAGTGGAAGTGAGTGACCAGCGTGAAGCCCAGCACAGTGGGAGCCCTCAGCTGATGGCCAGGAGGGCAGATGAATTTCTCCACTGCAGGGACGTCCCCAGAGCCTCCACAGCCCGCCCCGGTTCATAACGTCACTGTCCCTACCCTGTCCTTGGCTGCTCTGCCCTGGCTGTGGCTTGAATCTCCTGTCCCTGGGTGCTACCTCTGCTCTTCCAAGCTGCTAACCCCACTGCTTCCCTGCTGCCTCCCTGCTCCATGTCTTGGCTGGCTGGGCCGGGCTGCCTCTCCTGCTGTGACCCTTTCTGGTTGAGCAAGCATTCTCAGTGGTCAGGAAACTCCAGTTTCCCCTGCAGGCCTGGGCGGGCAGAGTTGCACAGCCCCACGCCGCAGCAGTGCTCACTCCGTCTGCACACGGGGCTGGGACGCGGGGCTGAGGCCATCAGCAGCTGCTCCACGCGCTGTCTGGGCCAAGGTGGCAGGAGGGGCAGTTTGGGCACCACAGCAGCAGTGGCGGTGTGGGCCTCTGTGCCCTTCCTTCTTCCTCCCTGGCACCTGGGTGCCAATTCTCAGGCCTCTTCTTCCCTCAGGGACAATATTTACCCCAAGAAAGGCTCCTTGGCCGGTGGTGGCTCAGGAGAACGTTTCCTGCCTTCTGAGAAGCCACTCACTGTCCCCAGCTTGGAGGGCCAAGGGTGGGGGGCCTCGCCGTGCTTGGGTGGCACGGGGAGCAGCCAGGGCACCCAGCTCACTGCTGGTCCCCCTTGGGGACATACCCTGCCCCACCAGGTGCTGGCATTGGCCCCACTATCCAGATTGGGGAGGAGACCGTGATCACAGTGGACACGAAGGCAGCAGGCAAAGGGAAGGTGACCTGCACGGTGTGCACGCCAGATGGCTCGGAGGTGGATGTGGATGTGGTAGAGAATGAAGACGGCACCTTCGACATCTTCTACACGGCCCCACAGCCCGGCAAATACGTCATCTGTGTGCGCTTTGGCGGCGAGCATGTCCCCAACAGCCCCTTCCAAGTGACGGTGAGGAGCAGACTGGGCAGCGGGCAGTGGGGGTTTTGCTCCCCTCCTGGCCCTCAGATGTCAAGTCTCCAGCTCTCACGCTTTGTCCACAGGCTCTGGCTGGTGACCAGCCTACCACACAGCCACCACTGCGGCCACAGCAGCTGGCGCCACAATACACCTATCCCCAGGGTGGCCAGCAATCTTGGGTATGTACTGCCTCCTTCTGGAGTACCCATTTCAGCCTGGGAGACGTCCGAGGGGATCCCCAGAGCCTCCTACAGCCCCTAACCTGACCTCTGTCCTCACCGCAGGCCCCAGAGAGGCCCCTGGTGGGGGTCAATGGGCTGGACGTGGCCAGCCTGCGGCCCTTTGACCTCGTCATCCCCTTCACCATTAAGAAGGGTGAGATCACCGGTGAGTGAGGGTGACAGAAAGAAGGAGCAGGTAACTCCTGGAGCGAGGGTGTGACCCAACAGGCTGCCCTGACCCCAACCCTGCTGCCACCCGCAGGGGAGGTACGGATGCCTTCAGGCAAAGTGGCCCAGCCCTCCATCACAGACAACAAGGACGGCACTGTGACCGTGCGCTATGCCCCCAGTGAGGCCGGCCTGCACGAGATGGACATCCGCTATGACAACATGCACATCCCAGGTAGGGCTGCCTGCCACCCCCACCCCACATCATGCTGACTGGGGGCACAGGGGCAGGAGGGGCATGGGGACCCACACTCCCCTCTCCTTGTCTCAGGAAGCCCCCTGCAGTTCTATGTGGATTATGTCAACTGTGGCCACGTCACCGCTTATGGGCCTGGCCTCACCCATGGAGTGGTCAACAAGCCTGCCACCTTCACTGTCAACACTAAGGATGCCGGCGAGGGTGAGCCCCTCACAAGTCCTCCACTGGCCAAGTACTGGACACAGGAGATAGGTCCGAAATGGAGACAGACCCTCAGTAGAGACCCTACCGGAATGGGGACCATCCCCTCAAACAGGGAGTCTCCCAAGACCCACCAAAAACAAACATCAAAAAACCTAACCTATAACCAGAGTCATTTCCGACCCACAGCAACGGCTCATGGGTCAGAGCAGAGCTGTTCCATAGCACAGCTCACAGGCAGTTCTACAGCACTGCTCAGGGGATTCAAACCATTCAGCTGTTGGTCAGTAGTCAAGTGGAGTTTTTGTGCCACCCAGGGACCTCCTTCCCTGGAGAGCCTCCCTCATTAGATGATACCCCCCCACTGATGCAGTCTTGGCAGTTGGGGCAGTGCACACCCCGGTTTCTGCTGTTGGGGCCCGTCTCACTTGCCCTCTCTCCAGGAGGCCTGTCCCTGGCCATTGAGGGCCCATCCAAAGCTGAGATCAGCTGCACTGACAACCAGGATGGGACATGCAGCGTCTCCTACCTGCCCGTGCTACCTGGTGACTACAGCATCTTGGTCAAGTACAACGAGCAGCATGTCCCAGGCAGCCCCTTCACTGCCAGGGTCACAGGTGGGTAGCACCAGCAAACGGTTAGGCACTTGAGAAGGACGGGGCAGGGGGCAGGCACCAGCATCCTCTGTGGTTAGACTCTCAGTGATGGCTGCCCGCCCGCCCCTGCCCAGGTGATGACTCGATGCGCATGTCCCACCTGAAGGTGGGCTCGGCCGCCGACATCCCCATCAACATCTCGGAGACAGACCTCAGCCTGCTGACAGCCACCGTGGTCCCACCCTCGGGCCGGGAGGAGCCTTGTCTCCTCAAGCGCCTGCGCAATGGTCATGTTGGTAAGGAGAGCTCCGGTCCTCCAGCAGCAGGCCTGGGGGCTCCCTGCAGTAGGACGGAGCCTGACGGGCCTCTCCTCTCCCAACTGTGCCCAGGAATCTCATTCGTGCCAAAGGAGACCGGGGAGCACATGGTGCACGTGAAGAAGAATGGGCAGCATGTGGCCAGCAGCCCCATCCCAGTGGTGATCAGCCAGTCGGAGATTGGGGACGCCAGCCGCGTGCAGGTTTCCGGCCAAGGCCTCCACGAGGGCCACACCTTCGAGCCTGCGGAGTTCATCATTGACACGCGGGACGCAGGTACACCGCAGTGGTAGCCTGCCAGTGGGGCAGGACAGAGCACTGAGGTTGGCCCCTGGCTCAGGGCTGTCCTTCTTGTAGGCTATGGGGGTCTCAGCCTGTCCATCGAGGGCCCCAGCAAAGTAGACATCAACACTGAGGACCTGGAGGACGGCACATGCAGGGTCACCTATTGCCCCACGGAGCCTGGCAACTACATCATCAATATCAAGTTCGCCGACCAGCATGTGCCTGGTGAGTGTGGCTCGGGTGTACCTTCCCAAGGCCCTTGGAGCCACCTGCAGGCCTGTAACCTGTGCAGAGGTGGCTGTGCTCTCTTCCTACAGGTAGCCCCTTCTCTGTGAAGGTGACAGGTGAAGGACGAGTAAAAGAGAGCATCACTCGGAGACGACGGGCCCCTTCAGTGGCCAACGTTGGCAGCCACTGTGACCTCAGCCTAAAGATCCCCGGTAGGAGGCTCTGGGAGTTTAGGGTGGTGGTCCTGGGGCTTAAAGAGCTCGTTAAGGGCAAGACCTGAGGACTCTTAGGCATTAGTCCCAGGTAACTCCAGAGCAGCGGGACAGAGCCCTAGCCACCCCCTCACCAGTGCCCCCTCCCCCACAGAAATTAGCATACAGGACATGACGGCCCAGGTGACCAGCCCATCGGGCAAGAGCCATGAGGCTGAGATCGTGGAAGGGGAGAACCACACATACTGTATCCGTTTCGTGCCTGCCGAGATGGGCACACACACAGTCAGTGTCAAGTACAAGGGCCAGCACGTGCCTGGAAGCCCATTCCAGTTTACCGTGGGACCCCTAGGGGAAGGAGGCGCCCATAAGGTCCGTGCCGGGGGCCCTGGCCTGGAGAGGGCTGAAGCTGGAGTGCCAGGTAGGCTGCTGGGTCCCCTTGGGCACACGTGGAGGGCAGAAAGAGGGCTGAGGCCAGGAGCTGAGCACATGGGCCTCCTACAGCTGAGTTCAGCATCTGGACCAGGGAAGCTGGCGCTGGGGGCCTGGCCATTGCTGTCGAAGGTCCCAGCAAGGCTGAGATCTCCTTTGAGGACCGCAAGGACGGCTCCTGTGGTGTGGCCTACGTAGTCCAGGAGCCAGGTATGAGGGGGGCACTGAGGAGGGTAGGCCTGGCATGGATATGCTGGGAGACTGGCTGAACACATGCCCAGTCTCCTGCTCTCTCTCTGCCCAGGTGACTACGAGGTCTCGGTCAAGTTCAATGAGGAACACATCCCCGACAGCCCCTTTGTGGTGCCCGTGGCTTCTCCGTCTGGTGACGCCCGCCGCCTCACTGTTTCTAGTCTTCAGGTGAGGCACTGAGAGAAACCGCCAGTGCCGGGGCCCCTGCCACTCAGTGAGGCCTGACCCAGCCAGGGCAGAGGTGCTGCACAGGGCCAGCCCAGCTGCCCCCGACAGCCTCTGCTCTGGTTGGGTTCGGCCCACACTCAGGGGTGGCAGGACCCACCCCTGCCTACCACATGGAGTTTTTCTCGTGCCTCAGGTCTAAAGGCTTTGAACAGAAGCCCATGCCCTTTGAGCATCGGGGCTGCGGTCTAAAGAGGGAGAGCCTGCCAGGGTGGGGGCCGCCACAGGGCTGGGCTACCCTCCCTTCCGGCAGCCGCAGGGAGGTGTGTGACTGCCGGGTGTGCCAGGTGGCGGGGAACGGGGGGGGGGCAGCAGGGCGTGTGCCTGTGGCTTCCTGCCCCCCTCGACTCAGTGGCTCTCCCTCTTTAAACCACGTTGGATGCCAGATGGGTAAGTGTGGCCCGTGGGCCTCCTGCTTCCTGAGGCTTTCTTCCCTCGTCCTGGCCCCATGTCTAACCACATCTGCTGTGCTTTTAGGAGTCAGGGCTAAAGGTCAACCAGCCAGCCTCTTTTGCAGTCAGCCTGAATGGGGCTAAGGGGGCAATCGATGCCAAGGTGCACAGCCCCTCAGGAGCCCTGGAGGAGTGCTATGTCACGGAGATCGACCAAGGTGAGGTCCTGTCCCTGCCCGGCCACCCAGCCATCTGCCCTGGCCCCACCAGGGGAAGGAGGCTACAGATTGTGTAAGCAGCCAACCTGCCTCAGCCCCTGCCCTGGCAACTGTCCCCAGTGCCAGCTGAGCCCCCTGGAAGGAGAGGGCCTGCTATAGAAATCCAGGCACGGGGCTGCTGCACCCTCTAAGCAGGGGCTTGCAGACAAGCTAGGGGCAGCCTGGGGGCGCGGGGGAGGAGTTCGCTGGCAAGCCTGCCCCTCCCCAGCTGCGTGGCCTGGAGCAAGTTTCCACATGTCAGCCTCTGAACCCCAGTAAACATGCAAGGAGTGTGGCACTCATGGTAACCTTCCAGAAGGAGGGGAGGGAGGAGGGAGGAAGGGTGCAGGAGGGAGGCTTGCTTTCAAACATTCAGGCTCGGCTCTAGCCTAGTTGCCTGAGCAGGCCGCTGGACTATTTTAACGCTTCCGCCTTCAGCCTTTAGGAAGTCTGGGCCAGGGAATGGAGTGAGGGTGCCCAGCATGGTACCTGGGCAAAGCAGAGGGGTCACAGTGGGGCTGCTGGGCTCACACTGGTGACTGAGGAGATGGCATAGACCATGTGGCTTTCCGGGGAGATGGCTTTGGGAGGTAGAAGTGAAATCACAGGCACGTCCTCTGCTCCTTAGATAAATATGCTGTGCGCTTCATCCCTCGGGAGAATGGTATCTACCTGATTGATGTCAAGTTCAATGGCACCCATATCCCTGGAAGCCCTTTCAAGATACGGGTTGGGGAACCTGGGCACGGAGGAGACCCAGGTCTGGTGTCAGCCTATGGCGCAGGCCTGGAAGGTGGTGTCACAGGTACGTGCTGCTCCATGGTGACGACAGGAGGCATGTGGAAGTGATGGGCCTGTAGCTGAGCCCTGCTGCAAGATCATGACATGGACCCTGCCTGGACCCCCTTCATCCCCAGGAAGCCCGGCTGAGTTTATCGTGAACACAAGCAATGCAGGAGCAGGTGCCCTGTCAGTGACCATCGATGGCCCCTCCAAGGTGAAGATGGATTGCCAGGAGTGTCCTGAGGGCTATCGCGTTACCTACACACCCATGGCGCCAGGCAGCTACCTCATCTCCATAAAGTATGGCGGCCCCTACCACATTGGGGGCAGCCCTTTCAAAGCCAAAGTCACAGGTGAGCCTAGTGCCTGGCTACAGATGCCCACCTAATGCCTAGCCCTCAGGATTCTACAGCCTGACCTACTCTGCTCCACAGGCCCCCGCCTGGTCAGCAACCACAGCCTCCATGAAACCTCATCAGTGTTTGTGGACTCCTTGACCAAGGCTGCCAGTGCCCCTCAGCATGGGGCTCCGGGCCCAAGTCCAGCAGATGCCAGCAAGGTGGTGGCGAAGGGCCTGGGGCTGAGCAAGGCCTATGCAGGTCAGAAGAGCAGCTTCACAGTGGACTGCAGCAAAGCAGGTGGGTAGCCTGGTACCCAGCCCAGCCTTCCACAAGGAAAGGTCAGGCTTAAGACAAGTGTGGGTGGGACTGCATGTTGGGGCTATAGCCATCCTTTCCTAGGGTCACCTCCCTTGTGGGCCTCCTTTACTCCTTGGCTAAACTGCCTTTTGGGTCCCAGGCCTCTGAGGAACTTGAGTTCCCTGTGCTGGCCCAGGCTGGGGCTCAGAGGGTATTGGGCCCTGGGCCACCCTAAAGGAACACCGCTGTTCTGGGGAAAGGAAGCAGGAGGAATGGGTCAGGGCTGGAACTGAGGTCTCGGCCATCCATCCATCATCCACAGGCAACAACATGCTGCTGGTCGGTGTCCATGGCCCAAGGACACCCTGCGAGGAGATCCTGGTGAAGCACGTGGGCAGCCGGCTCTACAGTGTCTCCTACCTGCTCAAGGACAAGGGGGAGTACACGTTGGTGGTCAAGTGGGCTGACGAGCACATCCCAGGCAGCCCCTTCCGCGTCACTGTACCCTGAGCCCAGAAGACCCCTGCCATTCCTGTGCCTACCCCACCCAGCCTGCCCACCCTGCGCTGCTGTCACCCACCTCCCCCACCTGTGGCCTCAGCAGCTTTCACCTGGAGAAAGGAGAAGAGGGAACTGTTAGGTGTCTGCCTGTCTTCTTTGGTCCCTGAGGGGTGGGGGGGCCCTGTGCACCACCCCAGTTCTCTGCCCTGCCAAGAGGAATAAAGGTCTGCTTCTGTTCTCCTGAGGTGGCTGTCTCTTTCTTGGCAGAGGAGAAGACAGGCTACATGGCTCCCGTCCTCACTCTGGGAGGCTTCACCTCTGCACTTCTCCCTCCCTCTCTGGTTTCACACCCATATGGGTGGTGCCCCAGAACAGGAGGGGGTGGACTCTCATCACTCATCTCTGAGAGCTGACCCTGTCCAGGGGTGGTGTCAGGTAGTGGGCAGGCAGAAGAGGAAATGTCCTGGCCAGGAAGACCTGTAACTGGGCTGAGGGCCAGGGGAGGTGCCCAGACGGCCAGCACTACCAACCCTCACCAAGCAGTCTTGTGTAATCACAGCAGGCCTGGTTATCCCCTGGATACCACCAATGTGCCACCCTCCCAGATAATGAATTGTCACAAGGCCCCACATCAAGCAGTGGACAACTGAAGATACTAACCTGCCCACAGGCCCCGAGGACAACCCCACCCCAGGTGTCCCTGCCCATGCTGCCCCTCCTCCCTAAGCAGGATTTGCAGTGGCTCCTCGCCATAGGTGCTCCACACCTGGGCTCTCCCCTCTACACTGTCTGCAGGAGGCACAAAGACCCCTGCAAGACCAAACCAAACTGCCTCCCCAGGCCTTGCCAGGCTCGTAGTGCAGACAGCCGTGTGCTCGATTCTCCCTCTGCGGCAGTACAGCCGCTCCATCACTGCCCAGCAATGCCGGGCCCGCTGGGACCCCAGAAGTGGAGGCAAGGCAGCTGTACCCACATTCCTGCCACCAACGGGAAGGAGGCCAGGGACTGAGTTTCTCCCACTCAGTGGGTGTGAAGACTCACTGGCCACGCCTTCTCTTCACCTGGAGGGGCAACACTAGAGACCAGCTGGCCACGTCCCTTCCACAGAGGCCCTCTGGGTGGTACAATCCTGGAGCCAGGCTTGGAAAGGAAGGGGCAGGCTTTGGCGCAGGGAGGAGCATCAGGGAGAGGAATGCACTGCAGCAGTTGTCCTCGACCCCCCGTACACTGGACCACTGGCACCTGAGTACCCTAGGGCTTCTGAGGGCTTCTCTCCCTCTATCCCCTCAAGCAAATACTTGTGCCACCTCCCAGACCTTGGGGTGGGCTGATGCACAGAGGCCCAGCAAAGGGCAGCAGCGGCCTGCAGGGAAGAGGGAGGAGGCTCGGTGCTCCTATAGACCCTCTCCCTTCTCCCAGCCACTGCCCGGGTGCAGCCTGCAGCGTGTTTACACCAGGACCCTGCTGCTGCACCCAGGAGTTGCCCCTGACCCTGAGGTCTGGCTCCTGACCTTGCCCCTCACAAAAGTTAGGTCCAGAGAGGCAGCACTGGGTGGCTTGAGCTGCCCTTGCCTTGACCCCCTACACTGCCCTCAGGCAGAAGCCAGCTGCCCAGGAAGGGCGGGCACCTGCTGAGTCTGGGTCCACCCCAGTATGCTGGCACCCCTCCATTCCCAGGGATGTAAAATCGTCCTATTGCTCCCAGGACCTAAAGGACAGGAAAATGACACTGGATCAACACTTACTTCCATTTGGGGCTGGGCTGCTGCCCTAGCCTTGCGTGACAAGTCACGGGAAAGAAGCATGAGTGGGCAGAACATAGCTTTGCTAGCTGTAAACACAGAGTGTAAGGTACACTCTGGAAGCTTCTAGACACTACTCAGCTAGAGAGGATAGGCAGCAAACTTGTGGCTAAGATAGGCCAATACTAGTGGGAGGTGAAGGCCCCTGCAACCCCCAGGCCCCTCCTGGCAGGCAGGCAGGAGGGAGCAAGACTAGGGTGCTGCCCCAGGTATCTTAGTTCTTTAGTGGTCCTGTAACAGAAATACCACAAACAGGTGGCTTTAACCAACAGAAACTGATTTCTCCATAGTTCCAGAGGCTAGAAGTCCAAAATCAGGGGGCTATGGCTCTTTGCAAAGGTCCTTGTCTCCCTTCAGCTTGTTTCTTAGTCCCTAGGAGAATTCATCCATCTCCTTCCCACCTGGGCTTGCTTACCTTGTTTAGTCGTCTACTCTCTTTATATCTCAAAATAGACATAAGAAACACCCTGTTGGCAAAGTGGTTAAATGCTACATCTGCTAACCAGAAGGTTGGCAGTTCGAATCCACCAGGTGCTCTTTGGAAACTCTATGGGCCAGTTCTACTCTGTCCTATAGGGTCACTATGAGTTACAATTGACTCGACAGCACTGGGTTTGTTTGTCTTTTTTTTAAAATTAGGATAATGAAAAAAATCCATTCCCAAATGGGATTATAACCACAGGTAGAGGGGCTAGCACTTAAAATATATATTTTGGGGGACACAAGTCAATCCATAAAGGGAAGGAGAAGGATCCCCAGGTTCACCCCGCACCCCCATTTCACTGGTGGCAAAGCTCTGAGGACTTCCTCGGAGAGGACTGAAGGATGTTTCCAGCCTAGCCTCTCTGAGGCCCCCTGAGCCCATAGGTGGCAGATGCCATGCCCCAGGCCCCATGTCACCTCCCTGCCAGGTGCCAGGTGCAGAGGCCAAAGCCCTGGCCACACATCCTCTTCAGCATGGCCACGTCTTACCTCCTAAGTCCAGGTTCTGTCCGGACTGGGTCACTGGGAAGGGCAGGGGCATGGCAAATGGCTCAGCTGACCACCTCTTCCTCCTCAGCCAGCCTCTGACTCTTCACCCATAGCTGACTCTTCCTGCCACTCATAGCCCATCCCCTTGGAGGAGGCCAGCAGAAGGCTGGCAGAGCAGGTTCAAAAGAGAAGCGACTGTCCCTCCCAGCCCTAAGAGTCCCAAGCACATCAACAAGGAGGGGAGAACTGGCAGGGGTCCCAGCAGGGCTCTCCAAGCACGGGCCAGCCTCACTCCACTCCAGGGCTGTGGGTTTCTCCTAGTGGCCACAGTAACCTGAGGGAGAAACTCAGAGGTCTGGCCCAGGGGACAGGCTGTAAACTGAAGAGGGCAAAAGGGGACAGAGATTAGCTAGCTGTCTTTGAGGATATCCTCACCACTACTCCCACCCCAAAAATGCACACACAAGAGTAGACTCCCACACACCCAACAGGAAAGAGAGTCTTTAAGCATTCAGTTAGAGGCAGGGTGCCGATGGCACATGGTGGACGGTTGGCCAAGGCCTGACAAACTCCAAAACCAGAAGGCCAAAGATCAACGACAAGGTGAGGAGAAAACAGCAGCAAGTTATTTAAGAGCTTCTACCATTAACGTATAAAAAGCTGTTAGGAATATAATAATAATAAAGCCCTATGAAGAAGGGACACAAAGCAAGAAAGGCAAGTGACTCTGACACAGTCAGTTCTTTTGGAAACAAACTGCTCCCAGAGCAACAAGACACTGGGTGTCCAGAGCTGCCTGGTCCGGGGACAAACGGTAGCTAGTGACTGTCATTTCAGTCCCCCTTGCCACTCTGCTCCCACCAGACAACAGGCAGCTCTGGAAGTGGAACAAAGAAGAGCCACCTCGGGAGACTAGTAAAACCCAGCCGGGTCGCAGAGGTGGGGCAAATCTGTGCAGCAGCGCAACGGGAAGCCAGACCGTCCTTGCCAGGGCAGTGTGGCAGGAGAGGGGATGCTTCCCGCCAGTGTCAGGGACCGCCAGCCCACGGCCCAGCACAACCACGGAGGCTGCTCCAGAGCACCAACCCCCTTCCCTCTTTGCTTCTCCCGTGCCTGGGCTGCTGCCTCGGTCCTGCCCAGCGACCCTTCCTCCCGCCTCGGCAGAGCTCTTGGCCAGCCTGGGCCTCTGGTAATCGGTCGGGGAACTGCCGAGCCCCGCGCAAAGCCTTCTGGACATCCCACCACGCCTGGCCTGCAGCTGGCACCCCCAAAAGGGCGCGCCCCTAGTCCGGGGAGCGTTGGCTCCCTGGGAGGCCCCTTGTCTCTGCGGGGCCTGGCCGCGTCCTTGTCTTTCTCAGGGCCCGCGGGAAGCCTGAAGCCGAGCCGCTCTGGCTGGGGCAGGAGGACACCCCAGACCAGAGCTTCTCAACGTGCCAGCGGCCGCCAGCAGCGTCCGCATCCCCATCCCCTTCCTCTGGCGCTGTCAGAGTGGCCGACCCTACGGCACCTGCAAGATCCCAGAGCCTCTGGGGTGGGGCCCGGCTGTGTCCCACGCACCCTCCGGTGTGAGAGCCACAGGGACACATGGTGGCCCTGGACAGCGCTGCTCGAGCAGCGACAAACTTTCTCTGGCGGGAGTCAGGCCAGGCCTCGACACGGCCGGCTGACGGCCCGGTCTCGCGGCACTCCTCCAGCTCAGCTAGGTGCCTTGGGAGTCCCTCCCTTGCGGGGCGGCGTGGGGAAGAACCTGGCTCCCTGCCGCCCCAGAAGTGTGGGGACAGCCACCTCGTTCACGGGAGACCGCGTCGCCAGCTCTACCCGCGTCTCCTGGGATGATACTACTCGGTGTGCCGGGCTTGAGTGTGCGTGGGGGGCAGGGCACAGACCCGCGGCTCACCGCCAAGCCGGCCAGAGACACGCTCAGGAGCCCTGGCGCAGCGGAGGAGGAGCCGGGACGCGAGCGCCGTCTCGGGCCCTGCAGGGCAGGGGCGCGCAGGCAGGCGGCGCAAAGGAGCGGTCACAGCCGGGCGCGGCGGACACGGCTGCCAGCTTCGCTGCGGTCGGCCTCAGGTCGCCCGCCCTCCTTCCCCCTCTCGGAATCTCTCGGGAACGGCGGGGTCGCCCTGTCTCTCTCCCTGGCCGTCTACATTAGGGGAGGGGACGGGCCCGACTGTAGCCGAGTGCTCCGGGTCCGGCCACGTCCTGGGTCGGGCGCGCTCCCTTGCCCAGGCGGCCGGCAAGAGGAACAGGGCGCGCCACTCACAGCGAGGCCAGATCTTGAGTCCTGGCTCTGCAAGCGTTGGGCCTCAAGCTACCCAGTCTACAAAGAAAGGCGGGCCGGAAGCGAGGGTATGGCGAGTGCCCGCCCCAGGAGCGCTGAGACGGCGAGGCCTGTCTTTGGCCCGCGTCTTCTGGGAAATCGCGCACGGTCCCCCATGGCCCACCCAGGGGAACGTTCCTCTTATGGACTCTTGGATCGTTGGTCTTTCACAGTTATAGCCCAGACTAAGGAGAAAGTTGCATCCCCGATGCCTGGAGGAAACCAGCTTCCAGTACTCATGTGGCGACGCCCCATTCGTCCGCTAACTCCGGTTCTTAGCCGCCAGTGCACGTTGCGCATGTGCGTAGTCTCCCACGCAGGCGCAGAACGCCGCCGCGTCTATGGTCGTGACGCCCTGAAAGAGCGTCCTCACGCTTCCTCTGGACTCTATGGTTGTCGCGCAGGAAGATGGGCTGACTATATAAACTGTGCGCAGGCGTGGGAGCTTCTCTTTTCCTTCGGCGCCGCTGTGAGTAATATCGGTCTTTGGCTTGTGTTGCGCCCTTGCTCTCCCCTTCCCTTGTTTTGAGGCCTGTCCTCATGTTCTTGTCTCGCAATTTCTGTTTCGTTGCAGAAGCAAAGATCCTGGTGTCGACATGGGCCGCCGCCCCGCCCGGTGGTGAGTGCTGATTTATTTAGCTGCGGCGAGAACTGGACTTGACGCTGAGAAACAACCCTTGGGCGTAGTCTTACTAGCGGCCTGGCGCGACTAGCTTGCCCTGAAAACAAACCTCAGATTTTTCTAGTTACCTATCATGTTTTTTTGGTCTTCGTTTACGCTAAACGCTTCTTTCAAGTTGAGACGGCGTTTTCGAGCGATTTCTCCGTTTAATTCTTGAGATGGTGAGGTGGCGGATAGGTAGGCCACAGTAAGCTGGGCCTAGCAATGAAGGCTGCCGTGCATGTTCTTGGCCCTGGAGATTGGTCGCTTTTCGAACTCCACTCCTTTGAGCCTTTGTGTGCTTTAACCTTATTTCCGGGCGTCGTGCTGTGCGGTCTTCTCGGACAAACGCCAAGGACCTTTCAGGATATTTCTGCGCAGCCGCCTCTTGCTCACTGCAGGGGGCGCCGCGGTCACTTCTTGTGGTTCAGGGTCCACTTTACTGCCACGTGCCCGAAAGAATTTTTGGTAGATTGTATGAACTGAGCAAGTAGTAGGCATCAAAGCTAGGGAAGATGATCTGTTCTGTGTGTTTTTCCAAGTAGGAAAGTCTGTGTTAGATTGATACGAAGTTGTAATGCCAGTAGCCCCTAAAAGGCGTTGCTGCTTTTGTGTTTCTAACGTGGGCATCTTCTGCCTTGTGGTCATCTTTCCTCCGGTCTCTGACACTGGTGGGAAGCATCCCCTCTCCTGCCAGCTGTTGATGAGCGCCTTCAAACCTGTATTCCTCCTCTTCCCCCTGCAGTTACCGGTACTGTAAGAACAAGCCCTACCCAAAGTCCCGCTTCTGCCGAGGGGTCCCTGGTAAGTAGTGGAGAGCCCCCACCCTAGTTTGGCAGCGCTAACTGAGCTGTCCTGGGCACACACACACACCCCCACTTAATCTGGTTTTTTCCAGATGCCAAGATCCGCATCTTTGACCTGGGTCGGAAAAAGGCGAAAGTGGATGAGTTCCCACTCTGTGGCCACATGGTGTCTGATGAATATGAGCAGCTCTCCTCAGAAGGTGAGGCAGGGCATCTCCTTAATTCCAGCCAGCTGTGCTAGAACTGGTATTCAGCAAATGTGCTGCCAGGGTAGAATCTTGGGGCTCACTAGGGGGTGTGGTGCTGGTTCTGTGCATTTGTCTCTTTCTACCTGCATAGCTTTGGAAGCTGCCCGTATTTGTGCTAATAAGTACATGGTGAAAAGCTGTGGCAAAGACGGGTTTCATATCCGAGTGCGACTTCATCCCTTCCATGTCATCCGCATCAACAAGATGTTGTCCTGTGCTGGAGCTGACAGGTGAGCCGGGGCCTGGGCCCATGCAGCCCCCTTTTCTATGGGGAAGGCCATTGGCCTTGTTTAGGGTTCCCATAGGACAGGGGTCCTATACAGAAGGCCTGGAGTCAGAGTATAGAGGTACCCCTCATGGACCAACTAGCCTGCAGGTAGCCTAGGGCCAGGCTGGGACAAGGACTAGCACACAGATTTCAATGGCTTACTCCCACCATCCACCTCCAGACCTCATCATAGGTCAATAAGTGACTCTTCAAGACAGGGCTACTGCGTGACGGAGCTGTCGCATCCTTTGGGGGAGACAGGTGATGGGGAACTAACTTCTCTGGCTGTAAGCACCATCACCACCGTTGATTAGCTGGGAAGGTGGTGGGTTGGGGTACATCTCACAGGGTCTCCTCTTAGCCCGTGTCAGGGTACTTCATTGTCTGCAGCCAATTAAGCCGACTGTCCTCCTTCGCTGTGGGGGCCAGTGTGCGATGGCTGCGAACAGCAGCTTCCTTGGTAGTGTATGTGACCTGTTGGCTTGTATGGGTTGCCCCAAGGGACCTTGGAGACAGTTGCATGTATGGGTTGCCTTAAGGGACTTTGGAGACAGCTTTCCGGCTGTTTTATGTTTCCGACTTGCTAATCTCAGCTGTCCTGTCCTAGGCTCCAAACAGGTATGAGAGGTGCCTTTGGGAAACCCCAGGGTACAGTGGCCAGGGTCCACATTGGCCAAGTCATCATGTCCATCCGCACCAAGCTACAAAACAAGGAGCATGTGATTGAGGCCCTACGCAGAGCCAAGTTCAAGTTCCCTGGGCGCCAGAAGGTAAGCCATGGCTGTTGCCCTCTTCCACCATTCCCTGTGGCCCTGAACTCATTCAGTTCTTTCTGTCTCTTCCTAGATCCACATCTCCAAGAAGTGGGGCTTTACCAAGTTCAATGCTGATGAATTTGAAGACATGGTGGCTGAGAAGCGCCTCATCCCAGATGGCTGTGGAGTTAAATACATCCCCAATCGTGGCCCCTTGGACAAGTGGCGGGCCCTGCATTCCTGAGGACCTTGGTCAGCACTGTCCTCACCTGACCAGTACCTTCCAATAATTGGACCTTCCTGTCTTTGTGTTGCCTACCAATAAATTGAATTTCATGGCTGTGTGTGTGCCCTGCACTCCCCCTGGTTTCATATACCCCAGAGTGGGCAGGACGGGGGGGCTCGGGGCCAGGGATCACCCTTTTTTTCTTCAGGAGTGAGCATGGCACCTCTTGAAAGCCTCTGGATTGAGCACCGTAGGCCAACATACGGTCTGTGACAGTAATAAAGCGGCACGCACCTCCTTCCAACCTGGGGATGTCCCTACTCCAATGCTTGTGAGTTTCAGAAGGGCTAGCAAGAGGAAAGCCTGGGTGGTATGATGGTTAAGTCCTACAGCTGCTAACTGAAAGGTTGGCAGTCCAAATCTGCCAGGTGCTCCTTGAATGCGATGGGGCAGTTCTGTGTCCCACCGGGTCACTATGAATTGACTTGATAGTGGGTTTTTTAGTCAGCAAGAGGGTAATTGGAGCTGGAGGAGGGGAGATCCTGGCAGAACAGCCAACACCAGGAGCTGGGCAGACTGACAGGAGGAGGCCTGCTCCTGGGAGGTCACAGCCTCTGGTCCTTGAGAAGCCACTGGCTTTCTATTTAAGGTTTGCAGCCATTTCTGAGGTGTAAATGACCTTATATTCGGATATGATCTCAGACAAATCACGTCCACAGCCCTAGTATTGCCCCAATAGTTTTTACTGAGCTCTTCTGTGGAAAAGGAGGGATTGCCTGATACCAACACCCTGAGAGGTACACTGTGCAGCCCGTGCATTGCAAGAGCTGCCTGGCCCCTCACATGGTGTGTTGTGCACACACACCTGCAGTTGTGCTGTGTGCTAATGAAGACAGACCCCTCCCCCATAGACATGGCCCTTGACCACAGACCAGGTTGTCCCCAGCCCTTTTCGTTGCTATGATCCCAGTCTGTTCATGAGTGAAATTTTGGGGTGTAAGCTGCTGTCTCCATCCTTGGGGTCTTGCTGTTCCTTGGCTGTTTGAGGTAGGTGCTGTATCCAGTACAGAGACTCAAATCTTAGTTTTGGGGGCCCTTGGCCTTGCAGGAGCTGAATCAAGCCCCTCTTCTGAGGCCCCTCCCCCTCCCCAGCACTTGCTGTGATTCCTGTCTCAACACCACCTGTGGGAGGTGGCAGGTGTTTCCCATCAAGGCCCTTGGCTTCCACATTTTTATAGCAGGCACAAACCAAAGAAAAGGCAGATGGCAAGGTCAGATGGAACTGGGCAGTACTGGGACCCCTCAGGAGTGACTCCGGTCCCCGGGTGACATGGACAGGGCAGGCCGAAGGGGTTGGCTGGGGCGGCTCAGGCCACCGCAGGGCCCAGCTGAGGGAGCAGGAGTGGCAGTAGCAGGGGCAGCAGCAGAGCCACCAGGCTGAGGGGCTGGCCCCCCAGCACTGCCCGGTTCAGCTCCACCTCCACAGGATAGTGGTCGCTGATGTTGAGCGCCTGGGTGCACGATGGGACAAAGTGTCAGTACACTGGGCCCAGGGGCTCTGCTGTAGCTCCTCCCCACCCTCCTGACCCCTGCTGTCATTCTGAGTCGCGTGGCCCACCTGCTCTTCTGTGAGCTGGAAGCTCCTGGCGAAGTTGAAGGCATAGGCAGCGTGCAGCAGGCCCTGGCAGCGCTCCCCGTGCAGCACAATGCGGTCATACGTGCAGTGGGTGCTGGCCCGCACAGTAGTATCCTCTCCATCGGCAATTGCCCAGTGGAAGCCTGTGTCTGTCCGCAGTGTCAGCTCGCCCAGCCGCTTTTTGGTCAGCGAAGCACAATCAGCGTTGAAGTCCCCGAGCAGGATCATGTCCTTGAGGTAGGGCATGGTGTCAGGCCTGGCTCCTGCCCACTCCATCCCCAGCCTTTCCGAGCAAACAGTCCAGCCCTACCTCACTCTGCCAGCGCCCGGAGACATCCAGGAACACATCATACAGGGCACTCAGCTCCTTCTCCACGGACTTCGGCGTCGTGTGCAGAGGCACCAGCACAAGGCTGGGCAAGACTGGAACGGGCCCCATGAGGGAGGGCTGCACCCATTCCTGGCCCTGCAGCCCCAAGCCTTCCCTGGATACCAAGCCCCCAGGCCAACAGCCAGACTCCCCTCCCCTCCCGCACACCAGGCCACCCTCTTCCCCTCCTACCTTTACTGGGCAGGGTGAACTTGGCCACAAAAGGCTCCCGTGCAAAGAGGTCGTCCTGATCGTTGTACACGTAGGACTCCAGGACCTGTGTCCTGTGTGACCTGTGAATGGCAAGGGATGGTTTCCAAGTGTAGACCCCAGTGGGAGCCTGGCCTGGCTCACAAGTTTCATCAGGGAACAGTCCTTCCCAGGCTTCCTTTTTTTATTAGAGCTATTTTTGTTTTAATGCACATACAACACACAAACCATTCCTTTTTCAAGTGAGCAATCCAATAGTTTTTTGGTATGGTCCCAACGTTGCAAGCAGTAACCTGCTTTCAGTCTCTATATAAGATTTGCCTAGTCTCAATATTTCATATAAATATGTGACCCTTTGTGTCTCATTTCATTCAGCATCATGTTTTCAAGGTTCACCTATGTGCTACACATCAGAGCTGCATTTCTCTTTATGGCAGACTAATACTCCATTGTACAGACAGACCACACTGTTTAGCTCTTCATCTGTTGATGGCACTTGAGTTATTTCCACCTTTTGGCTGTTGTCAACAGTGCCGCCACCAGGACTATGCACACACATGGATTCATTTCTCTCTGGTTCTCCATTACCTTGAAGTGAATGCCTGATATCCTAACCTTTCATTTATATAGAGAAGCAGGTCTCCTTCCTGGCAGCTCCCAAGCCCCTCTTGATCTTGACCCCAAAGGGTCATCCGCAGTTGATCCTACCCGGGACTTACTTAGGACTGTTTTCAGCAGGCAGACCCTCCTGCCAGGACTCAAGATTGGTCCCGCACAGAGGTCAGCCACACTGAGGTACGAAGGGCTGCTAACAGAGAGAAGGCTGGTGCCCACACTGCTGCGTGACGACAGACGCACTCTTGTGGTGGGGAGGAGGGACAGAGCCCTGGCCAGCCCCTGTGCTCACCGGTAGATGTACACATACTTCTCCATGTACGTGCTGCGCCCCAGGAGTGGGCTGCTTAAGGAGCTGTAGGGCCCAGAGTCATCAAACCTGCAGGAAGAGGGAAGCCCAAGGTCAAGGCCCCTCCAGGCTCCTGGTGGGCCTCAGAATCAGAGCCACAGAGCCCTCCTTACCTGTTGAGTTCTCGAAGCAGGAGGTGGATGGCACTGTCAGAAGAGTCCACCACTTCCTGCAGCACCATGATGTCACAGCGAGCCAGGATCTGCATAACACCAGGAAGCCCTCCTGTGTTCAGTGGCAGCCACCCCAGATGGGGGGCAGTGCCCCTGGAGAGCTGTCACTGGCATGGCCAAGGGTGTCTCAGCTTCCTGGCTGAGGCCAACACAGAGCAGCATTGACTAGAAAGGACCTCAGGGAAGACTGAGAGGCATCCCCATCCATTTCACAGACGAGGAGACTGAGGTTGTTGGGAAGAACAGAACAGGCTCCAAGTCTCCGCACCTACTATGCACCACTCTGCATTGTGACATCCCCTTTTCTCTGGCACATGCCACAGGTCAGGCTGGGCTGGGGACTCAGGGATGCTGTGCCCTTCACTGATGAACTTACCTTCACCAAATTGTCCATCACATGCTCCCTGGCCACCTTGGCCAGGGTCAGCCTCTGGGCATTGAAGGCGCAGATGCGAAAGGCCTCAGCCCCGAAGGCCAGGAGGAGGACGAGCAGGGCCACGGGGCTGGGCATGGCTGACAGCCCCCTTCCCCAAGGTCCAGGTCGTCCAAGGATCTGGGTCCAGCAGGGCTCCTGCTGGTCCGCAGACGCCACAGTGAAGGGGTGAAAAAAGAGGCCCACCCCAAAGCCTTTCCCTGTGGGGACATTTCTCCCCTGCACCACGGTGGCCACTTAGACTCCTTTCACCTTTCACTTGCTGCCTGGCTGGGGTGGCCCACCTTTGTGGGGATCTCTCTTTCCCGCCCGTCGGACTTTATCTTGAAGGAAACCCCTGCAGTGCTATTGCGGGGCTCTGGGCCTGTTCCCACTCACCCCGCACCCTGGCTCACCTTGTTCTCACTGTGTTTCTTGGTTTCTCTTGCTCCCCGCCTCCATCCTTTGCCTCGATCCCTGCCTCCCTCACACCCGAATGGGTTACTGTCTCCCTGACTCCCATGGGGTACTTTTTCTCCCACTCGTCGCCTCCCCCTGGCTCACTTTCTCTCTCTCTCAGGCTTGCAGTCTCCTTCTGTTTCCTCTCTCACTTTGTGCTGTCTACTTCTCCCTGGCCACCTGTTCTCTGTCACTCATGCCCAGCCTGGGTGCCCTGCCCTGGTGCCTATTCTGGTCATGTCTGGGTGCCCATGCAGCCCTATGCTGGCACTGGCAGGTTGGAGGCTCTAGGTCCTCGGCCCCCCACGAGGGCTCGGGAGACAAGCAGAGAGTGACTCCTAGCTTCAGCCCAAAGCTCAACCCACGTTTTCCACACCCACCTGGGCCCCAGCCCTACAGTTCCCTTCCCATCTTAGTCCCCGTCCTAGGCTGGGGACATTTTTCTGCCTCCCTCTGTCCCAAGGGCCCTCTACCCGTGCAGACCGGCTGGTCTCCACGCCGCCCTCGGCCTTCAGTGACTCGGCAGCACCCGACTGCTTCGCAGACCTGCTCAGGCGGTGCCGGGAAGGGCGAAGAGGAAGAGGAGGTCCTCATCCTCCCGGGCCGCGGCCCCAGAGGCGGGGGCGGGGACGGGGGCGGGGCGGCGCTGGCCTGGGAATCGCCACCCTACCGGCTGATCTTTCAAGCCCCGGGCTGTGGAGAGATGACAGACCTATGAGTCACAGGAGAGTCACAGGGCCAGCTGTCTCCAAGACCGAGCAGTACCAGCCCCTTAATGAATGGTTACAAGAAGGTGCTGGCGCCTGAATTAAAACCCAGAGCCACCGCCCTGTGGCACCTGCTGAAGCCTCTAGTGAGGAAGATTAGGGAAGCCCACTGGGCACCCCTGCAGCCTTGTGGACAGAGCCTGGGCCCACTGGGCCTGGTGGCATGCTCCCAGATTAGGCATGTTTATTGAAGTGCTCTGCTCGACCCCAGTTAGGGACGATCCACCCCAGGAAGTCACCGGTTGACTCAGGAATGGTCCCAGAGAGAAGGGGACTGGAGACTCGGCAGCTTAAGGCAGCGTGGGATCCCGAGGGGACGCTATTAGGTCACTGGGGCTCTGGGGTGAGCATGAGGGGTGGGGAGTGGGATCAGATCCACATGGAAGGTCTTTATTATATTTGGGGATGGGGCATAAAGCTGGGAGAGTTTCAAGTATAAATCAATATAATTTTGATTTAGAAATAACAATACATGTTTTCAGCAGCATCATTCACAGTGGCCCCTAAGTAGAAAAAACCTGAATGTCTTTCAACCAAGCCAAGCCCACCGCCATGTTCGGACTCATAGCAACCCTATCAGGCAGAATAGAACTGCCTCATAGACTTTCCAAGGAGTGCGTGGTGGATTTGAACTGCTGACCTTTCGGTTAGCCCACAGAGCTCTGAACCCCTATACTACCACAGTTTCCTATCTAGGAGTAGTGAATGAACAAAGTGTGTTCTATCTACACAATGAAAAATTTTTTTTTACCATAAAGAGGAATGAGGTACGGATATGTATTACAGCATGCCTACAATGCAATGAATTACTTAACATGGCCCTTCTAGCTGTCAACCAAAGAAACCCACTGCTGTCTAGTCACTTCCAACTCACAGCAATCTTATAGGACAGAGCAGATCTGCCCACAGAGTTTCCAAGGAGTGCATGGTGGATTCAAACCACCAACCTGTTGGTTAGCAGCTGTGGCACTTAACCACTATGCCACCAGGGTTTCCAGGTAGGGCTGTGCAAATGAGGCACTTGTGACCCACCAAGGGGATTGGATACTTTGCTAATGATGTAAATAAGGCGGATGTCTTTCTCGTAGGGGTTGCTGTTACTGTTATGCACTGTCAAGTTCATTCTTCTTCATACAGTCCAGCTTCTTGGATTATCTGCTCAGCATACAGATTGAAAAGCTATAGTGGAAAGACACAGCCCTGACGTATACCCTTCCTGACCTTGGCATCCTCTTGTTGTTTGAACAACTGCCTCTTGATCTGTGTACAGACCTCATTCCGACTCTTCACAACTTCTTGTGGCAGTGGGACCACGTGAATAACGTGTCGTCGTTAGGTGCCACTGAGTCAGTTCCGGCTCCTAGAGACCCTGTGCACAACAGAACGAAGCACTGCCCAGTCTTGCGCCATGTCTACAATCCTTTTTATGCATACACCCATTGTTACTGGCCATGTGTCAATCCATCTCATCAAGGGTCTTCCTCTTTTTCACTGACCCTCTGCTCTACCCAGCATGATGTCCTTCTCCAGGGACTAATCTCTCCTGACAACATGTCCAAAGCATGTAACATGCAGTCTCACCATCTTTGCTTCCAAGGAGCACTCTGGTTGTACTTCTTCCAGAACAGATCTATCTGCTCTTTGGGCAGTCCGTGGGACAGTTAATGTTTTTCCCCAGCACCACAATTCAAAGGCATCAATTCTTCTTATGTCTTCCTCATCACCCACTGTGCACCTTTTGTGTGCATATGGTGGAAATGAAAATATCACGGCTTTGGTTAGGTGCACTTTAGTCTACACGGTGACGTATCTGCTTTTCAACACTTTAAAAAGATCCTTTGCAGTAGATTTACTGTTCTGTTGCTACTCATAAGGTTTTTACTGGCTAATTCTTTTCAGAAGTAGACCACCAGGTCCTTCTTCCTAGTCTGTCTTAGCCTGGAAGCTCAGCTAAAACCTGTCTGCCATGGGTGACCCTGCTGGTATCTGAATATTGGTGCCATAGCTTCCAGCAAGCCACACTTCAGAGAAACTCCCTTTACCTTGGAGCAAGGAGGTGTTAGGATGTTACAGTTCCACCCTAACACTCTTTCACAGCGTCCAGTCTTGCACTATTAATCACAGGCAGAAATTAGGATTTACAGCACAAGAAAATCACAAAATGGAGGGCCACCACACAGTAGTGGGAATCATAGTCCAGCCAAATTGCTATGTACACTCTGGGGGGAGGCGGGGACATGAATCGATGCATGACAGTCAGTTTTACCATTCTGCTAGGTGTAAAGGGAGACGTGGAGGTGAGGGGTGGAGAGACAGAGTTGTAACACGGAAGACGGGAAGACAGCAGGAGATGGTGGGAGATGCTGGGAGAGGCCGCAGACCCAAGGGAACACAGGCCCTGGCAGCAGAAGGCCCCTGGCAGGGCACAGAGGCAGAGGACAAGAAGAAATTGTCCTGATGGAGGAACTGCATCCTGAGTTGTTCCTGTTATTTCCAAGTTGACCCAGACCCTAAGTTGTACCCTGTTACTTTCACAGTAAGTCACCGAACTCTCAGGACAGTTTGTGAGTTCGGTGAGACATCTCATGGAATTATGGAACCCAAAGCTGAGAGGGAGAATAGTGAGGGGAGGGGGAGGGGCTGACGCTGGAGATGAGGCAGTGGGACAGGAGTTTGGAAAATTTGGGTATCTGGGACATCTTTAACTTCTGCCTCACAGGAACCAGCTCTGAGGACTCATTCCATGGGTTATGTACATCTCTGTGTACTTGAAACTCTGGTAGCATAGTGGTGGAGTGCTATGTCTGCTAACGGAAAGGTGGGTAGTTCAAACCTGCCAGGTACTCCTTGGAATCTCTATGGTGCATTTCTACCCTCACCTCTAGGAGTCAGCATCAACTTGATGGCCGGGGCTTTGGTTTGGTTTTTGGTGTACTTTGGAAACATGCTGACTGAACACTGTCAAACACAAAAGCCATGTACTATGTGATTCCATTTGTGTGAAATATTCAGAGTACTAGTGGCCAGGTGCTGGGGCAGAGGAAATGAGGAGGTATTGCTTACTAGGTCTGGGCTGTCCTTGGTGGTGATGAAAATGTGGAAATAGATAGAAGTCAGTGATGGTTACATAACAGTCAGTGTTGTCCTGAAGTGGCTTACTTTAACACGGTTAATTCTGTTGTGTTACTTCCAACTCCGTTAAAAGAGAAGCAAAATAAAAGCGTTCCATCAGCCCATAAAGCCTGGGCTGTGTCAGACAATCCTTCCGCGCGGTCCTTCGCTGAGTAACCTTTCTTTCTACGGATGAAAAGGAGACTCCAGAAAGCGTATCCGCTTGGTGGCTTCGAGGAGTCTGGAAAGGTCAGCGCGGAGGACCAGGCAGCGGCGCCTGGAGCGCACACAAGAGGCCCGGCGCACAGCATGCCCTCCCTCCCGCGGGGCGACCAGTCGGACCCGGCACCGAGGTCACTGGCCCGGCCTTGCTTGCGCATCACCCGAGACCGGCCCTCACCGGCATCGCCTCGGATCTGGGGCCAGCCCGGGGCTGGGGCGGCCAGGCTCCCCGAGGGCCCGTCCTCGCTGCCGTCAAGCGACCGCGTTTTGCGACAGACGGAGGAGAGCCGGGCGCACCGCGGCGCTGGTTTGCGGCGGGAGCGCGGGCGGGCGGCTCCTCGTCCGGCCCTGCTTTTACCGTGCTCGACGCGGCGCTGGCCCGGACGCCGGTCGCGGCTGGTCAGTGGCGAGAGAGTGGGGGGTGGCCGGGTTCGGCCGGTCTCGCGAAGTGACCTTGACCGCGGTCTCCTGAAGCGCCGCCGGCGCCTGTGCGTGGCCAGTGAGGAGCGTGCTACCAGTGCGAGAGGCCGAGGCGCTGACCCGGCGCTGGCGGCCCTCACCGCCCCGCGGGGCGGGGGGCGGTGATGCCCCTCCATGTGAAATGGCCGTTCCCCTCAACGCCGCCGTTGTCCTGGACCCTGGCCAGCAGCGTTGTCATGGGCCTGGTGGGCACCTACAGTTGCTTCTGGACCAGTGAGTGGACCCGCCCCCAGGGGCCTCCCTCGGCCAGAGTTGGGGGCTGGCGGGTGTGGCTGTAGGGGCGAGCTCTGGGCTCACCCGCACCCCTCTCCCTCCAGAATACATGAACCACCTCACCGTCCACAACAAGGAGGTGCTGTATGAGCTGATCGAGAACCGGGGCCCCACCACCCCGCTCATCACCGTCTCCAACCACCAGTCCTGCATGGACGACCCTCATCTCTGGGGTACCTGGGACGGGGAGTTAGGCACCAGAGGGAGTGAACCCGGGGTGGGCGAGCTTCTAGGGTGTCCCATCTCTTTGAACTGGTGGTGGTCCCACGAAGTCATGGGAACAAACCACCAGGTGCCCTGTTAAGGCAGTTCTGGGCTAGGGGCTGGAATACCTGCGCTCCAGGTTTGTTCCTGCTTGGTTTCGCACCCTTCGGCTAGTCCCACGTAGAAATCCCACAGCCCCTGACTGCACAGGCAGTGGCTGGACCGGAGGGGAGGTGGCCCGGGCTTTACTGCTAAGCACAGGAGGGAAGCCTACGCCGAGTAGATGGAGGCAGCCGGGTCAGACCTTGCTAAGCATGCTGGGTGGATCCCAGGAAGCCAGGAAGGTGGTGTAGGCTGTACTAGGGCGGTGGTGGTGGCAGTCGGGGGTAGGGTAAGAAGAGTGGACACTGTGAAGCTATATCTGGGAGGCAGGAAAACCAGAGCAGTGATTAATAATATGTAGGGACTGGGGGCAGGGGAGGAGCCAGAGAGAACTCAGGGGTCCATCCCAAGTTCCTGGAAGATGTTCCTTTGAGCTTTAGGCAAATAGTGCAGCCGCCGTATCTCTCATTCCCTGAAACTGTGATAGAAAAAGACCTTCCTAGGGACAGGTAAATTGCGGCACAGAGGCTTTTCTCTTCTTTAGGGATCCTGAAACTCCGCCACATCTGGAACTTGAAGTTAATGCGTTGGTGAGGCCCCGCCCGTCTGCCCAGATTTGCCCCAGCCTGCTCTGCGCAGGAGGCCCATCCAGCAGTCCAGGCAGGGCGTGGGGTGGGGCCCATGGGCCTGCCTCCTGTGCCTCCTTTCTGCTGGTGATGGTGCCACAGGCATCGTGGAAGGTGGAGGGGCAGGCAGGGGTGGGGATGTGCACGGATGACTGCGGCTGTTCCCGCTGTAGGACCCCCGCAGCTGCAGACATCTGCTTCACCAAGGAGCTGCACTCCCGCTTCTTCAGCTTGGGCAAGTGCGTACCCGTGTGTCGAGGTGAGCCACTTCCCTGGTAGGGTGCTGGCTACCAGTAGCAGAAGGGAGTCACTTCAGATGACACTGCCCTAGGCTTCCTTTGGGGCAGGGAGGCTGATGGGCAGTGCCTCTGTCTTGGCAGCACCAAGGGTGGAGGGATCTGTGTGGGACAGGCAGTCTGGAAGCAAGGAGAGCCTGGGGCCAGCTCTACCACGTGGCAGCAGAGGTGGCATAGTTTTGCCAGAGAAAGATGGCTTCTTGGAGAGCCCTGGGTTCCCACTGTGCATGTGTAGAGCTCTGGCACGGGAATCAGCCCCTTGTCTCAGAGAGGTGGCCAGTGGCAGTGCTGTGCGGTCGTGCTGTAACTGCAGTGGCATGTTTCGGGAGCCAGTTTTGCTTCTGGGAAGATATGTAGGCTGTGGGGTGAGGGGTCTGATATTGAGGAACCACTTAGTGTCTCTTGAGAACCCTTGACCATTATCCACCCCCATCATACAGACAAACACATGGGGGCTCCCGGAAATGAAACCACTGGCTAATGTCATGAACAAGAGCAACTGGAATTTCAATTCAGCTTTGTCTTTTCTCTGAGGAAGTTGAGCTTTGCCCAGGCAGGGGACGTAAGGAAAGGTGTTAGAGAAATGGACAAGCGTGGGCCAGGTGCTGAAGAGAGTGCAGCTGAAAGGCATAGGTGAAGTTTCTGGAATATCCCATGAAGAATCACAGCCTTTGCTCAGGGTGTGAGCACCCTGGCTAGAGTGGGTCAGCTCTTTGGAACAGGATGGGGTGGGAGCTGGCATGCCAGGGTAGGTCTGGCACCAAACTTCTGGCAGCAGAGATGATGGGCCCTGGGTCTCTGGTGGTCCCTGCGGTGAGTGAGAAAAGGGGACAGCCTTGGGGTGTGCTTCAGGAGCCCAATCAAAGGGCGTGTCGATGGATAGGATGTGGGGGGTGAGAGAAAGAAAGCACATGATACTGGGTTTTTGGCCTTAAGCCACTGGAAGGAGGGCAGTAGGTGCCATTTGCTGGGAGAGCAGGTGTTGGGGTTGGGCAGAGGAGAGGGTGGGTTTGTGTCAACTGTCTGAGGAGCTGGTAGGATGTATGATTCTAGAACTCAAAAGAATGGTTGAAAAGAGAGGATGATATTGGGACTCAGACACAGATGTGGCTGGGTGGCCTGGGAGAGAGCTAAGTGAGGCTGCAGACATGGGAGAAAAGCCCACAGAGGGGACAGGGAGATGCTGGTGACCCTGGGAGCCGTTGCCTTGAGTGCCACAGCTTTAGAAGATGTTGATATATGTGCCGGCTCTTTCAGCCTGCCCTCCCGCCTTCCTCTGTCCTGTCAGCCGTGTCGTTACGTCTTCCTTGTCAAAGTTGGTGAGGTTCTTACTGTGAGTGGTGACTGGGAATGGTCTTCTCTGGTGGTCTCCCAGTTGCTCCCAATTGAAAGCCACCACAGCCTTTCCGTGTTTGCAGCTGTGCAAGTATTGCCAACTACTGAGACACAGGGGTCTAGCTCTGCCTCTCCCTCTCTCAGGTTCAGTGTCACGGTTTCAGGGCCCCTCAAGGGCAAATGTTGCTGACAGCAGGTTCAGATCAATTTCCCTGTTTTCAGTCCACAATCTCTGGGTTTTTCTGAAGGTGTCAGTGATGCTGTCTGTTGGGGTGAATGTTCTCCACTTCCCAGAGTCCTCCCTCCTGAAGGGGCAGTTTAGGTGCTTGGGGAGTGACTTCCTGCTGTTGTCTCAAGGAGGGACCAGTGGGTGGGGCTTCGCCAGCAGCCACTGTGGGAACCAAGCAAGACCAAGACTACCAGAAACAGTGCTGGGGGCCTTGGAACTGGGGAGCTGGAGGTCCGTTCCCAGTGGGAGGCGGGGCACGGTGAGCAGGTGGCGGTGGCCGGGGTGCAGTCAAGGTGGGGCCACTCCAGGGCATGGGGTGTGTCTCATCTGAGTGTGGAGTGAGCTATGGACAGACGGGCAGGCCCCAGGGGAGAGCAGGCACTGATGGGAAAGGCCTCTGCCCGGCAGGAGACGGTGTCTACCAGAAGGGGATGGACTTCATTTTGGAGAAGCTCAACCATGGGGACTGGGTGCACATTTTCCCTGAAGGTCAGTGGAGGGGAGGGCAGGGCCACAGGCCTCCTGAGAGGGGAACAGCTGCAGCCCCAGCCTCTCCTCTGTCCTGTCTCCTGCAGGGAAAGTCAACATGAGCTCCGAGTTTCTGCGCTTCAAGTGGGGTAAGGAGCGCCCTGGGGCTACCTCCAGGCTCGCTGGGCTGGTGATGGCAGGAAGGGGCAAGGTGCTGGGACCAGAGCCGGCTGGCAGGCTTCCACCAACACTCCTGTCCGTCCTTGGGCAGGGATCGGGCGCCTCATTGCTGAGTGTCATCTCAACCCCATCATTCTTCCGCTGTGGCATGTCGGTATGCCTCCCTCTCAGGCATGGACACCATGGAGTGCAGCTGGGACACCGCTAGGTGCTCCCTGAGATTGTGTTGGGAGGTGGCTTCTGGGTGGCAGAGGGAGAGCCCTGGGAGGCCCCAGGTACCCCACTGTACACTGTACCCCCTTCCACTCTCTCCACGGTGCTGCAGGGATGAATGATGTCCTTCCTAACAGCCCGCCGTACTTCCCCCGCTTTGGCCAGGTGGGTGAGGCTGCTGGCCTATGTCTGTCTGCCAGTCTGCCAGTCTGCCTGTCTGTCTGTCTGTGTGTCTGCCTGCCTGCCTGCCTACCTGCCTGCCTGCCTGCCTGCCTGCCTGCCTGCTTGCTTGCTATGTATTTCCCTGTCTGCCACTGCTAAGGGAGGAGCCAAACATAAAGCCACAGCAGGAGGGAACAGTGGAACAGAGAAGAAAGTCCTGCTCCCCCCTGCCTCTGGGCTGTTAGATTAGAACCTCAGCACAGGACAGGGATGTCTAGACCATGGACCCCTAAGTCCAGGATGGGATAACACTGAGCTTTCCCAATGGGAGAGCATGGGCCAGAGGAGGATACCAAGCTGGTTAGGGAAAGACACAGGCTTCTGCTCCCTGGGATGTGGGGGCTCATTCCTGCTGCTGTCGCCGATGGTGGCCTGCCTTCTCCGCAGAAGATCACTGTACTCATTGGGAAACCCTTCAGTGCTCTGCCTGTGCTCGAGCGGCTCCGGGCAGAGAACAAGTCTGCCGTGAGTATCCCCTGGCTTCCCCAGAAGCTGTCCTCAGACCCAGGCTGGGGACCGTGAGCAACCAGGACACTTGCATTTAGCCTTCACATGTCCGTTTGGTCAGCCTGTCCCCTCTGCCCAGGTGGAGATGCGCAAAGCCCTGACCGACTTCATTCAGGAGGAGTTCCAGCGCCTGAAGACCCAGGCCGAGCAGCTCCACAGCCATTTGCAGCCCCTGAGATAAGGGGCGAGGAGCCAGCAGCAACTCAGCCTGCGGGGGGCCCAGGCCTGGGAAGGACACCGCTTGGGCTGTCACACTGCTGCTCTCTGGGTCCTCGCCCTGGGCAGAGCTGGGCTGGGCCAGGGGAGCTGCCCTCAGCTTGGATGGGTTGTAGACCAGTCAGTCTGTAAAGCTTCGGATGGGTGAGCTCTCCAGCCCCTGCTCGTGGATTCCAGAAGGGCCTCAGCTGCTCCACCCCTTGGTCGGGAAGGAGGAAAGACGTTGGGCACTGGCCTCCTTCCTTCTTTCCTTTTGTTCAGGTTTGGGGGGGAAGGAAGCAGGCAGGGGAGCATGTGGCTGGGGTGGCCCTGCCAGAGGGAGCCCACGAGGCCCCTTGGCCTGGATCCCACCTGCACTCACTGGTTGGGAGGCAGCTCACCACCTCCTCAGGAATGGCCAAGTAATGAGTCTTCCTTTTACACCTGGGCCTCATGCCTGGAAGCCTCGGATAGCCACACGGCACCTGCAGTGAGGGCCACCTCTGCCTCTGGTCTGCTTGCCCCGGCAGTCTGGAGTCCAGTGGGGCCCGGGTTCATGTCATTTTGGGCAATAAAGTGTTTGTGCCGTGCTCTTTTACCTCTGGTCTCTCTGTAGGATTGAGGCAGGGCAAGGGTGACCTGCCAGCTGCAATGCCGGACGCTCATGGCCCTGGCCAGACAGAGCCCGCCATGCGCAGGGCGCAAGCTCTGACTGGGAACCTGTCACACGGCCTTCAGTGATTTTATGCAAATAAGGCGGGTTAACCACTGTACAAGCAACACCAGTGGCACAGCAGTGAAGTGCTCTGTCTGCTAGCCAAGAGGTCGGCAGTGCAAATCCACCAGCTGCTTCTTGGAAACTCTGTGGTGCAGTTCTGCTCTGTCCTCTAGGGTTGCTATGAGTTGGAATCCACTCAGGTAGTGGGTTTTTTTTTGTCTCCATAGAAATTATTTATACTCTGCAGATTTGTATGTTTTTCATAAATGATAATATACTATGCAGAAGCTTTAATGCATTGATTTCCTCCCAAGAGCATGGTCAGAGATGTCTCCATGTTGATAAACTTTGTTCTCATACAAGGCTCGACCATATGAAACCGCCATGTTGGGTTGGCGATGAGCATTTAGCTGCTGAGTAGCTTTTCACCGTATGAACCTACCTCAGTTGGTGTGCCTGTGTCAAGCCTGGGAAATTCTTTCCAGTATTGCGCTATTATCAACAACACACAAAGAATATTTTTGTGTATGTCTCCCGAGGCACGTGTTAAGACATGTGTCTCCAGAAATGGAATTGCTTGTCAGTAGACGGGGAGTGAGTATCTTCAGTTTGGCCGAATGCAGAACTGCTCTGCAGACTGGCTGTAATAAATGGCACTCCCCCCAGCACTCTTCCGGTACAGATTTGAGAAGAAAAAAAAAAGCACTTTAGAATTCTGGAAGCTTAAAAACGAGACATTGTTCTGGGGTACACCAAATGGTCCCAATTCAGCAGGAACAGATGATCACCAAGGACCAAAACGACATGGGGGAAAGAACCGAGAAGACAAAGACTCACATGAATGGGTGACTACATCGACACGTGACCAGAAGAACCAGATGGTGCTTGGCCACCACCAGTGACTGCCATGATGGGGCTCGCAAAGTTGAGTCTCAGTGGCAACACGAGAATAAAAAGGGGCACACTCTGAGAACTCCACTAAAAGACCACAATTGATGGTCTGAAGGCCTCGGGGTTCCCTTGGGAGTATGGCCCCTGGACCTGATGCTGCCTCTGTCCATAAATCACTACTGAGGTCAGGGCCTTGGACAGGTATAGACTGGACTCAGTGAGACAGAATGACCTATCATGTGTGCACTTTACAGTTCTGTGCATGTATAGGATATCGTGCTACCGGCCTCTTACTAGAGAGGAGTGGAGAGGGTGGAGAAGCGGGGGCAGGAGATTGTGAAGAGGATATGACGTGTAGAACAGAAAGGAGTGTGCCATCTCCAAGCAAGGAGAGCAGTAGGAGCTGCACATGGGCATGAGAATTTAAACTCAATTGTACGCTTTCACTCAATCACAATAAAAAAAAATAGACATCGGTGACTATGTTTCTCTGTGGATTGGATGTATCTGAAGAGAGAACTAGGCTGAAGGGAGAGCTGAAGAACTTTCCAAGGAGGCAGCACAGCAAGGCAGACAAGGGATGATCAAGGCCATCTGAGATACGGAGAAGAGAGTGAGAGGCTCCCGCCAATGTCTGCGAGGCAGTGGTGGCCTGTGGTAGAATTCTCACCTCCCACCCAGGGACTTGGGTACCATCCCAGCAAATGCACCTCGTGTGCAGCTACCACCTGTCCGTCACCGGAGGCTTGCATGTTACTGTCATGCTAAACAGGTTGCAACAGAACTTTGGGACTAAGACTAAGAAGAAAGTCCTGGTGGTCTCCCCTGGTAGAGAGTCCTATGGATCACGGTGCTCTGAGGAGCCACGGATCCTGGGGGCAGTGCAGGACAGACAGCGTTTCCTTCTGTTGTGCATAAGGGTCACCACAACTGGATGGCAGCTAACAACAGCCAGAAACCAGCCAAGGGCCAACCTTGTAAGTGGACATGACGGAGGATAGCAGTAAGGCCTCGTATGTGAACACTCTGCTGTGCAAACACACTCCTAAATAACTCATAGGAAAAGGGAGAAATTACACTTGAAATTACAAAATATTTGGGCCTCAATGAGAATAAAAACACTTTTTCAAACCTAGCAGACTGCAGAAACCTTTGGAGGGAAACATAGCCTTAAAAGCTCACATCAGGAGAGAAGGCTGGAGATAAGTGAGCTGTGCATTCATTAAGAAATTTAGAAAATTGATGGCCTAGATCCAGAGAAAGTAGAAGGGAGGGGTTAGTGAAAATAACAGAAAATACAAAAGACAAAACACTAGGGTGCCATCCGGTGTCTTAAAAGCCAGCAAATGGCCATCTAGGTAGCATCAATTGGTCCCAACACCCCTGGAGCAGAGGAGAATGAAGAATACCAAAGATAACAGAAAAACATGAGCCCAACAGATAGAAAAGGCCGCCTAAGCCAGAGACTGCATTGCCATGAGACCAGAAGAACTAGATGGTGCCCGACCACCACCATTGACTGCCATGACACGGAACAGAACCTAAAGTGCCTGATGTAGGAGGTGAAAAATGGGTGTGCAGAACAAGAGCACTCTTGAAAGACCGCACTTGACAGTCCGTCAGAATGGAGTGTCCCCTGAGGACGTGGCTCCCAGACTGCCAGCCCAGAGCTGAAACCAGCATTGAAGCCAACTCCACAGATAAGGACTGTACCGGAGTACGACACAAAGTGATGCTGGCAAGGAGTGTGTGCTGCTCGGCCCAAGTGGGTTCATGAGGCTAACGGGGCAGCGCCTGCTTGGAGGTGAGATGGGGTGGGGACAGGAGCTGGCTGAATGGACACAGGCAATACAGGGAGGAAAGGAGTGTGCCATCACAGGGTTGAGAGAGCAGCTGGAGTTACACAGCAGTGTGGGGGCAATTTTTTGCGTGACAAATTGGGATTGTAAACTTAAAGCACAATAAAATATTAAAAAACAAAGACACACTAGAGAAAAGCAACAAAGCCCAAAGTTTGGCTCTTTGAGTCTGATGGAGGAGAAATGTCACACACAATAACAGCGACGGAAAACAAAACAGAACTACAAGTTACAGCCATACAAGTGAGTAGTAGTGCCAACTCTGCTGATAAAGGTGAAAACTCAGGCAAGTTCCTAGAACAATGCAACTGAAAAAATCAGTCTCAAAAAGAAACAGCCTGACTAATTCTATAAGCCACTGAGGAAAATCAATCAGCAGTTATAAAATCACCGAGATCAAAGGATGTAGCAGGCAAATGCTACTGTGACAAGGTCACAGTCCATTCAAAACCGTGTGGAGCACAGTTCTGCCCTGACACATCAGGTCGCCATGCACTGGGGCTGATGACTGGTTTGATTTTGTGCCTAGGCAGTTTTGCAGTGCAGTGACTTGGGGCCTCCTGGAACCAACTGGGGAATGTGTCTCTTTTTCAGACAGTGCCAGAGTTGTAAGACAAAGAAAAGGAATAAAAGTTACAATAATTGGAAAGAAATAACACTATCATTATTTGCTGATGATATGATTGTCTACATAGAAAATCCTAAGAGTTTACAGGATCTGTGCACAAAGATCAATTCAAAAATACAATTTAAAACAAGGCACTGTTGACAAAAATTACAAGTTACCTAGAAATAAAACTAGTACGGGATGTGAAAAATCTACATAAGGAATTGACAACAAATGATTTGGTTTGCTTTTTTGGTATATATGTGTAACGAGTTGGATCCGACTTGACAGCACTTGGCTGGCTATCTACCACCTGCCTGTCAGGTTGTGGTACTGTGGTCACTTGTGTGTTGCTGTGATGCTGGGAGCTCTGCCATCAGTATTTCCAATCCCAGCACAGTCACCCTTGGTGAACAGATTTCAGTAGAGCTTCCAGCTGAAGACAGTAACTGGAGAGAAAGGCCTAGTGATCTACTTCCCAAAGTTAACCAATGAGAACCCTGTGGATCTCAGTGAAACTTTGTTCAGTATGATGCTGGAAGATGAGCCCGCTCGGTTGGAAGGCTTTCAGACTACACAGTGACACCAACAGCAGACTCAAGCGGACCAAGGGTGGTGCAGATGGCACAGGACTGTTAATGTTTTATTCTCTTGGGCAGAGTAGGGGGTGAGTCAGAGTTGCATTGATGGCAGCTAACCACAGCATTATATAATATGTAGACTATAAATGGTATGTTTGAATGTAATATACACAATGTAACACATACTTGTTGCTTCTAATTTTGTATGTGTCAAATGTTACCTTAAGGCCATTGGAGAGGGCACAGGAGTGATGTGCTCTGATGTAGAAAGACTCTTCCCTAAATGCCACAGCCCCTGACAGCGTGTGCTTCTAGGTGCTTGGTTAACATCTGGAGAATGAATGACTGACTCACCTTAGGCGTTAGTTCTCCAGGGAAGCCGCATCGGGCAGGCACCCCTTTCTGAACTTCTGTCCCAGCCCCGAGTCTGCCTCTTTTGAACATTTATCATCTTGTGTCATTATCACTCTGCCTATTCTGGACTAGACTGTGAACTTGTGAGCAGCGGGGTCCAAGGCTCTGTCCTTGGACTGGAAGCACCTGTGCTGGGCTCTACACAGCACCTTGGACTTCCCCCACAATTGAAATCCTGTCTGGGGTCTTCATTTCATCCTTCACTGGGGCTGGCACCAAGAAGGCCCTTAAGCACTCTTTGAAAACTGAGGGCCTGACTGAGAGAATGACTACAGCTGAGCCCTGCAGGGCAAGATCAAGCTAAGGAAAGGACTCAATCTACAGCACCCTTGGCATCTTTTAGTTCACCTATTTCCTCCTTCTCCCCAACTGCCAGCTGCCACCTGCTTTGACTTCTTCCTTTTTAGGGCTAGAAGCCACAGTCTTCCTGTAAATGCTCCCAAGGCCCCCGCTTCCTCTTCTTGCCATCATACCACCTGGCCAAATCCCCATCTCTGACCAACATTTAGGCAATAGTCTCTTTTTCTCCTGCTCTCTCGGTCCCGACATCGCTTTGGCCCAATTCCATCATCTCTCACCCGGATGCTGACAACAGCTTCCTGTTGGTCTCCGGTGACACCAACAGACCAACTGTTGGACTTCTCCATGCTTACAGTGGGGCTGCTCAGAAGCACTGGGCCAACCCAAAGCCAGCCGAAGATTGTTGTCAGGTGTCATGGAGTCAGTTCCTACTCACAGTGACCCTATGTACAACAGAACCAAACACTGCAGCCATTGTTGTGCTTGAACCAGTAGTTCCAGCCACGATGTCCATCCATCTCGTTGAGGGTCTTCCTCTTTTTTGCTGACCCTCCACTCTGCCAAGCTTGATGTGCTTCTCCAGGGACCGATCCCTCCTGACAATATGGCGAAAGTATGTGAGATACAGTCTGACTGTCCTTGCTTCTAAGGAGCACTCTGGGTGTACGAAAGGTAGAAAACCGTAAAGACTAGACTGGAGATTAACAAAACAGAAGATAGAAAAACAATGGAGAAAATGAATGAAATCAGAAGTTGGCTCTTTGGAAAGATCAATAAAATTGAGAAATGTTGGGTTGACCAAGAAAAGAAGAGAGAGAAGACTCAAATTACTAGCATCCTCCATATAATGGTCCTCGAGGCTCATCCACACCGCAGCGTGTACTACAAGTACAGATCTCATCACAGCTCGTCAATGTGGCGAGCAGAGGCGCAGATACAATAGTTTGTTCCAGGCACTTTGATGCAAATATAATAGTTCTTTCCTGACAGTTGTGATGCAGATATAACCATTTCCCTGGCAGTTGAGTTGTGGCCACAGCTGCAGCCACCTGCCAAGGCCGACCTAGAAATGACCTAACCCTTGTCTCCATGCTATCTCCATATCATTATCATATTCTCTAGGAGGGGACCCATCATGCAGTTGCTGACATGAGTCCCAAAATTTGATCCTGGAACTATGTCATCACCAGAACCAGGAACTGCACCATTATTCCCTCCCTTACCAATATATAAAAGGACCCCTAAAGCTGTATAGGGTCTTTCTCTATTCCTGGAGACTGACCTGTTTCCTCTTTGGAATGTGTGCACTTTCACTTAATAAAACTTCTCTGCTATTCACCACTAAAAGGTTTTATCCTCTTGCCTTTGGGGAGAGGGAAACTGGTGCCTTGGGAGAAAGGGGAAGCTGAATTTGCCTCACCCTGGGAGATCGACTTGCTAGCTTGATCTCCCAAACCCAAACCAGGAAGCTCGGGGTCTGATGACACTCTCAGCAGCCTTTTTTGTTCGTTCTGACACCATCTGTCCCCCTCAACTGCACTCTGTACTTCTCTGCTGAGTTTGCTAATTCATTACAGTGGCCACGCAGAACTCACAGACAAGACTCAAGATTGTGGAGCTTATAAGGGAAGTAACAGGTTATGTATAGAGGTTCCCGAGGCTCAGGGTACAGTTCTTCCCTCAGGACAACCTCTGCTCAGCTGTACCCATAGGGACACACCTGTGTCTGGCACTTTGGCCTCTGTCCTGCTGAGGCAAGTGTTACAAAGCTCTTTCATCTCTGCCCTAAGGCATGCTACTCAGCCTTTAAGCCTTGGCCCGAAGGTGCTCAGCTCCAGCTCTGTAGGTCTGCAAATCTAGCTCCACCAAGTACCCCTGATGGTAAATATAAAGGCCTAACAAAGGTCACTTAGGTTATTACTGTCTGCCTTAATAACCTCCCTCAGACTGGACTAGCAGGTCTACATTGCTCTTTCAAGCTCACTTAAGGTTATTGGCTACGTTCTAGTCTCTGCCTTCCTGACCACCCTCAGGCCAGACTAACAGATCTACATTCCTCTTCCTAATCCACGTTAGTTGTTTAGATGTAATGAAACCTTATGATGTAACGACACCTTGTGACTCCTAACTATTGTTCTGTGACAAATCCCTACTGCTTTGAATTCTGGCTGTAAAAGCCACTAGAAATGTAACCCAAATTGGGACAGCTTTTGGTTCATTGTCCCCCAGACTGATAGCAGATCTGCCAATAAATTATTCCTTGCACACCACACTATTTCTGAATTTTCGGCTACAGTGACAGGCGGAACAAACTTGGTGTTAATTTGCCAACACCCCGAGGCACTCCACTCCCAGCACCAGCCTTCTGCCCGAAGGCACTCAGCTTTGTCCCTCTGTGGGCCAGGAATCCCACCACGCTGTCTGCCCCTGGTCCTGGTTCTGCCACTGACATCTCTCTGCCACTATTTCTCACCATCTCTGGTGTTACAGTTGTCCTGGTCTTCCATGTCACAGCTCCTTCTGTCTCTCTCAGTGACTCCCTTTAAGCCTAAAGGGGTGGCAAAACTGATCGATCTCAAGTTCCACGCACCTAATTTTCATAGTCCCACTCAGTCATTTGGTGGGAGTTACAAACAAAGACTGTGGCTAGAAGGGCCACATTATGTAATTCACTGCAGTGCAGGCCACCCTCTGGCCCTTAGCCATTGGCCCTTTGATACCTGAAGGATTAACTTCCCCCTCCCAATTATTTTACTACGTTGAAGCAGCTGTTAAGGAATAGGCAGAGTCCCTAGGGTGAGGTTACTCAGGTCCCAGCCGCTCATGTCTACTGCAGGTGTTCATCTGATCTGGTCAGCTTCTCCAAAAGTTCATCTCCTTTGTACACTTTCTGGTGTCTGATAAAATTTAACTAAGAGAAGATCACTGCCTCACTCTGAGCCACACGAAGTGTCAGTGAAACTGGAGACTGAAAAAGCCTCCATACGTGGGGTGCTCAAGATCGGGGCCTGAGAAGCTCTGTTTCAGATCACTCCCAATTCACAGGGAAAGACGTGAACTCCAGATTCTACAAGCCCCAGGCCGACACTAGGGTGGGGCCCTCAAAGGCACTACTATAGATTCAGTGAACTATAGGTAGTGAATGACTCCTTTTGTTTTCATATTGGATTCTTAACTAACGAGAAAAGAATTAGGCAGGGGAGAGAGGGAAGGGACTTGTGTTTAAACATGCTTCTTTCAGATTGCTGGCCGCATGACCTCTAGCACCATTTTGCTTCCTTGACGGCTGATGATGGCCTGCCGGATTGTGAAGCAGATGACCTCCACTCAGAGGACCCTCACAGGCCCCTCCCAACTGCTCCCATTGTTCTCACAAGACCTCTGTGTGCGGCCTGTGTTCCATATATAAACGCCGGGTTCAGCCTGCCTGATTTGGACAGCCCTGCAGATTCGAATATCTCTGTCCTCTGTGTTCAAGCCGGCAGAACACAGTTGTTAAACTTCCTCTTCATTCACTCACCAGAACCTGTCTCAGAGATTGGCTATTTGGGACCAGGTAAAGAGAACCTGGAGTTTTGTCCAGGGACATCAGCATAACAGAAACTTTCAGGGCCTTCAGGTTCGGCCTCTGGACTCCAGGCCAGCAGTGCCTCCCCCTTCGTCCACTCTTCCAGAGTCACAGCTTGTACAGTTGCAGTGTTGGCAACCACAGTTAGCCTGCAACCAACACTCACCACTGAGTTGTGTCATCCCATCAACATCTTTCCCCACCATTTCTTCCCTAGACTGAGGAAAAGAGTAATGTATCTACCAGAAACCCTGGTGGCATAGCAGTGAAGTTCTACAGCAGCTAACCAAAATGTCAAAGTTCAGATCCACCAGGTGCTGCTTGGAAACTCTATGGAGCAGTTCTACTCTGTCTTATAGGGTCGCTACGAATTGGAATTGACAGCAATGGGATTATGGTTATCCAGTCCCTCCTCATTTTATGTAAGCCAGCCACTTCATGCCCTTATCCCCCTCTGTTTTAGATAGAGAAACCTTGGCAGCATAGTGGCTAAGTTCTATAACTGCTAACCAAAACGTTGGCAGTTCAATTCCACCAGGAGCTCTTGGAAACTGTATGCAGCAGTTCTCATCTGTCCTATAGGGTTGGTACCAGTTGGAATCAATTTGACAGCAGTGGGTTTGGTTTTGGTTATTTGGTTGTTGTTGTTTCAGCGGCACTGGGCTGTTGTTATTAGGTGCTGTCGCGTTGGTTCTGACTCATAGCAACCCTATCCACAGGAGAGCCGTGTCCACAATGTTTTTTATGCTTAACCCCATTGTTGTGGCCACTTTTTCAATCTATCTCATTGAAGGTCTCCCTCTTTTTCGCTGACCCTCCACTCTAGCAAGCATGGTGCCCCTCTGCAAGGACTGATCCCTCCTGACAACATGTATGTAAGACCCAGTCTTGCCATCTTTGCTTCCAAGGAACACCTTTGTTGCACTTCTTCCAGAGCAGATCTGTTGGTTCTTTTGGCAGTCCATGGGACATTCTAAATTTCTAAATTGCTCATTCCTATCAGACTAGTCCTCTGAGGAGATAAACATGTTCCTTTATCTGAAGAATCTTCTGTTCTGGTTGGAACTTGGAGCATCTGCATTCATAAGTGTCATGGATTGAATTGTGTCCCCCCAAAAATGTGTGAAGCCATGTGGCTGGGCCCTGATTCCCAGTATCTTGTGACAGTCCTCCATTTTGTGGTTTTCCTATGCTGTATGTTAGAGGATTAGGGTGGGACTGTAAATCCCTTTATAAGATCACCTCCCTGCTCCACTGTAAAGGGAGTTTCCCTAGAGTGTGACTTGCCCCACCCGTAATTCTTTCATCCTGCAAGAGATAAAAGGAAAGAGAAGCAGGCTGAGAATTAGGAACCTCGTACCATGAAGAAAGCAGCACTGGGAGAAGGGCGCGTCCTTCAGACCTGAGGTTCTTGTGCCAAGACACTCCCTGGACAAAGACTAATACAGTACCAGACTTTCTTCCAGAGTCGACAAGGGGGAAACCTTCCCCTGGAGTGGACATCCTCAATATGGACTTATAGGCTACTGTACTGTGTAAGAATAAACCTTCCTTTGTTAAAGCCATCCACTCTGTGATATTTCTGTTAGAGCAGCCCTAGTTGACTAAAACAATAAATAAAGCCCAGTCCAGAGCAGTCAAACTGCAGCAACTGACATCAGCTCAGTGTCAAACATCTTTTTTTCGGTCTAGTTCTCGTTAGCTCATCCCTAGCCATCCAAGCTGTATTGCAATGCTACCAACTGTAGACTTTGGGAGTTCACACACACCTCCCTGCACTTCAGACAAGCCAGCCCCTTCACTCTCTCTCCCATCTGTAGTCCTTCATGGGCTAGGTCAATGGGCACCAGTCTTAGGCTCAGGGGTCCACACAACTCCCTGCACTTGAGACCAGCCAGCCCCTTCTCTCTCATTCTAGCCTCCATGGGTGGGCTCGGTCAACATGTGCCAATGGATCATGCCTAAACTCAGCCTGTCCCTTCATTGCTGCACTTCCCCCACATCCTCTCATTAAGTGGACCCAGGTGGTCCCCTGAAGGGAGCATACCAGGCTACTTACTCACTGGCTTCCTTTAATGGGATCCTGGGATGGTATTTGGATGGGTATTGACTTTCCTGCTTCAGTGCACCAAAAGGCAAATACTTGTTTGCTCAAAATTCAAAAAGTAAAACAGTAATTATTTTTTTTCTGCAAGCACTTCCTTCAAATGCAAATCTCCTGTTCACTCAGCAGTTCTGGGTAGGTCTGCAAGTCTTTCCAAAATGCAGAATTTCTTGACTCCAAAGGATGAGTGTGGGGTTGAAGTATACACAAAGCTGCTGCATTGAAATGAACAGCTTGTGTTTCTTTGGGGCAAATCTTAGCTCCTGTTTTAGCATATCCAATCAAGGATTGGCTGTAGGAGGAGTTACAGACTCCGTGATCTTTAATAGCCCCAATTCATCTCTGTCACACATTTAAATCTATTTTACAGCACTAGGTAAGAGAATCATTCAGTATCCATAATAGATTCAAATAAACACATAACTCTTTTAAAAGCATTCCAGTTTTATTTTCTCCACCCCTGAAATATCTTCCTATTCATGCACTTCTGTCTCCAGCCTCTGGCTGAGTGGAACCAGAAGACCTTGGCCCTAAGCCTAACCTTGTTCCCCTATCAATCACCCTGCTGGTCTCCTGCCAGTATCCTGGTTCTGCTGCCATTGTTCCTTGGCTGCTGCTCTTCACCATCTCTGGTGTTAAACTCTCCCTCTCTGAATTCCTTCAGTATGACGGATCCTTCTCTCTCTGTGTGTCTCCCTTTAATCATAGCAGATGGCAAACCTGACCAAACCCCTAGTTAATAGTCCTGCTAATCATTTGGTGGCGAAGATTGTAGCCAAAAGGGCCACAATAAGTAATTCACTGCACTAAATCTGAATAATACTGCATTGTGTGCAAAGACCACACTTTTTGGTGGTCTTTGGTTCTACCATTTGGTTCCAGAAAGTCTGGAATTCATGAGAATTTGAAATTCTGTTCTGTATTTCTCTATTTTTCATCAGGATTCTCATATGCAATCTTTAACCAAAATGTTCCATAATGCTAGCCATGCACCAGCCAGATCTCCTGTTCTCATGGCAGAGGAGGCAATTGTTCATGGAGGCAGTTAGCCACGCATTCCATTTCCTCTTTCTGTTCCTGGCTCTCCTTCTTCCTCCATTGCCCCAGGTAAATGCAGACCAACTGTTGTGCCTTGGGTGGCCCAGTCACTATGCAGCCAACTAGAAGGCAGAACAGAAGCAGTAAACATTTTATTAGGAAAGAAATTGGATGTCCCATGAAACTATGACCTTAAACTTTCAAACCAAGGAACCAAATCACAATAAGTACTTGGTTGTACATAAGCAGCAGCCTCATTTGCTGCTTCATTCATCAGTGTGAGAAACAAAAATTCACATAGAAAGAGGAGAATCTCTCAACTCGTTTAAGGAAGTGTCCCTATCTTCTGACTGTCACTCTGTGTCTTTACTCCCTCTAAGGCAAATTTTGAGAAAGGACCACCCTATACTCCATCTGGGAAACCCTGGTGGCATAATGGTTAAGTGCTATAGCTGTGTATCAAAAGGTTGGTGGTTCAAATCCACCAGGCGCTCCTTAGAAACTCTATGGGGGCAGCCCCAGTCCGCCCTATGGGATCTCGACTAGCAGTGGCTTGGGTCCTACTCCATCTGTGCTTCCTTACACTGGAATTGTTTTTGTCAAACTCATCAGTTGTTGTTAATTCAAGAAAGTTTTCTATCAACAAAATTGACAAATCACTGGCTAAACTTACTAAAGAAAAGCAAGAAGG
Source organism: Heterohyrax brucei (assembly GCA_028571685.1). NCBI lineage: Eukaryota > Metazoa > Chordata > Mammalia > Hyracoidea > Procaviidae > Heterohyrax > Heterohyrax brucei. Next base: position 195,002,697 of record CM053166.1, read on the forward strand.
GAAACAAATAACCCAGATTAGAAATGAGAGGGGGATTGTCACCACAGATGCAACAGAAATCAAAAATATCATAACAGAATACTATGAAAGACTGTACTCTAACAAATTTGAAAACCTAGAGGAAACGGACCAATTCCTTGACTCATACCACCTACCCAAATTATCACAACTTGAAGCAGAACAACTTAATAAATCCATTACAAAGGAAGAGATTGAAAAGGTCATCAAAACACTGCCAACCAAAAAAAGTCTGGGTCCAGATGGCTTCACTGCAGAATTCTACCAAGCATTTAGAGAAGAGTTATCTCCAATACTACTGAAACTATTTCACAGTATAGAAAGGGATGGAGTACTCCCAAACTCATTCTATGAAGCCAGCATAACCCTGATACCTAAGCCAGGGAAAGACCCAACAAAGAAAGAGAACTACAGTCTGATATCACTCATGAATCTAGATGCAAAAATCTTCAACAAAATTCTTGCAAATAGAATACAACAACATATCAAGAAAATAATCCATCATGACCATATATTAAATAAAAAAATTTTTTTTAAAAAAAGAAAGTTTTCTGAGGGTAGGGAAGGAGAGGGGAAATCACTAGATAGGAGACAAGTGTTAACTTGGCTGAATGTAAAGACAACACACAACACAGGGGAACTCGCATAACTTGACCAAAGCAAATGAATAGATGTTTCTTGTTGTTGTCATTGTTAGTGCCGTCGAGTCAGTTCCAACTCATAGAGACCCTATGCACAACAGAATGAAACACTGCCCGGTCTTGTGCCATGTCCACAATTGTTTTGAAGGATTGACACTGGCCACAATGATGTCCCTAAGCATGAAAACAATTGTGGAGATGTTTCCTAGACACATTCAAACACTTTGAGGAACCAACCTGCTGGAGCTGGAGGCTGAAGACCATAGTTTCAGGGGACATCTAGGTCAACTGGTGTAACTGCTCATAAAGAAAATGTTCTACATCCTATTTTGGTGAGTAGCTGTCTGGGGTCTTAAAAGCTTGTTGAGTGGCCGTCTGTCATGAATTGAATTGTGTCTCTGCACTTCAGAAGCTCCCACCCAGTCCACGGGAAGATTGATGATAAGAACCTACTTCCAGGACAACAGAGAAAGCCTTCCCCAGGAGCTGACTCCCTGAATTTGGACTTTTAACCAACTTTTGTTTGTAAATTTTATTTTTATTGTGATTAAGTAACAGTTTACAATCCAAGTCAGTTTGCCGCATAAAACCCCAAAGACATACCTCTCTGAAACTCTATCTGTTCTCCTCACTCTGTGACAGCACACCTTCCCTTTCCATCTTGTACTTCCAGTATCCGCTCAGCCAACACTTGGCCCCTCCTCTGCACCTTCCTCTCTCCCCTCTAGAGAGGAATCAGTAGGACAGCCTTATATATATATTAAGTCATAAAGTACACACGGCACCTGCATCACTCTATGTTCCATAGTCCAGTCCAGTGTTTGTCTGAAGAGTTGGCTTCAGTACTGTTCTCAGCTCTAGGGCAGCGGCAGATCCAGGGGCCATGTTCTCAGGGAACCCTCCAGGATGTTGAATCAACAAGACTGATCTTTTAATAGAGTTCTTGATCTAAACACCCCTTTTTCTCACCCCATGTCAGGGACTCTACATTGTGTCCTCTATCAAGGCCCTTTGGGGTGGCGGGGCACCATCAAGTTCTTCTGTTCTCCTGTTGATGTAGTTTCTCAATCACATGGGTCCTTCTGTCTCCTAGGCTCATTTTTCATGTCTTTTATGTTCTTGGTTTTCCTCTGTTCCAGGTGGGCTGGGACCAACCAATTGATGTTCTTTAGACAGCAACTTGCTAGCTTTTAAGACCCCATAACCTACTTTTTTGGTGAGAAAATAAATTTCTCTTTGTTAAAGCCATCTACTTGTGGTATTTTTATTACAGCAAGCAGTACCAGATGACTAAGACACCATCTGTCATGGTTTGAACTGTGTCCCCCCCAAAACATGTGTAGCCATGTGGGTGGGCCATGATTCTGAATATTTTGTGATTGCCCTTCATTTGGGATTTTCCTATGCTGTATGTTAAAGAATTAGGGTGGGACTGTAAATCTCTATAATAAGATCACCTTCCTGCTCCACTGTAAAGGGAGTTTCCCTGGAGTGTGGCTTGCACCACCCTTTATCCTTTCATCCTATGAGAGATAAAAGGAAAGACTAGTGACTCTTTGTGCTCTATACACAACAGAATGAAACCCTGCCGAGTCCTGTGCCATGTCTACAACAGTTTTTAGGCTTAAGCCCATTGTTGCAGCCCTTGTGTCAATCCATCTTGTCAATGGTCTTCCTCTTTCTCACTGACCCTCCACTCTACCAAGCATGATGTCCTTCTCCAGGGACTGGTCCCTCCTGACAACATATGCAAAGTAAGTGAGATGAAGTCTCACCATCCTTCCTCTTAAGGAGTCTTCTGGTTGTACGTCAAGACAGATCTGGGCAGGCATTGTTCTGGAAGTTCATCTGGTATATTCAGTATTCTTTACCAGCACAACAATTCAAAGGCCTAGTCAGAAGTGACTCGATGGCATCTAACAACACAACAGTAAGTACCCAGAGGCAGCCTACTCTGCCAGTAAGCCTTGGCCCAAAGACATTCGGTTTTCTCACCGCATAGGCTGGGAAGCCCAATGCATGGTCTCCTACCATGCTTCTTGCAGTCTTCAGGATTTCAACTTACTGTCTCCCAGGTCCAGAAGACTTGCTCTCTGCTCCTTGATGGTGGTGGGATCCTGTCTTCCCTGCCTCTGGGGTGGCTCATTTCAAGCCCAGCAGGATGGCAGAGCCGAGCAGTCCCCTTGGTGGGACACAATCACCCTATTTGCACAGCTCCACCTGATCCATTGCACCCCCAGTGGGTGCTCTGCTGGGGTTTTCTCTCTCTGTATGTGGAACCTGAATCTGGCCTGTCATTGTCTGACATCTGGTTCTTGGGACTTTAGTCAGTGGCCTGCTGCTTAACCTGCCATCTCAGTCATCTAGTGCTGCTATAACAGAAGTACCACAAGCAGATGACTTGAACAAAGACAAATTTATTCTCTCACAGTCCAAGAGGCTAGAAGTCTGAATTCAGGGGGTCAGCTCCAGGGGAAGGCTTTCTCTGTCTGACAGTTCTGGAGGAAGGTCCTTGTTATCAATCTTCCCCTGGTCCGGGAGCTTCTCAGTGCAAGAACCTTGGCTCCAAAGGACACACTGTGCTCCCAGATCTTGTTTCTTGGTGGTATGAGGTCCTCCTGTCTCTGCTTGCTTCTGTCTTATCTCAAAAGAGATTGGCTCAAGACACAACCTAATCCTGTAGATTGAGTCCTGCCTCACTAATATCACAGAGGTAGAATTTACAACTCATGGAAAAATCACATCAGATGACAAAACAGTGGACAGTCATACGACACTGGGGTTCTTGGCTACAAGTTGATACGCATTTTGCGGGATACAGTTCAAGCAATAACACCTGACGATACTGACCTTTGTCAACGTCCACAGCCTTGTAAGCCAGTAATCTGTGGTCTGGCCTGCTGATTCAGGTTCACTGGTCCCTGTGGCCATGTGAGTCAGGAGAAGCCTCAGTTTGATTCACGGATTTGGGATGTGCCAGCCTCCAGAACTGCATGAGTCATCTCCCTAATAGGGCTCGTGACTTCTGTGAGTCACTGCATCAAATTAGGGAACGCAAAGCCAGGAAGGAGAGTAGCAAGGGGATGGGGAGGAGCTGATGCTGGAGATGAAGGACAGCAGCATATAAACATTGGACATTTGGGGCATCTTTAACCTCTGCTCCATAGGAACCAGCTCTGTACTGACTGTTATCAAAGAAATTCTTCATTTAGTCAGGAAGGGTTCACCTGCAGGAAACAGAAACCAATCTTGCAGTTTTAAGAAGATAGAAGATTAAGACAGGAGAGCCTGAGTGCTTGAGTGTTACTGTAACACCGGAAGCTTTGCCACCAGTATTTCAAGTCCCAGCAGGCTCACTCATGGGGGGCAGGTTTCAGCAGAGCTTCCAAACTAAGACAGACTAGGAAGAAAGGCCTGGTGATCTCGTTCTGAAAAAATTAGCCAGTGAAAACCTAATGAGTAGCATTGGCAGAACGTTGTCTGATGTAACGCCAGAAGATGAGCCCCTGAGATTGGAAGGTACTCACAATACAAGAAGGGAAGAGCTGCCTCCTCAAAGTAGAGTCGACCTTAATGATGTGGATGGAGTCAAGCTTTCAGGACCTTCATTTTCTGATGTGGCACAGCTCAAATTGAGAAGAAACAGCTGCAAACATCCATTAATAACCACAACATGGAATGTACAAAGTACGAATCTAAGGAAATTGTCAAAAATGTAAAAAAAATGAAATGGAACACATAAACGTCAATATCCTCAGCATCAGTGAGCTGAAATGGACTGGTATTGGCCATCTTCAATGGGACAATCCTGTGGTCTATTATGCTGGGAATGACAAATTGAAGAGGAACAGCATCACATTCATCGTCAAAAGAAAACTTTTTAAGATCAATCCTGAAGCATTACGCCGTCAGTGACAGAATAATAATATCCATATGCCTACAAGAAAGACCAGTTATAATGACTATTATTCATAATAACTATTATTCATATTTAAAATAACATTATATACCAACCACTGACACCAAAGAGAAAGAAATTGAAGATATTTACTAACTTCTGCAGTCTGAAATTGATCAAACATGCAGTTGAGACTCATTGGTTAACTACTGGTGATTAGAATATGTGAGATGGAAACAAAGAAGAAGGACTGGTAGTTAGAAACTATGGCCTTAGATGGAAGGGGCCATATGAGCCACAGTTTGCTTTAGCACGGGACCAGAAGAATTAGATGGTGACTGGCCACTGCCAAGGCTGCCCAGCTGCAGTGTAGAGTACAGAGTCTGGACATAGCGTGGAAAGGAGCAGAGGGCAGAGCTAGAACTCTACCGAAAGACTACACTCGATGGTCTGTCAGACTGGAGGGCTCCCTGGGAGCATGGCCCCGGACTCTGTAACCCTAAACAGTATTCAGCACTTGGGCCAGCTCTCCAGACAGAGGCTGAACTGAACTATACAAAACATGGAGTGAGACTGGTGATGAACAAGCATTTGGACTTTAATATGTACACGAGGCTCTTCCAGGGTCTCATCACAGAAGCAGAGACAATAGGGTGAGGTGTTAGATGGCAAATTGGTATATATTGTAAAATTGTTCTTAAATCACAATAAAATTTGTTTAAACTGTTAGGCTAAGAGTCCAAATTTAATGAGAGCATCTTGCTGCAGGAACCTCAGGTCCAAAGGATGTGCTCTGCTCTAGGGGCCACTCTCTTGGTGGTAGGAGGTTCCCGACTCTCTCTGTTCACTTCTCTTTTTTTATATCCCACAAGATTGTAGCTTGAGTCCTGCCTCACACCAACACAACTGCCAGCCATTCTCTGTCACCAGCATCACTGAGGCAGGATTCACAACACAGGGAAAAAGTCACACCACACTGGGACTCATGGCTGAGCCAAATCGACACGCCCTTTCTAGGGGGCGAAGCAAGGCAACCCATAACACCGCTGATGTCAACATTAGCCCTAAGGTCTTGACTGAGTGAATTCAGCATGATCTATGCTCATCCCAAGAGTAAGAGTACCCTCCTTTGGCACCAGGCACTGGGCTAACCACTCCACTTGCATTATCTCATTGAATCTTATGAAGCTGATACAGTTATGCCCATTATACATGGGTAGAAACAGACCAGAGGAGATTCTGTGACTCTGTCCACATCACGCAACTCTAAGTGGAGGATTAGGGATTTGAACCCAAATAGCTTTCACCCTAAAGTCTGTGCTCGTCATCCCCTTCCATGCTGCTGTTCTCCCAGACGAGAGTGAGATGCAGACGTGACTCTCTGCAGCTGGGCTGTGGCATTTCCGTCACGGCTCAGCTGCTCACACTCCTGGAAGTCATCATTAGCAGACAGAGCACGGAACCCAGGGCCCCCTGCAAAGCTCCTGGGGTGGAGAGTACACGTGAATGAATGCAGCACTAATAGCAGAGTTGTGCTCACCACAGGAATCCATTCCCTTTGATTTCAATCAGAATGTGTAATAATTTTTTTGTTTTGTTGTCAAGTCACTCTATCAAAAGCAATTGACAGCTGGGTGGCATAAATGGTAAATTTGGAGGTGTCAGCTTGAGTAGACAATGAAGACATTTTGAAGGGCTGACACTCCTGGGTAGCGATCCGAGAAAAAATATTGTTTAAAATAATGTTTCAGTTACATGACAATAAATTTTTTTTTTTTTTAAAGACAGCCTTGATGATAACAACAATGGTGGAGATCGAGTGACAGAATTTTGCAAGACAAACGACTTCTTTACCGCAAAGATCTTTTTTCATAAACATAAATGGTGACTATACACAGGGACCTTGCTAGGTGAAATACCTAACTATTACAGTGACTACATCTGTGGAAAAAGTCAAAGGTGGAACTCATTATTGTCCGCGAGAACTAGGCCAGGGGCTGAATGCAGAACAGATCATGAATTGCTCATACGCAGTTTCCAGTGGAAGCTGGCAAAAATTAAAACAAGTCTATGGGAGCCAAAATACCACCTTGAGCATGTCCCACCTGAACTGCTGTGATCAGTTCCATGATGAGATCTGATATAACGTGATCATCTCTATGATGCGATCTGCTGTGAGCCAATCGGTTGAAGGGAGTTCCTTTGGGCATTTGGCCTGCATGGAACATAAGTGGACATTCTGGTGGGACTCATGGCCTTTTTTTCACTTGTGATCCTTCAACTGGCTCCTGTTAGTCTGACCTCTGGTTCTTGGGACTAGAGCTAGCAGTTTACTTGAGGTCTTGCCTGCCAACCTTGGAATCTGTTAATCTTTGCAGCCTGTGTGCAAGAGCCCTGCTCTCTGACCTGCCAGTCTTGGATTCACCAGTTCCTGCAGCTACATGAGTCAGGAGACACCTTTATCCTGATCTGTGGACTTGGGACGTTTCAGTCTGTGCAACCTTGTGAGCCATTGCTTTGAGATAAATCTCTCTAGATACTTATGTATGTGCTTTACTAGTTTGCTTCGCTAGGGAACCCAGCCTAAGACATTTGGTACCAAGAAAGTGGGGTGCTGCTCTGACAGCTACCTAAAATGTGGAAGCTTTTTTGAAACTGAACGAATAGAGGCTGGAAGAATTTCAACACGCCTAATAGTAAAAAGCCTAGGTTGCCTTTAAGAGGCTGTTGGTGGAATTATGGAAGTCAAAGCCAATTCTATTAAGAACTCAGAAGGAAGCAAGGGGAGTTATTGCACTGGAGATAGCGCAGAGGGTGACAAACAGCAGCAAAACTAGGAGACAGACCTGGAGCCAGCCTATGGAGCAAGACTGCTGAGTGCCTTGATGCCAGAGGCTTCCTGGTGGATTGTGGTGCCTCTGTGGACTTGTCAGTGGGGCTAGTCTTAATGATCCACAGAGCAAGAGAGCTGAGTGCCTTCCAGCTGAAGATTACTGGTGGAATGGGCTCCCCCAGGTACTTATCAGTGGAGCTACAGAGCTTTGGAACATTTGCTTGAGCATGGCGGATACTATTGGCAAGGTCTGAGGGGCTGAGAGGCCAAGGAACCAGGAAGCAGAAGCTGAAGAGACGAGGAACACAGGAAGCAGAGCTGCCACAGTCTCAAAGGGTATGGCCACGATCGCCAGGGTCTCAGAGGATGGAGTTGCCATGTATAGACGGACTAGGAGAATGAGGCTCCCCCAAACTCAGGGAGTGGAGTTGCAGTTCCAATGGGCCCGGAAGGCAGAGCTGAAGCCCAGAGCCAAGGGACCTCCACTTAGTCTGGAGGGCAGGGCCGTTGTCTAAATGGTCTCCGAGAACAGAGGGTTATTATTTTTTTTTATTTCTTTTTTATTTTTATTTTTTTATTTGATATGACTGAGTGAAAATGTACATTCCCGTATAAATTTACATGCTCACCTATATGCAGCTTCCACTGCTCTCCCTGTCCGGTGACAGCACACTATTCCTCTCTGCTCCATACATGTCTCATCCTCCCAACAGTCTCCTTTCCCCTCCTCTCCACCCACTCTCCTTCCTCCAGCCAGAGGTCAGCAGGCTGATATCCTATAGATGTATAGAACCATAAAGTACATACAATCTATGGTCACTCTGCATTGCCAAGTCCAATCCATTCGTGTCCAAAGAGTGGACCTTCGTTATGATTTATGGGCAAGGGCAGCATCAGGGCCAGAGGCCATGCTACCAGGGGAACCCCGAAACCACTGGACCATCAGTTGAGGTCTTTTAGTGGAGATCTCAGGATGCACCCCTTTTTATTCCTGTGTTGCCAGTGAGACTCAACTTAGTGAGCTCCATCGCGGCTATCATTGGTGGTGGCCGGGCACCATTCGGTTCTTCCGGTCGCAAGTCGATGTAGGCACCCACTCATGTGGGTCTCTCTATCTTCTGGGTTGTCTTTACCCCATGTCATTTTGGTTCTCAGTGAGCATCTGTTCCTGCTGAGTTGGGATCATTTGCTGTGCCCTCAGATGGCAGCTTGGTGGCTTTTAAGACCCCAGACGCCACTCACCAATGTGGGGTGCAGAGAGCTCTCTTAGCAAAACGCTAGTTGTGCCAACTGGCCTCGATTTCACCCAAGAGCATGGTCCTGTGCCCCCTGCCCCAGCTACTCTATCCTTGCAATATCGAGTTGAGATGGAAGGAGTACTCAAGTTATGCTGAAGTCCACTTAATGTTGTTCTTGTTTCTAATGTGTGCTGTCACAGATTTCTCCCAATCAGATTTCTAGCAACCATCTAATCTAAACCCTCCCCCCCTCCCTCCCTCCCCTCCCTTGCAGCTGTCAAAGAGTCTTTTTTTCTATACAGGGCCTGTTTTTGAGATCTTATCGTAGAGGTCTCATACAATATTTGTCCTTTTGTCACTGACTACTTTCACTGAACATAATGTCTTCCAGTTGAAACCAGGTTATGAGGTGTTTCCTGGAATCATCGTTATTTTTTTATCATTGCGTAGTGCTCCATTGAGTATATGTACCATAGTTTACCTATCCATTCTTCTGTTGTTGGGCATCTGGGTTGATTCCATCTTTTGGCTATCGTGGACTGTGCTGCGATAAACATTCTGGCGCATGTGTCCGTTGGTGTGAAAGGCCTTGATTCTGTAGGATATATTCCAAGTAGTGGAATTACTGGGTCAAATGGTATATCAATATCCATTTTTTTAAGGAAGCGCCAGACTGCTTTCCAAAGTGGCTGGACCATTCTGCAACCCCATCAACAGTGTAGGAGGGTTCCACTTTCTCCACAGCCTCTCCAGCATTTGTTTTGTGTTTTTTTGGGTCATGGCCAATCTTGTTGGGGTGAGATGGTATCTCATTGTCGTCTTGATTTGAATTTCTTTAATAACCAAAGATCGTGAACATGCCTGCATGTGTTTTTTGGCTGCCTGGATCTCGTCTTTAGTGAAATGTCTGTCCATCTCCTTTGCCCATCGCTTAATTGGATGATTTATCTTCTTCTTATTGATATTTTGCAGTATCTTATAGATTAGGGAGATCAGGCGTTGGTCTGACACAGAGTTGCCAAATATTTTTTCCCATTCTGTAGGTGTTCTTTTAAATCTATTATTAAAGTCTTTGGATGAGCAAAAGTGTTTGACTCTTAATAGTTCCCATTTATTTATTTTCTCTTCTGTTGATTGTGGTTTGTTTGACAGATTTTGGAGCCAGAGGGTTATTTTCAAGCCTTGATGGCTAATGTAACGTGTTCTAGTGACTTGCTTGATTCCTGTTATCCCTGTGGCTTCTCCACCATTGTGCCTGGGAAGCAGATAACTTGTATTCTAGATGTTACAGATGAAGACGAATTTTTGGATTTTTGGACTTGGAGTTAGTTTAAGACTTTTTCTCTGATATGATGACAGGAATGTGTTTTATATGGTGCAAGGACATGAATTTTGGGAGGCCAAAGGATAGAATGCTATGAATTGAATTATGCTCCCCAGCAACATGTATCAACTTGGCTAGGCCATGATTCCGCACATTATGTGACTGTCCACTATTTTGTCACCTGATATAATTTTCCCATGGGTTGTAAATTTTACCTCTGTGATATTAGTGATGCAGGACTCAATCTACAGGATTAGGTTGTGTCTTGAGCTAATCTCTTTTGATATAGAAAAGACAGAAGCAAGCAGAGAGACAGGAGGACCTGATACCACCAAGAAACAAGAGCCGGGAGCAGAGTGCGTCCTTTGGACCCAAGGTTCTTGCACTGAGAAGCTCCTGGACCAGGGGAAGATTGATGATAAGGACCTTCCCCCAGGGCAGACGGAGAGAGAAAGCTTTCCTGAATCCAGACTTCTAGCCTCCCCGACTGTGAGGGAATAAGCTTTTCTTTGTTAAGATCATCTGCTTGTGGCATTTCTGTTACAGCAGCATTAGGTGACTCAAAGACCATCCAAAGAATGGATTTATTTTATTGAACACTAGTGACTGAAGATCAGATGAGTTGTGGGGTGACATCAAGGACATCATACAGGAAGAAAGCAAGAGGTCATCAAAAAGACAGGAAAGAAAAGACAAAAATGGTGTCAGAAGAAACTCTGAAAGTTGCTCTTAAATGTAGAGTAGATAAAGCAAAAGGATGAAATGATGAAGTAAAAGAGCTGAAGATTTCAAAGGGCAGCTCGAAAAGATAAAGTAGTATAATGAAATGTGCAAAGGCTTGGAGTTAGAGAACCAAAAAGGAAGAAGACACTTAGCATTTCTCAAGCTGAAAGAACTGAAGAAAAAAATGCAAGCCTCAAGTTGCAATATTGATGGATTCTACAGGGAAAATACCAGTGATATAGGAAACACTAAAAGAAGTTGGAAAGAATACACAAGAGTTACTGTACCAAAGGTAACCCTGGTGGTGTAGTGGGTTAAGTGCTACATTTGCTAACTGAAAGGTCGGCAGTTCAAATCCTCCAGGCGCTCCTTGGAAACTCTATGGGACAGTTCTACTCTGACCTCTAGGGTCACTGTGAGTGGGACCTGACTCAACGGCAGTGGGTTTGGGTTTTGGGTTTACTGTACCAAAATACTGGTTGATGTTCCACCATTTCAAGAGGTAGCATATAATCAGAAAAGGGATGGCACTGTAGGAAGAAGTCCAAGCTGCACTGAAGACATTGGCTAAAAACAAGGCTCCAGTAATTAATGGAATGCCAGCTGAAATGTTTCAATAAACGGATGCAACACTGTAATAGTTTACTCATCCATGCAAGAGATTTGGAAGACAGCTACCTGGCCAACAGCCTGGAAGAGATGTATATACGTACCCATTCCAATCAATGGTGATCCAACAGTATATGGAAATTGCCAGACATTACCATCAATACTACATGCAAGGAAAGTTTTGTTGAATATGATTCAAAAATGGTTGCAGAAGTAGATTGACAGGGAACTTCCAGAAATTCAATCCATTTTTGGAGGAGGACATGCAAGGAGGGATTACATCGCTGATGTCAGCTGGAGCTTGTCTGAAAGCAGAGAAGAATACCACACTAATGTTTGCTGTGGGTTTTGTTACGTGCTGTCAAGCAGTTCGGCCTCACCGTGAAGCCCTGTACAGTAGAAGGAAACGCTGCACAGTGCTGCGCCATCCTCACGATCTTTATGGCTGAGCCCATCGTTGCAGCCACCATGTCAATCCATCTGGTAGAGGGTCTCCCTCCTTTTCTCTGACCCTCCACTTTACCAAGCATGATGTCCTTCTCCAGGGACTGATCCCTCCTGATAACATGTCCAAAGTATGTGAGATGCTTCTAAGGAGCATTCCATACTTCTTCTAAGACAGACTTGTTCCTTCTTTTGGCAAAGAAAACCAACAAACCAATCACTGCCATCAAGTCGATTCTGACTTATGGTGACCCTGTAAGACAGAGTAGGGCTGTCCCATGGAGTTTCTAAGGAGCACCTGGTGGATTCGAACTTCAGACCTTTTGGTTAGCAACTGTAGCCCTTAGCCACCACGCTTTCCGTTATTCTGGCAGTCCATGGTACATTCAATGTTCTTAGCAGCACTACAATTCAAAGGCGTCCAGTTTTCAGTCTTCTTTATTCATCGTGCAGCTTTCACATGCATATGAGACAACTGAAGAGAACCCCATGGCTCGGGTGAGGTGCACATTCGTCTTCAAGGTGACTTCTTTGCTTTCCAATGCGGTGTTGGCAAGCGATATCGAGGATACCATGGACTGCCAACAGAATGAACAAGAGGGACTTGGAAGAAGTGCTACCAGAATGCTCCTTAGAAGTAAGGATGGCGAAACTATGCCACACTTTGGACGTGTTATCTGGAGGGACCAATCCCTGGAAAAGGACATCACGCTTGGTAGAGAATCCGTTAAGAGGAAGACACTCAACGAGATGGATTGACACTGTGGCTGCAACAGTAGGCTCAAACAGAAGATTGAGAGGATGGCACGGGACCGGACAGTGTTTCATTTTCCTGTACAGTCATCAGCAGTCAGAACCCGCTGCAAAAGCACCTGGCAACTCGAATAACTACAGGGCTCACTCTGGGCTAGTGTCCGTTGAGTGGAGCCCGTCCCGCCCCTCTAGCCCTGCCCCTCTAGCTCCACCCCTTCTAGCCCCGCCCCCTGGCCCTTCCCGCACCTTCCTCAACCGGTCGGGGTCAGCCTGCCCCGGTTGCAGTAAGAGGCGCCGGGCTGGGCTGCTTGAACCGGCGGAGTTCGGCCACGCCCTCTTTCCCACTGGGCGTGTGCGCGCCTGCAGACCTTACAGCCAACCATTGAAGAGCAGCTGCTATGAATGGCGTGAGCTTTGTCCAATCACCTTAGGGCCTGTGCGAGCGGGTCTGCACCTGGACCAATGGCAGAGCTCGGGCGGGGACGACGGTCACCTGATCGCGGCGGCGGCGGCAGCGGCAGCGGCAGCGGCAGCGGCAGAGGCAGACTAGGAGTAAAGGCTGAGGGTATGATGGCGGCGGCAGCTCGGCTGCGAGTGGTGTCACGGCGGGCCCCATCGCTCTGGCAGATGCGGTGGTTTCAGCTGTGGCTGGCCATGACGGCGGCGGCGGTGGCGGCGGAGCAGCAGGTGCCGCTGGTGCTGTGGTCTAGTGACCGGTGAGCGGGCCTGGCCGGGGCGGCTCCAGGGCCGGAGGGGTCTACTACCGGGCCGTGCTCTCATGATTCCGGGACTGGCTCGGCAGGGGGAGGTGAGGCCCAGAGAGCGACTGTTCTTTGCCAGGGAGCGGTGGCGAGTCCGTCGGGGTCAGAGCTCCTGCTTCGCTGGTCTAGCTGCCTGCCCCACGCACGAGCTGGGAGCTGGGCGTCCGTGGGCTTCAGCTTTTAACCCAGGCTCTCCGTTTGATGGCACTCTTCTGCTCCGTATTAGGGACCTGTGGACTCCTGTGGCCGACACTCACGAGGGTCACATCACTAGTGACATGCAGCTGTCTACCTACTTGGACCCCGCCCTCGAGCTGGGCCCCCGGAATGTGCTGCTGTTCCTGCAGGACAAGGTGTGCCACCGTCCAGGCCCCTGTCAGCGGTAGACAGGCAGGTCGTCCCCGTCCTCTTTCCGGCTGTCCCGCGTTGACCTTGTCCCAGCTGTGGGGAGGGGTGGTGTGCCTCAGTAAAGGGACTGTAGGAGAAGCTTCAGTGCCAATGGCAGGAGCCCTGCCTTGGATGGGAATGAAGGGGCCAGACAGCAGATGTCTACTCCGTAGCACGTAGTGCAGGTGGGTGCCCCGAGTGCCCTGACCTGCCCCTCCTGTGCTGTGGATTGTCATCCTTGTTTTACACATGCAAAGACTGGTGCCCAAGGAGTGCAAGTGGCTTGCCCCGAGGTCACGTGGCAGAGCCGTGAAATGATAATAATAGAGTCGATCAGAAAGTGATTGCTTGCCAAGTGGTCCCCCCTGTGCGCTGTGCTCCGTTCATGTCATGATCTTGATGTCACCGCCAAGGCAGCTAAGGTTTGTGAGGGGCGCTGATTCCTAAAGTTTCATAGCTTGTAGACACCACAGTTGGTTCCAGCTGGAGGCCGTTCCACCCCACCAGTTTGTACTTGTAACAGGAATGTTGTCCCTTTCATCAGGCCTCCCTGGCCTCCATCCAGGCACATAGGCTGTGAGAAGAGTCCAGGGCGGCCTGGGATTGGTGTCTACAAGGCTGTCAAACCTTGGCTTCCCTGTTCCTCATTGGTGGCCTGTGTAACTGTTGCCTTTTCCAGTTTGTGCTCTTGCTTGGCGGCTAGGTGGTGGGGTTCATGCTGACCCAGTCCTCCCCGGAGGTGGCAGATAATGCAGTCAGACTGGAACTCAGTCTAGTTCTGCCACTTACCAGCCTTTGGACAAACAAAATAATCGCTGTGATGCCACTTTCTGCATCTGTAAAATGGAGATACCACTGAAGGATCCTGAGGAGCTACTGTGTTTTAAAATAACATTTGATACTTTATTGAGTGTTTTTGTTGACACTGGGCGTTTGAATGATCATAATCATTTTATAATGGAGGAAATGGAGGCTCGGCAAAATCACACAGCTCGCAGAAGGTCACAGAGCTTCCAAGTGGTAGAATTTGCCTTGTGACTCTTGAGTGATAGCGAGTCTCAGCCTAGAAGATGCCACCTTTTATTAGACATCTACATCTGAATGTCCCGTGGGACCTTCATACTTAACTGTGAACCTTATCATGTCTTCCAACTCCCCCACCTCCAGTTCCAAACCCTTGCTCCTTTTCTGCTCCCCCTCTGTCCTGATGCTCATGTCACTTAGGCATTAACCTTGACTTCTGCTTCCACAGTGTCCACTGAACACTTTGCCTTCTAGCCGGTCGGCCCCCCTGTCGGGACTGATGCAATGACCTCTTAACCGGCTTCTTCCCCTCTTACCCAGCTTCAGTCTCCAACCCAGAAGGACCTTTGTAAAGCACAGACTAAAGCAAGTCATTAAAAAGCCTTGGATAACATCCTTTAGGCTAAAGTACAAATTCCTTAGCTTGGTGTCATGATCTCCCTCTCTTCTTTTTGCTGACCTTCACAGGACCTCCTTACCGATCAAAATGTTTTATTTCTTGAAACAGACAGGAATGGAGGTAATCTTTGTTGGGCACCTATTATGTGCCAAGGAAACCCTGGTGGTGTCATGGATATGACCTACAGCTGATAACCAAAAGCCACGGCAGAGGTGCTCCTTGGAAGCCCTAGAGGGCTTTTCTGCTCTGTCCCATACGGTCACTGTGAGTCAGAAGCCACTCAATGGCAGCGGGTTTCTTTTAGTCATGTGCCAGCTGGTGGCATAAATATGTCATCTTGGAATTGAATCGTCACCAACTATCATCCCTAGGTAACAGGTGAGGAAACTGAGACATGGAGAAGCTAAGTAACTTCTCGGAGATCATTCAAGTGAGAAGTGGCAGAGTCGGGATTGGAGCTGAGGAGCCTGGTTCCCAAGCATGTGTTCTTACCCTCTCCCCTACCTCTTGGCCTTCTACCTGCCAGGAATCCTCCCTCCTCCCTCTGCCAGCACGTGCAGTCAAGGCTTGTCCTGAGAGTCTTCTCGGGAGATATGGGCTGCCTCTGCTCCCTGCCTCAGGGTGAAGAGGGTGTCCCTGGTTTCTCCTAGAACCTGTGTGTACCTCTGATCATAGTAGCTCTGGTCCCACACCTTATACATGTCTGTTCACGGACTTCTTAAGGGCAGGGCGCGGATCACCTTTGATCATGGCATCTATCACAGGGCCCGGCACCCAGTGAGTATTCGCTGCACAGCGAGCCTTCCTCTGGAGGGTACCCCACGGGTGATTGAGGTAAGTTGGCATTGGCCAAAACGTGCACTTCCACAGGTGACATTCCTCAGTATTGTGGAGCCTTGAGGGACTCCACAAAGCTAACCAGGGAGGGCCTCTGAGTAGGGTAGGATGGCTTGGGAGCTGTAGGGTGGTTTTGTTTCTTTAAACTGTGCTTTGGGTGAGAGTTTGCAGCTCGAGTGAGTTTCTCGTACAAAAATGTGTGCACACACTGTTGCGGGACCCCGCTTCCCGGCCTCACAGAGGGGCAGTGCGTGCCTCCTCTCCACCCCAGGTTTCCTGTGTCTGGTCGATCGACTCAGGTCCCGTTTCACCTTCTCACTTCACCTCCAGAAAGGAGCTGCCCATTCAGTCTCCTTTATTTGCATGAACTAAGAAGCACCCTCTTCTCCAGTGCCATTTTCTGTCTTACAGTTCAGTCTGTTCTTTAGCTGAAGAGCTGGCCTCATGAGGAGTCGCTCTTATAAACTGGGAGACGTCTGGCTGCGGCCTCTCTTCCCAGGGCGTCTGTCCATTCATCCCCTCACCTGCCAAGGAAGGACAGCTGCGGTGTTTTGGGGGGTGTTAGCTGTTGAGGACGTAACCGTGAGCAAAAAACCCCAAGCCCCTCCTGTCAGGAAGCTGACATTCTTGTGGGGGGCCACCAGTAATTGTGAGGGGGTGTATAATACAGTGTCGGTGCTGTATTCTTGAAAAAAGGAAGCTGGCTGAGGGGCTGTCTCAGTTCCAGGTGGTGAGCCAGGGCCCCTCTGAGAAGGGGATACTAGCGGCGAGGTGGTGAGGCAGGGCGCTCCAGGACGAGGGACTAGCTCTTGGTGAGCTCAGGGGAGAACCAGTGTGGCTGGAGGACAGTGAGAAGGGAGCGGAGGCCTCTGGTCATCCTGGTAGGCTAAGGAAGAAGGTTGGTTGGTTGTGACTGCTTTTGGTGCTTTCTTTGGGAAGTGACCTGATGTCTTGATTAAGAGAAGCATCTGGGACTCAGTGGAGACTCCCGTCTCTCTTCAGGACCAGCTGCTTTTAGGAAGGAGAGCCTCCTTCCTGCCCAGAGGGAGGAAAGGCTGGGCAAGTCTGTGTGCCAAACAGTGTTAGAGAAGCGGATCAAGACTGCTCGGGCTCGAGGCGGAACCGAGAAAAGCCAGCGGAAGCTGGAGTTGGGGTGGGTGCAGTGGGAGCTGGAGGACATCTGGAGGAGGCTGTGCAGGAAGGGAGGTTGGGGCTGGGGTTCCTGTGTGGGCTGGGGAGTACCCAAAGACCGAGTGCCTCTGTCAGCGTCTGTCAACATCCCACCTCTCACCCGGCTTCCGAAACGGGCTGGGAGGGGCATTCTCAGGCCTCTTTGTAAAGGGTCCTAGTCCAGCCCCCACGTGGGGGGCTCACCCACCCCGTAGGCCTTGGATTCACCTTCAGGCAGCATTCTTGGCTGCCTGTCCCCACTCCCTCTCAGCTTCTCTCTTCCCTCCCAAGTTCCTCTTGTCTCTGTGCGAGGTGCTGACACTAGGGTGAGCACATGTCAGCGGCAGATTGCTCCCAGCCCTGTGACTGGCGCCCCGCCCCCCATCAGCCGGCCGGAGCCCGGAGCCCAGAGCCCGGAGCGCGCTGGGAGGTGGGGAGAGAGCCTCCCTCGCCCCTCGCAGTTCTCAGAACCAGGGCAAGTCTCACCCTGAAGGCCTGCTCCTGGCCCTGGCCCTGACCCTGGCCCCGGCCTGGTCCAGGCTCAGGAGGCCGTCTCCCCGTTTCCTTTCTAGCTGAGCATTGAGGATTTCACCGCGTATGGTGGGGTGTTTGGGAACAAGCAGGACAGCGCCTTTTCCAACCTGGAGGTAAGAGCCCTGTGGGTGACATCCCACTGCAGTGACAGCTGTGCCCTCAGGAAGGAGACATTTGCTGTGGGGTCCAAGGACCTGGGGCCTGAGAGTCAGGCAGGGGTACAGGTGGCTTTAAGACCCCTCCGTGGGTGTGCTTTGCCAGAGCCGGGCTGCTAGAGAGGTTTCAGGAGTGAATTTTGTGACACTGGCTGACTCTGTCTTCCATTCCCCTGCCCTAGAATGCCCTGGCTCTGGCCCCCTCCTCACTGGTGCTCCCTGCAGTGGACTGGTATGCCGTCAGCACCCTGACCACCTACCTGCAGGAGAAACTTGGAGCCAGCCCTCTGCACGTGGACCTGGCCACGCTGCGGGAGCTGAAGCTGAATGCCAGCCTCCCGGCCCTGCTGCTCGTCCGGCTGCCCTACACGGCCAGGTACCGCCCCACTCGGCCAGGCACCGCCCGGCCTCAGCCTACGGCCCAGAGCCCAGAGAGCGCCAAGGCCTGGGCCCTGGGCCCTGGTAGCAGAGGCAACCCAAGAAGATAGTCTGCGTTGTACACTGTGAAGCCCTCTCGGAAGGTGCCGGTGTGGCCAGAGGAATGAGGCGATTGTGGCGGGCAGAGAGCCCCCAGCTGGAGGGTGTGGGGTCAGTGAGCAGGCAGAGTGGAGAAGCACGGTGAGCCAGTCCTGGGGCCTAGGCCTTGGCCTGGAGTGATGGCTGCCAAGTGGTGGGAGACTAGAGGGGTGGGTGGGTGCAGGGCGGAGGGGAATGAGGGCTGGGGCGGCCTAGAGAAGGGCACTGACGTTCCATCTCTTTGATAGCTCTGGTCTCATGGCTCCCAGGGAAGTCCTCACAGGCAACGGTGAGTGGCATTGGGACATGTGCCCTTACCTGACCTCCCCCCATCAACTTCTGTGACCCAGTTGGTGCCATGAGCCCAAAGAGCTGGTTGACTGAGATGCCTGAGAGTGCCTTGGCCTATTCCTGACCCCTGGGGAGGCCCTGCTTTGTCCCCACAGTGGCCTGTACACATGCTGGGCATACTGGCCTTCTGCTTAGCATGGTGTCAGGTTGTTGGGGCCTCGTGCAAGAGGCACATGGCAGCTGCCCTCCCCCTGAGTAAATCCAGGGCTGTGGAAGTCCTAGACTACATACATGTCCAAATCCCATGTGTGGGACGTGGCTTTTTGCCATGAAGGACAGTTAGGCCCAAGGAGAGGTGATTGGGAACCCTGAAACCAGTTGCTGTCGGGTCAGCTCAGGCCTGTAGGGACCCCACATGTGTCACGCAGGGTTTTCAGTGGCTGGGATTTTTTGGAAGAAGATCGCTGGGCCTTATCACCGAGACACTGCCGGGCAGGCTTGTGCTGCCAAGCAGGTGGTTAGCAGGCAGGTCCTTAGCTGTTTGCACTGCCAGGGACGCCGTGGGGATCTCATGTGGAGATAGCCTTAGCAGTCATCAGATCTTGTGTTTACGCCCGCATCGACATTCGTGTGCATGTCCTCATTTCGGCACCCACACCCACATCTCTCTCTCTTGCTGTCTAGCCCCGTCCATGCACTGTATGCGTATCTGCTTGTGCTTTTCCACTTCTCTTTGTTGTGGCTTGTCATTAGGGAGCCAGTGATCAAGGCTCCTGGGTCTCGGGAGGCTGGGTGGCTGGTGGGATGCGAACCAGCTACTCTTAGGCTGGGCTCACCAACAGCTGCGAAAACCCTCTGGGGCAAGGGTGATGGGGAGCTAGGTCTTGCAGGGGTTTGGAGCGCCACATCCTGGGTAACAAGCCAGTTATGGTGGTGAGCTTCACAGTGGGGGTGCTGGGTAGTCCCCACCTCAACTAAGAGATCCAGTTGGGCGTTGCCAGCATGTGACCCAGCTCTCTGCTCTCCCCGTTGGTGCAGACGAGGTCATCGGGCAGGTGCTGAGCACACTCGAGTCCGAGGATATCCCCTACACGGCAGCCCTCACAGCAGTCCACCCTTCCAGGGTATGTGCCCTTCCCTGCAGGTGCCTCTGGGAGGTGTGGGCCAAGGTCATGAACATGGGGCGGCTTCGTGTGTGTGGAGGGCCCAGGCTTCCTTCCTCCAGACAGCAGGTGCTGATCTTGCCCTCTGGGCACATGGATTCAGTGCAAAGTTAGGGATCCTTTGCGGGCTGTGGGCTGGCTGGGGAGGGCTTCCTGGAGGAAGGGCTCTGAGTGTGTCCAATGAGTGAACCAGTGCTGTGGTGAAGGGGACAGTCCTCTGGGGAGGAGGGCGGGGCTGGGCAGCTGGTTTGGAGCTTGGCTTTGGGGCAGTGGTGAGGAGACTCATTGACTGTCCCCACAGGTGGCTCGGGATGCAACCATGGTGTCTGGGGGTATAGGTCGGCAGCTTCTAGAACAAACAAGAGAGGCAGTTGTGCCTCATCCCCCTGTGAGCTACAATGACACAGCCCCCCGGATTCTGCTCTGGGCCCAGAGATTCTCCGTGACTTATAAGGAGCAGCAGGAAGACCTGACCTCCCTCACTTTTGGGGCCCAGGAACTCAACCTGACAGGCTCATTTTGGAGCCACTCTACTGCTGGGTGAGGACACTCGTGCTTGGGGGAGCCTAGTCACAGAGGTGATTTCCCTGACCTGTGGGTGAGGGTCAGGAGGAGGGTGAGCCAGAGGTGGAGATGACAGGGTCTTATAGGGTGTGGTCACTGGGATGTGGGTGGTATCACCCAGTAGGGGCTATTGGCAGGGGAGCTGCTCCGAGTTCTGCTTTCCCCAAGCTTTCTTGGCCTGGGGTGGGACCTCTGTTAACACTTCACTATCATCTGGGCACTTGGTGCCTCCCCAGAAGAGATCCCCCTGGACTAAGCCAGCTTCCTGAGCCAGCTCTGTGGCTCCTATGCCCTTGCTGTGTGGCTAGGGAGACTGCTGCTCCTCCGTTTGCTGTCACCCCCCCAAAACCCAACCCATGTACCACTGCCCCCAATGTGGACCTGAAAGAAGAGGCGCTAGATTCTGGGAACCAGAGAAGCAAGCTGCAGCTGGGAAACCTGGCTTCTAGCTCATTCCTGAGTTGAAGTGGGACTAGAGGAAATACTCTTTATCGCTGTTGGCCTGTTTTCCCATCTGTAAAGGGGGAACAGTATCTCAGTTGTCATGAGGACCTGGGCCAGGGCAGTGTCTAAGTGGGAAGAGACTCGAAAAACTCAGTCGTCGAAGCCACTCACGGCCTTTTCCTGTGACCCTACAGACTCGCGCTGACCTATGAGCACCTCTTTGGTACCACGGTGACATTCAAGTGAGTTCTGGGGCCACCAAGTTGGGGCAGGCTGGCTGCAGCTCTGACTCCTGCCACCGGCCTGACCACACGTGCTGCCCACTCCCAGGTTCATTCTGGTTGATAGCTTCTACCGCGTGTCTGCCCGGAACTGGTTTACCATGGAGCGCCTCGAGATCCACAGCAATGGTTCTGTCACCTACTTCAACGCCTCCCAGGTCACCGGGCCCAGCATCTACTCCTTCCACTGCCAGTATGTCAGCACTGACAGCAAGGATAGCAGTCTCCTCGTACCCCACGTACAACCCACTCTCTGGCATGTGACACTTCAGGACTTCCAGGTATGGAGGGAGGAGTAGGGGCCCGCTACAGTGTGAGTAGAGGGAGGGAGGGACGCAAGCCCTGGCTGGACATCCTCTCCGCAGGGCCCCGTGAGGTCCACCCTGACCGGCTATGTCTTGTCTGGCCCCAGATCCAGGCCTTCAGTGTGACGGGTGAGCGTTTCTCATACGCCAGCGACTGTGCCGGCTTCTTCTCCCCGGGCATCTGGATGGGGCTGCTCACCTCCCTCTTCATGCTGTTTGTCTTCACCTACGGCCTGCACATGATCCTGAGCCTCAAGACCATGGACCGCTTCGATGACCATAAGGGCCCTGGCATCGCTGTGACCCAGACAGTGTGACCACCCCACGCTGCTGGGGGGCCGAGGGATGTGGCAGTGTCCTGGTTGTCACTTTTCCACCTCTGGTCTCCCTGGACTGGACGGCGGCCGGCTGGCCCCCCCTTTTCCTCCCAAAGCATGAGCCCCAAGCTCCCCCACCCCCCCCCCCGCTGGCTTCCTCTTTTCTCCTACTCCCTGAGGGACTTCCCTGGGACACCCCCCCCCAGTAAGATGTACGTAGATTCTACGTAGATGTTAGACATATCTCCCAGGCTCAGTCGTGATGGGGACGGAATCTTAATTCTAGGGACCCTTTCTTCTCTTATTTATTTTGTCTCTCCAGTATGACCTCTTGCTGTTTCTAGTGCTTTTGTATAGCAAATGCCCTCTCCCCAAGGCTTGTGGGACTCCCTGCAGCATCCCAGAGCTTAAGAATCCCCACGTTTGGGGAGGGTATGGGAGTAGTAGTTAACTGTGTGTCTTGCTTGACTCTCGTTATTGGATCCCTTTTTGGTGATGCTGTATAAAATATAAGGCAGTACAATGGAGTTTCTGTGCTCTGAGAAGGAAAGAACCTCCGTGGCAGGTGGGCTGAGTGTGGATCACTGGATTCCTGGCACTTTCCCACCAGGAGGGCCTGGCAGGAGCCTGGACACTCAGCTGTTTCCTTAGTAATAAATAAAAACAGGTCACCATGTGTTGGGCCTCTGCTTCCTTATTCGTCCACGGGCAGAAGGAGCACCCAGGGTGCTGGAGGAAGGGTCTGGACTTAAGAGCTGAGCCTGCCAAGGGGTGCAGAGGCCTCCTCAGAAGCCAGCTGGAAGCATCTCCAGAAGCTGGGAGGGTTTTGCCATCTTGGCCCTTAAGAGTTCGGCAGGAATGCGGTCCCAGCAGGAGTGACAAGGGTCAGGGTGGTGCTGAGTCACGGTTATGTGCAGTTCCTGGGGGCAGCGGCTACCGTGACAAAGGATACTATCGACCCTTCTGAGGACTGCAGGGAGGGCTGGAGGGTGCTGTCTGCCCACCATAGGCCCCCACTTGCTAGCCTGAGCCCTCCGCAGCGGTGCGTGGCAGGGCGCGTGCCCGAGCATCCCGGGGGGCGGGGCGGGGCACGCGCGTCTCCCGCGCACGGATCCCTAGCGGGTCGCAGTACCAACCACGACGCCCACCCCTTCCCACTCCTCCACAGCCTCAGAAACAGGCAACCTGGAGAGCCGTGCTGGTGCTTAAGCCTGGGCACCAGCTGCCCTACTGGGAGGTGCGTTGCAGAGGTGGCGCGGTTCCCAAGAGTGGCGGGGGCTGGGTGGGGAGGAGCCGGGACTCTTTGACGTGGCGGAGGCGTCGGACGTCTGGGGTTCGCGCCGCCATCTTTGGTCCAGTGCGGCGGCGGCAGCGGCGGCGGCGGCGGCGGCAGCGGCAGCGGTGAAGGAGGAGGAGGAGCCGGAGCTGGCGCTGGCATCAAGGGCTGAGCCATGGACGAGGAATACGATGTGATCGTGCTGGGGACCGGCCTCACCGTGAGTCCGCCCTCGCGGCATCGGGGTCCCGTGGCTCCACTTTGCGACCACCCATCCCTGCAATGATGCAGTTCCCAAACAACATCAGCCCGACCGCTCATCCTCTCCCATCCCCTCAGCCCCAGCGCCGGACAGCCCTGGCGCTCCTTTTCCCCGAAAAGACCGCCTCCCTTGCCATCCTGTCACGACACCACCTCTACCTACTGCCACATCACCTCTACCTACTGCCACATCACCTCTACCCACTGCCGCATCCCCGTGTCAGCAAGAGCCCACCCCCATGCTGGCCCCCCCCACGATTCCCGGCCTGGACCTCCGCCCTTCCCTGGCCTCCTCATCCAGCTGGCTGGGCCGGGAATTGCACCCAGCTCAGGCGACGCCCCAATGCTCTGACCCCGCCCACTGGCCCCCTATCTTCAGCATAGCGGATCCCTCATGTTGCATGCCAGTATGATGGAGGATAAGGTACCAGCATCACTGTTCAGGGTGTCTCAGTAGGGTAGGCCCTCATCTCATCTTCTCGGCTGCTTCTGGGGCTGGGGGAACCAGTCAGTGTTCCAGAAGCATCAGCAGTGGGTCCATTGAGTACATTCCCACTCCATTTCCCCAGTTTCCCATGGCGACCGACTGCTGAGTCGGATGTGCATCCTTTGTCCTTGGCTTAGTGACACTCACTAGGGCTTCTCCCCAGTAGCCGTAGCCCAGCTGGACAGCATCTGCAGACGCAACGGTGAAGGCTCAGGTCAGGGATCAAGCCCTGGGACAAGAGGCAGTCCTGGGGGCCTCCCCCCCACATAGCCAAGGCAGGGCGGGCCCTCAGGGCCTTTGATCTGACGGCGCTCCCTTTCTTTGGCTCGTTGTGTCTTAGCTGCCTTCTCTGGCAGTCCAGCAGGGATGGATGCTTTCTGGATGTGTGGGCTGCTGGGGGCTGTCTCTGCTTCAGAGCTTCCATTCTCTTTCTCCTTGTTCCTCTCTGGTTTGAGCAAGGTTACAGAGGAGAAGTCCAGTTTCAGCCCCAGTTCCAGGTTAGGTGAGCAGCCCAGGTGAGGAGGAGCTGTCCACCGGGGCAGGGTTCTTCCCCAGATTGACTCTCTTCGCAGGTTTTGGGGTGGGAAGACTTCATGGTTGCTGGTAGGAGTTGCGGGCGGAGGGGGGGTTAGAGACTGTCACCCTCTCCTAGGAATGCATCCTGTCAGGCATCATGTCTGTGAATGGGAAGAAGGTGCTTCACATGGACCGCAACCCCTACTACGGAGGGGAGAGCTCCTCCATCACTCCCCTGGAGGAGGTGAGATTCAGCTCTCTGCTTCAGTTCCTCTCCTCAGCCTTCTTTTGGGGTTGAAGCAGCTCCCCAGGTTCTTTGGGCAACGACGGTCCTGGGGGTTGGGGAGGGAGGGGATGGCACTGAGGTGTCTTTCTCTCTGTCCTGCTTGTAGCTCTATAAGCGTTTTCAGTTCGTGGAGGGGCCGCCTGAGTCGATGGGCCGGGGCCGAGACTGGAATGTTGACCTGATTCCCAAGTTCCTGATGGCCAATGGTGAGGGGGGACAGAGAAGGAACTGAGGGATGATTGGGAAGAGCAAAGGCAGGTCAGGCTCCAGAGAAGGGATAGCCAGGCCACTTAGCAGGGGGGGCTGTGTTGACGTCACTGTTCTTGTTCCTCTCCAGGGCAGCTGGTAAAGATGCTGCTGTACACGGAAGTGACTCGCTATCTGGACTTCAAAGTGGTGGAGGGCAGTTTCGTTTATAAGGGGGGCAAGATCTACAAAGTGCCATCCACTGAGACCGAGGCCTTGGCTTCCAGTGAGTGCAGGTGCCCTGGGCCCGAGAACAGAAGGAGCTGGGGGAGGCAGGCTTTGTTTAGTGGGGGTGGGAAGGTCCAGAGCAGAGTGTCCCCTTCCCCAGGCTTTCATTTCCCATGCAGCATGAGAGATTCCTTCCCTGCTCCCTGCCTACCCCCACCATACCTTGTGGTTTGTTGCCAGGAGGCAAGTCCAGATGTGGAGGGGTGTGCAGGGGGCCTCCTTCGGAAGGACTTCAACCTTTGCAAGGATTTTGACTTGACCCACAAAGTGTCCCCAAGTGTTACAGCTGGTAGAGCCCTTCAGCCCGTGCAACCCAGCCCTCTCTTCGTATAGATGGGAAAATTGAGGTTTGGTGAGGTAGAGGGCCTAACCTAAATAGTCAGCAACAGTAGTCAGCTGGGAGTGTGGCCTCTGGGTTTCTTGCCCTAAGCTGGCGGGAAGAAGAGGTTTCTGACTCACTAGCGAGAGGATTCCCCCCCGCAACACTTTTTTCAGATCTGATGGGAATGTTTGAGAAACGGCGCTTCCGCAAATTCCTGGTGTTTGTGGCAAACTTCGACGAAAATGACCCCAAGACCTTCGAGGGGGTTGACCCTCAGACTACCAGCATGCGTGATGTCTACCGGAAGTTTGATCTGGGCCAAGATGTCATTGACTTCACTGGCCATGCCCTGGCGCTCTATCGCACTGATGAGTGAGGGGAAGCTGGGATGGGGGCGGCCCCCTTCCTCGAGCACCGCCACTCCTCACATCTCCTGCACCCACTCAGCTACCCACTCTGTCATGCCCATGTCTGACCCACAGTCCTTCCCCCAAGGGGTGGGCAGTGCAGCCTAGTGCCCGGGTGGGGTGACCCACAGTGGGGTCTGCTGTTTGAGCGTTTTCCTCTGCCCCCTCAGCTACCTGGACCAGCCCTGCCTCGAGACCATCAATCGCATCAAGCTGTATAGCGAGTCTCTGGCGCGGTATGGGAAAAGCCCATATCTCTACCCCCTCTATGGCCTTGGTGAGCTGCCCCAGGGATTTGCAAGGTGAGGGCCTAGTTCTTTTCAGCTGGTGTGACCAAGTAGACCTGAGGGCAAACAGTAAAGTGGCACCCTTAAATACTTTGTAGTGCTTGGAATTCTCCCCTCTGTGATCTGAATGTCTTGCCCCCAACACTGGAACGGTGTGGCCCGACAGCAGTGGGTTGGGCCCAGTGGCGAAGCACCAGCTCCCCACTAACGTGGACGCCCCACTCACAGGTGGAGGCAGCGCTAGGGCTGGGCCCTGGGGCCTCAAAATCTGGATTCGGGGCTCAGTCAATAGTTGGAGCTTCTCCGGAGCTTCCTTGGTTTCTGGTTCTGAGGGTGGTGCCCTCCTGATACCCGCACATAGCCCTCTGGAGAACACTTTGGTTCAGAGTTCAGCCCAGAGTTGGTGGCAGTGGCAGAGCTGCTGAGACAAGCAGCTGGGTTTCCAGGCTTCTGCTTAGCTTGGGGCAGCCTTCTCAGCACCCCAGGAACACAGTGGGGGAGGGGGGCAGTGGCACCAGGTCCTTGTTTCTACTGTCAAGGAGACTTCACCACCAGTCTCTGCCCCCCAGGTTGAGTGCCATCTATGGTGGGACGTATATGCTGAACAAACCTGTGGATGACATCATCATGGAGAATGGCAAGGTGGTGGGGGTGAAGTCAGAGGGAGAGGTAAGCCAGCCCCGATGGACAGCGCCCCTGCCTTCTCCACATGGTGCCAGCCAAGTGGTCCACTTCTATAGAGGCTCCATGTGCCCAGAAATTCTGACTGGGGGTCTGCTGCTATTAGTGGCAGAGGCTTCTGAGCTAGGGACTAGGGGTGCCAAAGCATCTATATTGCCATTCTTGTTGCCAAGGTGTGTCTTCAAAGCCTACATACCATGTTGGTGGCCCAGAGTTCCCTGACCATCGTGTCTCAGTGGTGGCAGTTGGTACAGCTCTGCATGGGGGCCTGTCTCTCTGAGCAGGCTGCATGTTCAGGAGGGGCAAGCAGTGACAGCTCACAGAGGCCTCCGCCTGCTAGAGCCACGACCCCTAGGTTTGGACCCGGTCCCTGGATTACCTAGGAAAGTAACAAGACCCAGGACCAAGTGCTTCCCGGGCCTTCGCAGGTAGCCCGCTGCAAGCAGCTGATCTGTGACCCCAGCTACATACCAGACCGAGTGCGGAAGGCAGGCCAGGTGATCCGTATCATCTGTATCCTGAGCCATCCCATCAAGAACACCAATGATGCCAATTCCTGCCAAATCATCATCCCCCAAAACCAGGTCAACAGGAAGTCAGGTGGGTAGAACTAAGGTGGGACTTCCCTTAGTGCTTTTATTCTGGGGTTGCTCTGCCTCTCCCCATAGTACTTGGGCTTCCTGCCTCATCTGTGAATGGAAGAAATGGGGCCCTAGGGCTTGGATGGTTTCCCTTGACGCTTCTCCTCTGTGAAGGTAGCAGCTTGGGTGCTGGTCATTGTGCAGGGCTGTAGGGAGTGGGCAGACAACTAGCACCCCCCAGGTGCCTGGCTGTGCGCCCTCGACCCTTGTTAACTGGGCACTTACTGTGGGCAGACATCTACGTGTGCATGATCTCCTACGCGCACAATGTGGCCGCGCAGGGCAAGTACATTGCCATCGCCAGCACCACA
Source organism: Heterohyrax brucei (assembly GCA_028571685.1). Taxonomy (NCBI): domain Eukaryota; kingdom Metazoa; phylum Chordata; class Mammalia; order Hyracoidea; family Procaviidae; genus Heterohyrax; species Heterohyrax brucei. The sequence continues at coordinate 195,030,275 of CM053166.1, forward strand.
GTGGAGACTTTGGAGCCCGAGAAGGAGATTGAGCCAGCCCTGGAGCTGCTGGAGCCCATTGATCAGAAGTGAGGCTGGGGGGTCTGGAGGTGGGGCTGAGCCCCAGGGGAAGGAAGGAGGAACCCCAGGGGCTTTTTCTTTTTTTTCTTGAATTGTGAGTAAGTGATAGGAACACAATCCAACTCAGTTTTGCACGTCCGCCTGTGTGCAACCCCTCCTGTTCTCCTTGCCCAGTGACAGCACACTCCTCTTTTTCATTCTGTACTTGCATTCTTTTAACAAGGTCCTGTCCCCTCCTCTCCACCTCTTCTCTGCCATCTAGAAAGAGATCAGTAGGACAGCATCCTGTAAATGCATAGATCCATAAAGTACACACACCGTATGGTCATGTTGTGTCCCCGAGTCCAGTCCATTTCTGTCTGCAGAGTTGATGATCTCCATAGTGTTCTCTGGACAGGGGCAGCAGCAGGTCCAGGGGCCATGCACCCAGGGGATCCCCCCGGTCATTGGACTATTAATTGTGGTCTTTTACTAGAGTTCTTGTCAGAGGCTTTCTTGAAAGGGGGATCTGTTGTGAGTCCTGTCCTCTGCCTTTCATGTGCTCCTCAGGTTTGTCGCCATCAGTGACTTGTATGAGCCCATTGACGATGGCTCCGACAGCCAGGTAAGTAAACCTGTCCCAGCTCCCTGGCTCCTGGCTGCCCACCAGGGCCCGTCTTCACTTCACCTCGAGCCCCTGGCTGGCTCTTTTCTAGGTGTTTTGTTCCCGCTCCTACGATGCCACCACCCACTTTGAGACAACCTGCAACGACATCAAAGACATCTACAAACGCATGATAGGCTCAGCCTTTGACTTTGAGAACATGAAGCGCAAACAGAATGATGTCTTCGGCGAAACTGACCAGTGATTGCTGCCCGCCCGCCCCAGCCCTGGTGCCCTCCCCAGCCCACTTCTCAGTCGAGGCTGACTGGGCTGGGCCCGGGCCCTTTCTGGCATCCTCTGCTTCCCCCTGCCCCCCAGTGCCCATCACTCACCTCATTGATTCACTGACCAAATCCTTAACCGTAGCGATGGTTTCGGAGATGGGGGTGGGGTAGCGTTCTTTCTTGGCCATTCCTTTATCCTGGAAAAAGAGGGTTTCTTACCTTGTGTGTCTCTCACCCCACTCCCTCCTGATTCTGCTCTGTTTGGGAAGAACATGGAGGAAAACTGACTGTCCCCACCGCTCAGACTCCCCTCCTGTAGTGGCCTTTGGAGAGATCTCTGCTTCCCCCCACCAAGTCTTGTGTGTGTTGGAAGAGAAGGGGCCCTCCCAGCCCAAAGGTGCATTCCCCTGTAACTTATTCTAATTTATTAACCCGGTCCTGTCTGAGCACGGGCAGGGGAGCCCTGAGCCCTCTCAGCCTTTTGTGCCATGAGCGGGACCCTTCCCAGCCCGGGCCTGTCTGGGGAGGGGGAAAGGCCTGCTGTAGCACGGTTGGAGGTTGATCTTGCTGTTTCTGTTTCTTGCCGTTGTGTTTGTGTCCTCTGGTACTTGCTGAGAGAAAAAGAAAAATCTGAGCAAAGCAGGAGGTGGGAAAATAGATCCAAACCAGTGTCCCCGCTCCAGCCGCGCCCTTCCTGTAGTGGTGGGAAACCCTAACCTTGCAAAGTGAATGTGCCCCTTCCCGACCTTTAGTGTATTTCACAGAAAAAACTCCCAATAAACCTGTGTTGAAACCTGAGCCTGACTCGTGAACTTTATTATGGAAAAAGCTGGGTAACCGGGCTGTAGGATGCCATGGCGCTCGACGTTGTTCCACATGACAACTGGGCCAAACCAAGACACTGTAAAAGGGGACCGTATTCCTCAAGTCGGGAGTATACAGCTCCGGAACCAAAGGGGCCTTTACAGAAGCAGCTGGGGTCAATCAGCCTGCCCAGGCCGCGCAGCCAGGTGGTGTCGGCAGCAGGATGACAACTCTTAGGGTCCAGCGTAGGAAGCACTGAGACTGGGACCCAGCTTCGGGAGGTCAGATGCCGAGGGCTTAGGGGCTCCTCCCTCCAGCCGAAGGACGCAGAGGCACCGGGGCGGAGATCCTTGAATGAGGGGACGCCGGGCCGGCAGACTTACACCTAGGGCGGCAGGAGGCGGGGGGACCGCCCGCCGGGGCGGGGCGGCTGGAGGTCACGTGGTGGGGCCGGCGCGCGGAGCCGGAGCCTACGGCGTCCTCAGGGGGGCCAACGTCACAGCGTCAGCTGACAGCAGAGCTACTGTCGCTGTCGAGACTCGGCCCGTCGCTGTTGCTGCCGTTGCCGCTGCCGCCGCCGCCGCCGCCATGGCTCAGTACAAGGGCGCCGCGAGTGAGGCGGGCCGCGCCATGCACCTGATGAAGAAGCGGGAGAAGCAGCGCGAGCAGATGGAGCAGATGAAGCAGCGGATCGCCGAGGTGCGCGCCGAGCGCGGACGCGGGCGGGAACCGGGCGGGGTCGCCGCGGAGCATGCGCGCCGCCAAGCGCCGCCGGGAGCCGAGTGCCCTCTAGCGGCCCCGCGGCGACTTCCGGGGTCCCGCCCCGCCCCCGCCCCCGCCCCCACCCCCGGCCCCTGAGCTACTGCCTCGGGGCACTCGAGGCCGGCAGTTTGGGGTTGGGTTTCCGACAGGGAAACTTGTCACGTGCGAGAGTTGGCTAGTTTCCTCATCTGTAAAATGGGCCCAGCATCAACCTGCCTCAGGGGCTCAGATAACTGGTAACAACTGAGATAGTGCACAGAAAATGTTTCCACTGTCTGGCACCGGGCAGGCCAACCCTTGCCAGCCCCAAGAGCCCTCCTGACTCCGCCAAAGGCGGACTGTGGCTCTAAAGTCAGTCTTACACACAGTCTACCAGGTCCCTACCAACTCCCAGGTATGAGCCTCTGGGTGCGTGCAGTGTTCATGAAGCACTTTTCAGTGAAGGATGAGTGACACTGGAGCCCTCAGCTTGAGCATTCGGGGTCACTTGGCCTGAAAAGCAGGGAGCTGGGTGTAAGGTAGAAGTTAACACATACTTTGTGCTAAAATCAAGGCCCTGGCTCCTGGCTCCACGCTCCTTCAGGGATTGCCTGCTCTGAAAGCCTTTGGCCAGACAGGGATGGACGCTGGTCTGGAGAGATGGTACCTGACAGGAAGCTATTGACCTGTGTCTGGGGGCCAAAAAACCAGTCGTAGTAACTGGACAGAACAGAGGAGCACTGCCCCATAGAGTTTCCAAGGAGCCCTGATGGATTTGAACCTTGACCCTGTGGTTAGCAGACATAGCCCTTAATTACTACTCCACCTGGGTGTCCTCGGGGCAGCAGGTAGGAAAATCTTTCAGGGATTTGGCCTCTTGGCCAGTCTTTTCTCCTTTATCCTCTTCTCACACCCCTTGGCCTGGCATGGGGCTCCAGGTGGCTGGGGAGAGCCAGAAGGTTGGGAGCAAGTCCCTGGGCAGAGAGAAGTAACTTGGCCCCAGGTGACTCTAAGCCACGAAGAGGACCTAACAGTCCTATGGAGCCCTTTGACAAAGGGAAGAGGCCATGTGTCTTGCCCCAAGGTCAAGTCATAGTACCCCCGGGGGCAAATGTGGCACTAGAACCCGGTCCCTTGGTGGAGTGACAGCTGGCCCTCACTGCTGACACGCTTCTGTGACAGGAAAACATAATGAAATCCAACATTGACAAGAAGTTCTCAGCACATTATGACGCAGTGGAGGCAGAGCTCAAGTCCAGCACTGTGGGTGAGTGGACACCCGTGCCGCTCCTCTGTGGCCCCGCAGCCCCTGGCTCCGGGTGACTGGTCTTCCCCCCACGGCTCCTCTCAGGTCTGGTGACGCTGAATGACATGAAGGCCAAGCAGGAGGCACTGGTGAAGGAGCGGGAGAAGCAGCTAGCCAAGAAGGAGCAGTCCAAGGAGCTCCAGCTGTGGGTCCCTCCTCCCGGTGCCCATGGCTGCCCTGTGTCTGTTCCCTCTGAGGCGAGACTGCGCTGTTACTGCACATGGCGGGTGGGGAGACCCTGTGTTCCTGCTTCGGGGATTTGCGGTTCTCTTGCTTGCCTTCTTGGGCCCCGCAGTGATGTCTTCTCAGCTTCCACGGTTTGTCCTTCGTCCGTCTCTGTCCTTCCAGAAAAGGCAGTGAGGCTTGGTCAGACCCTTTCCTTTCAACAGGCGCCTTCACAGGCGCTGCTCCTCCGAATCTCTCCACCCAGGCCTGCCTCTGTGTCTTGTCCAGAAAGGACCCCCATGGCAGTGGGACTCTCCTGGGATACCAGGGAGACCTGGCCTCCCCTGAGTGGGCTCCCCGACATGTAGGTGGCTGTGAGTCAGGGAAGGGGTGCGGGCTGGGCACGCGGGGCACAAGGCCCTCTGGTGCCTCTGTAGGAAGCTGGAGAAGCTGCGAGAGAAGGAGCGCAAAAAGGAGGCGAAGCGCAAGATTTCAAGCCTGTCATTCACCCTCGAGGAAGAGGAAGAAGGAGCTGAGGAGGAAGAGGTGGCCCTGTACGAGGAGGAACTGGAAAAGGAAGGTGAGAGGAGGCCTGGGGGGTAGGAAGAGCCCAGGCCAGCCCCTCACAGAGTGCCTTGTCCCAGGTATTTGGCTGTAGGACGAAGTCCCCAGCAGGCCTGAGTCTTGGCCTCCATCACCTGCTATTCTCATGGTCCTGATGTCACACAGGGTGCTCAGAAACCCTGGACTGGACTGTGTGCAAAGCTGGAGTCACAACTAGGTTGGTGGCTGTGGGTGGGATGTGGCCAGCAGAATGAGGGCCAGGAAGGTTCCAGGAGAAGCTGCCTTTCACAGGGGCCATGAAGAGAACTTCCTGAGATGATGAAATGTTCCCCATCTGCACTGTCCAGTACGGTAGCCACTGAGCACTTGCTGTGTGGCTCACGTGTCCTGGAACTAAAGTGTTTGTTCAGTTTGATTAATTTCAACAGAAATGGACCTGGCCACATATATGCAGGGCTCCTTAGTTGAGCCATGCAGGCCTGGACGCGGAAGACAGAGAATACCAGTCGTGCCTCGGGAGGGCTGGGAAGGAGGAAGGCGCTGGCGTGGAGGCCCCAGTGTACTCCACACTGGGTCCGGGACTGGCCGGGGGAGGAAATCAGGTCCTTACACATGTAGGACACCATGGGACTAGCCTCAGGTCAAGGGATGCGTCCCATGAGGTGAAAGCTGAGTTGGGCCTTCACAATGCACAGAAATTCCTTAGCAGAGAAGGTAGAGGGGGTCGGGAGAGTGTGGAGTCCAGTGATACAGTGTACACAGGTGGACGGGACAGAATCGAGAGGACACACTCGAGGACGTGTGACAAGTGGTATTGCAGGGCTCAGTGGAGGGCTTGAAGCATGCTGCCAGCGGACAACTGAGGTGACAGGCTTAGGTGGCAATGGCTCTGAGGGGAGCAGGCAGATAGTGGTGTGCGGGGGCTGCCCTGTTGAGGAGGGATGGTGTGTTAGTTGTCTGCTGCAAGGCAGTTTCACGTGTTCCAGGAGCCACACTAAAACGTGTAGAAAGAAATAGTAAGAAGAACTGTGCTAATACGTTATATTTATTGTGATGCATCCAGAACACTGTCACCCTTGCACTGGCTATACGTGTGTGTTGCGGCCTCCCAGTTTGGACAGTGGTTCCCCTCCCACAGAGGTTTCCTCTTGGGGACCAAGGGGTGGGCCAGCGTCTTTTTCTCATTTCTCCCCGTGATTCTGACATACAGCCAGACTTGTGGGCCCCTGCCCTAGAGGGTCGTGATGGAGGGTAGACTTGCCTTCGAGGGCAGTAGTTCTCCCAGTGTGCTCCAGGACCCCTGGGGGTCTTGAAGACCTAGTCAGGGAGGCTTTTTCCTCCCCAGTTTCATTTATTCTGTTGTTGAGAACATACAAGCAAAAGATACACAAATTCAGTTTCTATGAGTACATTCTTTATGTTGTGCCATTTGGCGCCATGCGCATCGAGTTTGAAGGAGCAGACTGCTCCGCACTGACCTTTTTTGTACGAGTGTGTTTTAAGTGAAAGTTTACAACCAGAGTCAGTTTCTCACACAAGAACTTAGACACACTCTGTTATGTGACCCTAGCTGCTCTCCCCACATGGTGACAGCATACTCCTCCCCTTCACCCCAAGTTTCCTGTGAAGGCTGAACTCTTTCACTGGTTAAGCCAGACGACTGTCTGATTTTAAGATGACTTCTCGGATCTGACTCGACGGCACTTGGCTTGGCTTGGCTCAAGAGATATTTGGGGCCTAGCGCTTTTCAGGCATTTTTGAGGCCCAAACCATTTCCCTAATAGCCCCAGGACTCCCTGTACCTTTCTGAGGCTCATTCACTCCTGAGTGTGTGGTGGCCCTTCCCAGAGGCCTCGTGACAGGTGTGATGTCACAGCTTTCCCAGCTAGTGGAGTGCATGCCTGCCTGTTCCCAAGTCTTAAACATACCTCTGTCTTCATTTCTAATTCCTCAAATACTAGTGGCTACACCCCACATAAACAAGAGCTTGTAGGGGTCCTCAGTAACTCTTTTTCCCCTTTACAGAAAATTGGTGAAATTCACAGTGACCATATCATGTGTGCGCTTTATGGTTTCATGCATCTACAGGACGTCATCCTGCTGACCTCTTACTGGAGGCAGGGGAGGGAAGGGGATAGGAGATTGTTAGGAGGATAGGACAGGTATAGAACAGAGAGGAGGAGGGTGCTGTCACCGGGCAGGGAGAGCAGGGTGAGCTGCACATAGACGGGCATGCAAATTTATACGGGATTGTCCATTTTCATTCAATCATAATAAAAAATAAAATAATTGAAGAAATATACGTGAGAAAAAATTTATGCTTTTAAAATGTACCATTCAGTGATGTTAATTACATTCACCAGGTGGTACATCTTCGCTACTGTCCCATCATGTTTGCATCACCCACACAAGCTCAGTACCCTTAAGCAATAACTCCCTACTCCCTCCAGACCCTGGTAACCTCTGGTGTACTTTCTGTCTCTATGAACGTGCCAATTCTGTATATATCAATGAGGTTTAGTTGGTTAATTGTGTCAATGAGGTCTTCTGTATCTTTACTGAGCTTTTTTCTAGATGATCTGTCTAGTATTGAGAGTGGAGTGTTGAAGTCTCCCACTATTATTGTGGAGTCATCTAACTTTCTTTTGAGTGTAGTCACTGTTTCTTCGACGTATTTAGGTGCTCTGACATTAGGTGCATAAATATTTAATATAGTTAAGTCTTGCTTCTGTACTGATCCTTTCAGCAATAAATAGTGTCCATCTTTGTCCACGATGGTGGATTTGACATTAAAATTGATTTTATCTGAGATTAGAATTGCCACACCTGCTCTTCTTTGCTCATTGTTAGCTTGATATATATTCTTCCATTCTTTAATTTTCAGTTTGTTCCTGTCTTTAGGTCTCAAGTGAGTTTCTTGTAGACAACATATGGGTGGGTCATGTCTTTTGATCCAAGATGTCACTCGAGGTCTCTTTACAGGAGCATTCAGTCCATTCACATTCAGTGTAATTATTGATAGGTATGTGGTCACTGCTGCCATTGTGATATGTTTATTTTTATGTTGATGTTTTCTCTGTTATTCTTATTAGTCTGTTCTGGGACATTCTTTTTTGTGAGTTGATTTTTCACCTTTTTCAGAGCTTGTTTTGTAGTTGTTGAGACTCCCGTGTTACATTTTTTGAAATGGTATGATACATCTTTGTTGTGCTTTACAGCTGCCCCTATGATCCCCCTTAATAAACTACATGTAAATGCAATTTTAATTACTACCAGTCTTTTCATCTTCCTCTCCATCTGCAAGGACTATAACAACTGTAGTACATCCGTCTTTTTAATATGATGACACGATAGTTTTCATGATGATCACTGGATTGCTTCTTTCCGTATCAAAGCTGTGATTGACTTTGGAGCCTTCCCTAACTGAGTAGAGTTTTGAGTAGTGTGTCGTTCTAAAATATAAAGTTAGTGGTTTCGTTCTTCTAAGCCAGAGCCAAGAACTTCTTTCAATATTTCTCGTAGTTTTGGTTTGGTTTGGTTTGGTTTTTACCAAGTCTCTGAGTTTCTGTATATCTGGGAATGTCTTAATTTCACTTTCGTATTTGAAAGATAGTTTTGCAGGATATACAATTCTTGGTTGGAAGTTCTTCTCCTTCAAGGCTTTGAATGTGTCATGCCACCGTCTCCGTGCCAGCATGGTTTTTGCTGAGAAATCTGACGAGAGCCTACAGGGTTCCCCTCTGAATGTTAGTTTTGCTTTGAGTCTTGCTGCCTTTAAGAGTTGCTGCTTATGTTTCATTTTGTTAAGCTTGAATATAATATGTCTTGGAGTCTTTCTTTTGAGATCTATATTGGGTGGTGTACAATATGCATCTGAGATGTCTATATTCTCTTCTGTCATGATTTCTGGGAAGTTTTCTGTCAGCAGCTCAGCAGCGATACTCTCTGTGTTCTCAGATGTCTCACCCTGTTCAGGGACTCCAATTAATTGAAGGTTGTTCCTCTTAATAGAGTCCCACATGCTTCTTAATGTTTCTTCATTTTTCTTCTTTCTTTTTTCTGATTTCTGCTCATAGATGCTGGCATCGGTAGCTCTGTCTTCCAAGTCTGAAATTCTTGTTTCTATTTGTTCCATTCTGTTTTCTTGGCTTTGCATTGAAGTTTCTATGTCTTTGATTTTTGAACGTGCTAATTCTAAACACTGTATATACGTGGGATTATTTGTTCTTTTGTGTCTGACTTATGTTTCTCGGCATCATGTTTTCAAGGTTGATTCATTTTGTAGCAAGTATCAGAACCTCACTTCTCTTTTAACAGCTCAGTTGTATTCCAGTGTGTCTATGTACCGCATATTGTTTATCCATTCTTCAGCTGAGGGGCACTTGGGTTGTTCTCCCCTTTTGGCTTTTGTGACTAGGGCTGCAGTGGACATTGGGGCACAGCCTTCTCTTTGTGTTTCTGCCCTCACTTCGGATTTGTACCTGGGATTCGGATTGCTGAGTCTTAACATAATTCTGTGTTCATCTTTTTTTTTTTTCCTTTTTAATAATATTGAGTTTTTGGTGAACGTTTACACACCATGTTAGGTTCACATTTGGTGATTTCTGCACAAATTGCTGATAGTTACATTTGTCACAAAGTGTCACCTTTCCCTTTAATTGTCTAGTTTTCCTGCTGCCGTATCTTCTCATCCTTGCTTTTGAGTTAATTGTAGATCTTTTGTTCTATTCATACTGATAGGTAAGTAGAGCACTGATCTTATGAGTCATACCCTTTATTTTGTGTTGCCATTCTGCTGTTTTGTCAAATGTGATCTTGGGTTAGGCTTGATTCTAGGTTTAAAGAGTGTCTCAGCAAAGATCGGGCTAGACTATAAAACATCAAATGACACTGGTGAACAGTGTGTTTCTTGGCTTAAGTAGATAGATAGATGAGGCCAACTGGGCAGCTCCTGTCTGGAGGCGAGATGAGAAGGCAGAGGGGGACAGAACCTGACTGAATGGACATGGGAAGTACAGGGTGAAAAGGAGTATGCTGTTACTGGGTGGGGAGAGCAGCTAGAGTTGTATAGCAATGTGTCTGTAAGTTATTGTATGACAAACTGACTTGAAGTGTAAGCATTCCCTTAAAGCATCAAAAATCAAAAAGCCAAGCCCACTGCTATTGAGTCATTTCCAACTTATGGTGACCTTATAGGACAGCATAGAATTGCTCCATGGAGTTTCCAAGGTGCCTGGCAGATTCGAACTGCTGACATTTTGGTTAGCAGACATGGTGCTTAACAAGTACACCACCAGGGTTTCCATTTAAAGCACAATTAAAACAAAACAAAAACTTATGTAGACATTAAAAAAGAAAAAGGAGTGGCTCAATTTCCTCCTGTTCTACTTTGTCTGGTTTTGTTTTGTCTTAAGTAAGTGTTTGAGTTCTGCTTTTCCCTACCATTCTATCTGTGGTCATCTATTGGGATCCTGGTCAGAATGGTCAGTGGTGGTAGCTGAAGATCAACTAGTTCTTCTGGTCTCAGAGTAAATAAGATTGTGTGTAGCTCGTGTAGACTTTTTGAACTTTTGGTTACCTTCTTACTGTTTTACTTCTGGTAATTACAGACCCAAGATGGCTGCTTGCAATCTTTTGATACCCAGAGATGACTCATTTAACTAGGATGTAGACCATGATTTTTTTTGTGTGTGATTAAGTGAAGTATACAGTCCAAAGCAATTTTGCATGCCCGCCTATCTGCAGCTCCATCTGTTCTTACCCAGTGACAACATAATCCTCCTTTTCACCCTACATTTCTAGTATCCTCTTAACGAGCACCTGTTCCCTCCTCTCTACCCTCTTCTCTCCCATCTAGAAAGAAACAGTTAGGATAGCCTCCTATAAATGTACAGAACCGTCAAGTACACACACCATATGGTCACACTGTGTCCTCAAGTCCAGTCCCTTCTTGTCTGAAGAGTTGAGCTCAGTACTGGTTTCTGGTCAGGTCCAGCAGCAGGTCTAGGGACCATGTTCCTAGGGGACCTTCGAAATTGTCAGACCATCAGCTTTGGCCTTTACTAGAGTTCTTGAGCTGTACCCCTCTTTTTCTCATGTTGTCTCAGGGACTCTACATTGTGTCCCCCGTCATAGCTGCCTTTGGTGGTGGCCGGGCACCATCTGCTTCTTCTGGTCTCACATTCACATGAGTCCTTCTGTTTCCTGGGCTCTTTTTTCTCTCGTGTCTTTGATGTTCTCAGTCATTATCTGTTCTAGATGAGTTGGGACCATTTGGTGTACCTCAGATGAGTAGCTTGCTAGCTTTTAAGACCCCAGGCCCCACTCACCAATACGGGGTGCAGAAGACGCTCTCAGGAAAAGACTCGTTGTGCCAGTTGGTCTTGATGTCCCCCTGAGAACATGGTCCTCAGACCTCCGTCCCTGCTACTCTATCCTTTCAAATATTGGGTTGAGTGTAGAAAACCTTTCAGTTTATGGTATAGTCCACTTATGTTGACCTGTCCTCTACTGTATGCTGTCACTGCTTTCACCTAACCAAATTCCTATCTGCTATCTAATCTGTGACCCACCTTCTCCCTCCGTCTCCAACCTTGTAGCAGCCAGTCTTTTCTTCTGTACATAAGTCTTTCTTTAAGTCCTTATCGCAGAGGTCTCATACAATACTTGTTCTTTTGCTGCTGACTGATTACAGCATGATTTTGTGAACCATGTTATGCCCATTGGCCAAGTTGTCCCATGAGCCTATGGTTGGAAGTTTTCAGACTCAGAAAACCAATCTTGGAAGGTGTTTGCATATATCTGTGGAGTGTATGTGTTTGTGTTTGCAGTGAATATATTTGCCTGGACCTACATGTTTGGATTTACACATACCTGTAGGGTTGCTACGAGTCAGAATTGACTCGATGGCAGTGGGTTTGGTTTGGGGTATAGATACTTCTGGAAACCTGGTGGCATAGTGGTAAAGTGCTACATCTGTTAACCAAAAGGTCAGCAGTTCGAATCCACCAGGTGCTCCTTGCAAATTCTATGGAGCAGTTCTACTCTGTCCTGTAGGGTCGCTAGGAGTTAGAATCGACTTGACGGCACCGGGCTTGGTTTTGGTTATAGGTACTTCTAAGGAGCCCTGGTAGTGCAGTGCTTCAGGTGCTTGACTGAGAACCAAAAGGTCAGTGGTTCAAACCTACCAGCTGCTCTGTGGAAGAAAGATGTGTCTATTCAGGTCCTTTTCCTGTGTTCTCGTTGGATTATTTGTCTTTTTGTTGTTAAATTGTAAGAGTTCTTTATATATTCTGGAGATAAAACTGTTATCTGATATATGGTTCTGCAGAATTTTCTCCTAATCTATAGGTTGTCTCTTCATTTTATTGGTCAAGTTCTTTGACACACAGAAGTTTGACATTTTGATGCTGTCCAATTTATTTGGAAACCGTGGTAGCATAGTGGTTAAGTGCTGTGGCTGCTAACCTTAAAAAGACTGGCAGTTTGACTCCACCAGGTGCTCTGTGGAAACCCACGTGAGCAGTTCTCTGCCCTAGAGCATCGCTCTGATGTCCAATTTGTCTGTTTCTGTTGTTGCCTATGCTTTTGGTGTTATATCTAAGAATCCATCACCAAATCCAAGGTCCCAACATTTTCTTCTAAAAGTTTAATAGTTTTAGTTTTTATATTTAGGCCATTGCTCCATTTTGAGTTAATTTTTTTATGTGGTGTGAGGTAAGGGTCCAGCCTCATTCTTTTGCGTGTGGGCATCCAGTTGTCCCAACACCATTTGTTGAATAGACTGTTCTTCCTGTGTTGAATCATGTTGGCATCCTTGTCAAAAATCAATTGGTCATAGGTATGTGTTTATTTCTGAACTTGGAATTCTATTCCATTTTTCTGTGTCTGTCCTTATATCACCAGTACCACACTGTTTAGCTTATTGTAGCTTTGTAGTACATTTCGAAATTGGAACTGTGAGCCCTTCTACTTTGTTCTTTTCAAGATTGCTTTGGCTGTTTGGGGCTTTTTGTCATTTCATAGGAATTTGATAATCAGCTTGTCTGTTTCTGCAAAAAAAAGTCATTGAGATTTTGATAGAGATTGCATTGAATCTGTAGATAGCTCTGGGTAATGTCTTAGTTACCTAGTGCTTCTATAACAGAAATACCACAAGTGGATGGCCTGAGCAAAGAGCCTAGTAGGCTAGAAGCCCGAATTCAAGGCACTGGCTCCAGGGGAAGGCTTTCTCTCTCTGTTGGCTCTGGAGGAAGATCCTTGTCATCAGTCATCCCTTGGTCTGGGAGCATCTCACAGCAGGGACTTCAGGTCCAAAGGACTTGCTGTGCTCCCAATGCTGCTGTCTTGGTGGTCTGAGGTCCCCACTCTTCGATTGCCTCCCTTTTATCTCTTATAGGATCAAGGATGGTGCAGGCCACACTGTAGGGAAACTCCTACCCTGGATCAGGGTTGTAACCTGAGCAAGGGTGTTACATCCCACACTGATCCTCTTTAACCACAGGCAAAGATTATGATTTATAACCCATAGGAAACTCACGACATGGGGGACCAATTCACAATCCTGGGACTCATGGCCTAACCAAGTTAGCACATATTTTAAGGGGACACGGTTCAATCCATGACAGGTAGTACTGACACCTTAACATGAATACTTGTCTCAGTGACTTTTAAGAATGACATCAACAAGTTGAGGAAACTGAGTCCCAGACCGCAGGATGTTGGCAGGCCCCAGCCTGAACGTTGTAGGGCTTTTCCCTCCCTTCTCACCTGGCTGAGATGTCATTGGCTGAGGGACTTTGGGCCTGTTACTCAGATCTCGCCAGCTTCAGTTTCGTCACCTGGGAAAAGGGATGCCTCCATCCCTCTGTATGTCCCCGCATACACTAGCAGATGCTTTGAGCCCCCTCCTGAGAGGTCCCCTGGACCAGCCTGGCTGGGACGCACCCCCCCACCCGCCCCGCTCCCAGTCTTGGCCGTGAACTCAAAGCTGTGACCTGAGCTGTCAAGGTCTGAACACCTTGGGGGTGGGACCAGTTGTACTGGCTGACTCCTGGGTTTCGTTCTGCTCCAGAGGTTGTCACGAAGAAGAGGAAGCTGGGGAAGAACCCGGATGTGGACACAAGCTTCTTGCCTGACCGAGACCGGGAGGTAAAGGCCACAGCGCCCTAATCCCAGCCCTGGGCCCTGACCTGGACCCTGGCAGACGATCTTGCTCCGGGAGCAGGGTCCTGCACACGCCGTCCCTGCGCAGCCCTGAGCCTTACTCCAGTGCCCGTTTCCTCTCCCAGGAGGAAGAGAACCGACTCCGCGAGGAGCTGCGGCAGGAGTGGGAAGCCAAACAGGAGAAGATCAAGAGTGAGCACTGAGAGTTGAATGAGTGGCCTGGCCAATGAGAGGCTGGGCAGGGGACTGCCCACCCCTCTGTGGGCTCTGTTCCGAGCCTGAGCAAAGGTGGGGAGGGCATGGAGACACCTGGGTCTGGAGCTCAAGAGGTAATTCTGATGCATAGGTGAGGAAATTGAAATCACCTTCAGTTACTGGGATGGCTCTGGGCATCGGCGGACGGTCAAGGTAGGCCTCCCTTGGATTCTGTGGGGAGAAGTTGAAAATACGGGACTTTGGGAGCCCATGGACCACTGTGTGCAGGGACTCCTTGGAGCCATGCTGCTTTGGCGGTTCCCAAGAGCCCATCTCTGACCCCTCCTGTCCTCTCCTGGTCTCATCGCTGGCTCTCGGCTGCTTTGCAGATGAAGAAGGGTAATACCATGCAGCAGTTCCTGCAGAAGGCGCTGGAGATTCTGCGCAAAGACTTCAGTGAACTCAGGTAAGCTGCCCGTGCAGGGATGGGGGTTGCAGGTCCCGGGTATCTCGTGCAGGCGCGTGTGCAGGGATGAGTGCTGCCGGGTGTGTGCAGTGCCATGACCTGTGTGTCAAGGGGCAGCTGTGTCCGCGGCCTGCGCTGGCAGAGCTCGCAGCTCCCGGCTCCAGACTCCAGGCTGAGTCTGACGCCCACCTGCTGCTGCCCCGCTCTGGCTTGCCGCAGTCTGGAGCGCCCCCTGGTGGGCCGATGCCCGCTGGCGCCTCTCCCCGGTGCTCCGGCTCTCGGCGCTGCGCCCACGCCCTGGGCCTCTCTCTCCAGGTCAGCCGGGGTGGAGCAGCTGATGTACATCAAGGAGGACTTGATCATACCTCACGTGAGGCCGCCTACCGGGCTCTCCTGGGCTGCGGGCTGCAGGCGGGCTGGAGTGGGGGAGGGCGCCTCAGTGGTCACATTGTCACTTTCGTGTCCTTGGCTTCCAGCACCACAGCTTCTACGACTTCATCGTCACCAAGGCAAGAGGAAAGAGCGGTGAGTGGGCCCTGTCACTGTCCGCCCTCCCCAGGAGGCCGTGTGGCTGCAGCGTAGATGACGGCCCCTCTTTCCTGCAGGGCCACTCTTCAATTTTGACGTTCATGATGACGTCCGGCTGCTGAGTGATGCCACTGTGGAGAAGGATGAGGTACAGTGGGGCCAGGGGTGGGGTGGAGGTGCCCCTCAGGCAGGCACAGGTCCTCTGCCTGCGAGGAAGAGTCATGGGGAGAGAGAAGTCCGGGTGCCTCTGTCCTGAGAGGAGTGTGGGACCTGCCTGCCGTCCCCAGTCACATGCCGGCAAGGTGGTGCTGAGGAGCTGGTATGAGAAGAACAAGCACATTTTCCCAGCCAGCCGCTGGGAGCCCTATGACCCTGAGAAAAAATGGGACAAGTACACGGTGAGGAGAGGCTGGCGGCAGGGTCGGGAGGTGCTGGGCTGCCCTGTTAGAGAGCCAAGGCCTGTGTCACAGCCAGCCCGTGCTAATCAGTGTCTTTCTGTGTCCTCTTCACCCCCTTGTCCCCACCACCCTGTCTCCAGATCCGTTGAATACCCGAGGGAGGCGGTGTAGCCTCCGTTCTCTAGTTCCATCCCTGTGTCCCCAGGACTTCAAGTGGCCCCCTTCTCCTCCTCCTCCTGTGCCAGGCTTGTTGGCCCTGGGGAGAGCTTAGGGGACTGCTAGGTGACAGGCGCTGCTCTTCCTCTGTCCTCTGGTGCTGTTACTTCTTTGTTTTTGACAATAAAGTGTGTCCTTGTCACACCTGGAGCTTACGTTGTGAAGAATTATGTAGTTTTTTAATTTTGTTTTTTAGATGAAATTCATATAACATGAAACCCAACATTTGATAACATTTAAAAGTGTACAGTTCAGTGGCGTGTAGTGCAGTCCCACTGTTGTATGACCAGCCCTCTGAATTCCAGATCATTTTCGTTATCCCAAAAGGTGACGCTGGGCCCTTTAGCAGCCACCCCCAGGCCCCTCTCCCAACGCCCCCCCAAACAAAGAAATCCCGTTGCCATCTAGTGGGTTCTGACTCGAAGTGACCCTATAGCCCCCAGCGACTGTCCGTCAGGTTTCTGTCTGTGGATTTCACGTGGGTGTGTTAAACAGTATTCGCTGGCTTGTGCCGGCCTGTGACAGCAGGTTTGTAAGGTTGCTTAGGGAGACCTGGCTGGTAGCTTGGGTTCCTAGTCCATGTGTGCTGTGGGGCCATCAGAGGTTAGTTGGATAAGGGGTAGGTAACAGGCCGGGGCACCTCGGTGCTGTGACGGCCAGGGGTGAGGACTGACCTAGTCCTAGGAAGTGGAAGAGATGTCCGGGAACCTGAATGGGCCTTTTGTTGAGCTCCTAGGAGCCCTGAGGGTGGGGACCATCTGGCCCATGTCCCATGCCCCAACCCACCATTTGAGGAGCGACCAGAAGAGCAGGCTTCCTGGGGGAGGGGAGCCCTGCCAGCCAGCCCTGAACTCCCCTCTCAGCCATGCAGCTTCTTGGAAACAGCTCCTTGAAGAGAACTCTGGATTGAATTGTGTGCCCTGAAGAAATACACTGAAGTCCTGAGCCCTGTACCTGTGGCTGACATCGTTGGGAAATAAGGTCTTTGAAGATGCTATCAGTTCACATGGGGTCAAGGCCATCTGAATGTACTTTGTCAAAGAGAAGAGACACAAACAGACACAGACTGCAGGCGACCACGTGATGAAGGCAGAGATTGCAGTGATGCGACCACAAGCCAAGAAATGCCTGAGGTCACCAGACACCAGAAGAGGCAAGGAAGACTTCCCCTAGAGCCTCAGTGGGGGCGACCCTGCCTGCACCCTGATTTTGGACCTCCATCCTCCATAGCTGTCAGAGAATATGTTCTGTTGTGGTCAGCCACCCACATGGTGGTCATTTGTTACAGAAAACAATACAAGGAGCAATTGTGGGCTCTGGCAGGAGACAAACTCTCAGTACATGGGAGGACAGGCTGGGGAAGGAGAGCCATTTTCTTGCAGCCATGGTAGGTAGACACAGAAGAGAGTAGGCCCAGAAGGATGGAGTCCCTTGTCACCAGTGTGGGGTTGAGGTGGAAGCCTAGAGGCCACCTCAGACCGGAGACTGAGGGACAGCTGTCTAGCATGCAGCCCAGGGCCTTTTCCAAGGAGGCTTTGATCTGTGTGAATCTGGAGTTCTGGGGAGAGCTTGAAAGACTGGAGCTAGAAATCAGGACACTGCCATAACAGATAGCTCTTGACACTGTGGAACGAGTTGAGATCACAAGGTGGGGATGTCAGCAAGCAACATTTCTGAGGGCCAGCTGTGCCCAGGCTTGTCTGAGCGTTCAGGACACAGAAGAGAGAGGACGGCTGCCACTTCCTGCCCCTGCAGGTCCGTGTTCCTGGTGTATGTGTGTCAGGGCATGTAGACAATAAACAGGACAGAAACAGCAAAAGAGCAAGATGAAGTGGCCTTTTTGGTGAGGTGGTACTTGGTCTGACAGCCAAGTGACAGGTCAGCCATTCAGATGCAGGGGGCGGCGTTCCAGGCAGAGGGAAGAGCACGTGCTAAGGCACTAGGCAGGGAGGACAACTGGGGCTGGGAGGGACGGGACAGAAGGGAGGAAGGGGGGGAACCTGCCTTTTCGCTCCTTAGTTGACCCCATAGGTGCTGTCTTCCATGCTCCACACCTCAGTGTGAAGAGTGAGACTTGCAGGTGCCAGCTTCTAGGTCAGCCAGTTCTCAGAAAGCCCCAACAGGGATCATTTTATTTTGGTCTGTCTCCCTCTATCTGTCCTCTCCTTCTGCAGAGGTGAGTGGGGACAAGCTGACGCCCTTCTGTCCCCTTTCTTCTGCAGACGGTAGCCTGCTACTATTCCCCAGGATGGAGCCAGAATAGCCTCTGGGTCTTTGTCTGGCAGGGCGCAGAACCTCCTCGGCACTTCAATTTGAGGCCACTGGGGCTGAGCGAATAGTCAAGATGTTGGCGAGTCCCTCTCCCTGGGGCCTGGCCCATTTCACGGCTCCACCAGCAGTAGGAGAGAAATGACAGTGCTCCCAGCCTTGCTCGCAAGGTACTGTCACTCCATGTCAAGAGACATGTGGCATCTCTGAGTAATTTTAAATTTATTTCTTTGGATTGAGGTGAAATTTATATCCCATAAAATTAGTAATTTTAAGTTGCCCAGTCCAGGTGGTGTAGTGGTTAGGTGTTACAGCTGCTAACCAAAATATCTGCAGTTCAAATCCACCAGGCGCTGCTTGGGAACTCTATGGGGGCAGTTCTACTCTATCCTGTAGGGTTGCTGTGAGTTGGAATTGACTCAATGGCAGTGTTTTTTTTTTTTTTTTCTTTTAATTCAGCGGTGTTTATCACGTTCCCAATGCACTGAATTGTGGTGTGACTTACCTCTGTCTAGTCCTGTGACATTCTCATGGCCCCAAGGGGAAACCTAGCACCCATTAGCGGTCAACACCTCTTTCTCCTTCCCCAATCCCTGGCAACCACTTGTCTCTTTTCTGTCTCCATATGTTTATGTATTCTAGAAGTTTCCTGCACATGAAATCAGGTACCGTGTGGCCTTTCGTATCTGACTCCTTTCACTCAGCATGATTGCAAGGTTCATTACTGCAGTATCAGCTGTCAGAGATCGGGTCACAATTTCTGTATCTGCTCATCAGCCGATAGACACTTGGGCTTGGACTGTTTCCCCCTTTGGGCTCCCGTGAAGAGCACTGCCAGGCACACTCACATACAAGTTACTTTTTGATCCAAGTGTAACTTGGTTTTGCGTTTCTCTTTTCACATGTCTGTGAATCATACACATTTCGTCTTCTGTAAACTGTCTAGTCTTATCGTTCGCCCGTTGTGTTGTGGCTCTTTGTCATCTAGGATTCCAGGTGCCCTTCATGTGTAAGGGAGTTCAGCCCTTTGTGCTGTGTATTGCAAATATGTTTCCTGGTTGTCAGTCATCTTGACAGCTTTTTTTTCCTTCTTTTTTTGGCGATGAAAAAAAAGACTTATTTTTAGGTAGCTGGGCTTCTCAATCTGATGGCTTCTGCATTTTAAGTTATGGTTAGAAAGTCTTTTCCAAACAAGGTTATAAAGGAATTCACCTTTTCTTTTTTTTAATAATTTTTACCGTGTTCCGAGTGAAAGTTTACAATTCATATCAATTACCATGTAACACCCAGAACCCACAGTGCTGTTCTGCTCTGTGTGCTCTCCTCTCCCTTCCCCCACCCTGTTGACAGCACACTCCCTCTTTCCATCCTGAGTTTCCCGTGTCCTTTCCCATGTCCGTTCGACCAAGTCCTGCCCCCCTTACCCTCTCATCTCACCTCCACCAAGGAGCTGGTCAGACAGCCCCATGTATATATTTAAGCCTAAAAGGATGTTTGTCGCCAGCATCACTCCATGTCTGAAATAGTCCAGTTCAGTCTTTGTCTGGAGAGCTGGCTTCAGTGCTGGATGCAGTTTGGGGTTAATAGAGAGTCTGGGGGCCATGTCCTCAGGGGGCCTTCCAGAGTGACAGACCACAAAGTGTGGTCATTTGGTAGAGTTCTGGTTCAGCATGCTGATGTTTCTCCTATGACGTCAGGGGCTCTATACTGTATACCCTTTCAGGGCAGTCACTAATTGTTGGTGGCTGGGCATCATCTAGTTCTTCTGGTCCTGTGCTGAAGTAGTTTCTGGAACATACGTCATCTTCCACCTGCTGGGCTCATATTTCCTCCCATCCTTGATGTCCTGTAATTACCTCTGTTCCAGATAGATTGGGAGCACTTGATCCTACTTAGATGACAGTTTGTTAGCTTTTAAGACACCAGATGCCACTCACCCAAGTGAAATGTTTTCTTCTAGGATGGGTTTTATTCCAAGTGCCACAGGAAGTGATTGGAGGGTTTGAACTGGAGTGGTGCGTGATCTTACACTAAGGCTTCAGGCTGGTCTAGTAGCAGTTGGAGGCAGGACTGGGGACACAACAAGGGAAGGTCAGCAGGGAAGCCATCGCAGTCATCCCCATGCAATGGCCTGAATGAGGGCGGAGTGGTGGAGGTGAGAAGAAAAGGTCATTTTGTGGACAGACTTTGAAGGATGAGCCAACAAGCTTTTCTGACAGATAAGAGGTGGAGTGTGAGAGAAAGAGACGAGTCAAGGAGAACTCCAGGATTTTGGCACAAGCAACATGATCTTGGATATTTTGATCTTGAGGTACTTGTGTGATACTTGGAAACCCTGGTGGTGTAGTGGTTAGGTGCTACTTCTGCTAACCAAAAGATCAGAAGTTCACATCTGTCAGGTGCTCCTTGGAAACTCTATAGAACAGTTCTACTCTGTCCTATAGGGTCGCTATGAGTTGCAATTGACTTGATGGCACTGGGTTTAGTTTTTGGTTTGGTTATATGATACTTAGAGTATGGAAATTATCAAACTATATCCTTGAACATCACATGCAAGTACAGTTTTGTGGAAGATCAGAAATTCCAGCCAGGTTCAGAAGAGGATGTGGAACCAGGGATACCATTGCTGATGTCAGATGGATCTTGACTGAAAGCAGAGAATACTACGAAGATGAAAGATGCTTACCTGGGTTTTATTGACAATGCAAAGTCATTAGACCGTGTGGATCATAACAAATTATGAATAACATTGCAAAGAATGGAATTCCAGAACACTTAATTGTCACTTCTGACTGATAGTGACACTGTGCACAACAGAATGAAGCACTGCCCAGTCTTACCCACACTCACAACGGTTGTTTGGCTTGATCCTGTTGTTGCAGCCACTGTGTCGATCCATCTCGTTGAGGGTCTTCCTCTCTTTCACTGACCCTCCACTCTACCAAGCATGATGTCCTTCTCCAGAGACTGGTCCCTCCTAATGACATGTCCAAAGTACATGAAGACACAGTGTCATCATCCTTGGCTTCTAAGAAGCACTCTGGCTGTACTTCTTCCAAGACAGATCTGTTCGTTTTTCTGGAAGTCCATGTTTTATATTCAATATTCTTTGTCAACTCCACAACTCAAAGGTGTCAAATCTTCTGTTTTCCCTCTTGAGTCTCCAGCATTCATGTGAAGTGACTGAAAACACCATGGCTTGGGTCAGGCACGCCTTAGTCCTTAAAGTGGCACCTTTGCTTTTTAGCACTTTTGAGGGACCTTTTGCTGCAAATTTGCTGAGTACAGTGCATCATTTGATTTCTTGACTGCTGCTTCTGTGGGTGTTGTGTAGCCAAGTAAAATGAAATCCTTGGCAACTGCAGTCCTTCTCTGTTTATCATGATATTGCCTATTGGCCTAGTTGTAAGGATTTCTTTTTTCTTCATGTTGACATTTAATCCATCCTGAAGGCTGTAGTCTTTGATCTTCATCAGTAAGTACTTCAAGCCCTCTTTACTTTCAGCGAGCAAGATCGTGTCATCTGCATGGGTTGTTAATGAGTCTTCCTCTAATCCTAATGCCCCGTTCTTCTTCACATTGTCCAGCTTCTTAGGCTATTTGCTCAGCATACAAATTGTAACCATATGGTGAAAGGATAGGACCCTGACGCACACCTTTTCTGACTTTAAACCCACACAATACCCACTTGTTCCATTCCAACAACTACCTCTGGATCTACGTGCAGGTTCTGCATGAGTCCAGTTAAATGTTCTGTAATTCCCACTCACCACAATGTTATCCACAATTTGTTATGATCCCCACGGTTGAATACCTTTGCATAGCCAATAAAACACAGGGAAACACCTTTCTGGTATTCTCGGCTTTCAGCCAGGATCCATCTGACATCAGCAATAACATCCCCAGTTCCGTGGCCTTTTTCTGCATCCAGCTTGAACTTCTGGCAGTTCTCTTATGATGACCTGTTGCAACTGCTTTTCAACGATCTGCACAATTTTAATTCCCTGTGATATTAATGATACAGTTCAATAGTTTTCACAGTCTGTTGGATCACCTTTCTCGGGAATAGGCTCAAATATGGATCTCTTCCAGTTGGTTGGCCAGGGAGCTGTCTTCCAAAAGTCTTGGCATAGATGAGAGAGCAGCACTGCCAGTGCTGCATCCATTTGTTGAAACACCTCAACTGGTACTCGGTCAATTCCTGGAGCCTTGGTTTTCACCATTTCTTTCAGGGCAGCTTGGACTTCTTCCTTCAGTACCGTTGATTGAATTCTTTTGGGCAGAGTGTTTCTGTGTATTTTTTCCCTCTTCTTTGGATGGTTCCTGCATCATTCAGTATTTGCCCACAGAGACCTTCAGTATTGCAACTCTGGGCTTGAAGTTTTTCGTCAGTTCATTCAGCTTGAGAAATGCCAAGCGTGTCCTTCTCTTTTGGTTTCCTCACTCCAGCTCTTTGTACGTCATTATAATATTTTTTTGAGCCACCCTTTGAAATCTTTTGTTTAGCTCTTTTACTTCATTTTTTACCATTTGCTTTAGCTACTTGAAGTTTGTCTTAGTCACCTGGTTCTACTATATCGGAAATACAAGTGGATGGCTGTAATCAAGTTTATTTTGTCACAGTCCAGTAGGTTAGAAGTCTGAATTCAGGGCATCAGTTCCAGGGAAAGGTGCTCTGTCCCTCTCAGCTCTGGAGGAAGGTCCGCATTATCAGTCTCCCCTTGGTCTGGGAACATCTCAGCTCAGGGACTTCAGGTCCAAAGGATGCCCTCTGCTCCAGACACTGCTTTATGGGTGGTATGACGTCCCCACTCTGCTTGCTTCTGTTTCCTTTCCCTGGCAACATCCCAGGGAAATTGGACCAGGGAGGTGACTTTTGTAAGGGTGTTGCAGTTGCAGTCCCACCCTGATCCTCCTTAACATAATCCAATCTTGCCCCATTAACCACAGGCAGAGATTAGGATGGACAGTACAGGAAAATTACAATCACAAAACAGGGACAAACTACACAATTCTGGGAATTATGGCCCAGCCAAATTACAACACATATTTTGTGGGTGTAGCTACACACATTTCAATCCATGACAGTGTTCAAGTGCAAGTTTCAGAGTCTTATATGACATCCATTTTAGTCTATTCTTTCTTGTCTTTTCAATGACCTCTTGCTTTCTTCATGTATGAAGTCTTAACGTCACCCCAAAATTTGTCCAGTCTTCAGTCATTAGTGTTCAGTGCATCAAATCTTATTCTTGAGGTAGTTTCTAAACTCAGATGGATATACTCAAGGCCATACTTTGGTTCTTCTGGACTTGTTCTAATTGAACTCGCATAACAGCAATTGGTAGTGTGATCCACAGTCAGTCCCTGGCCTTATTCTGACTAATGTATATTGAGCTTCTTCTGTTATCTTTTTCCACAGATGCAGTCGATTTGATTCCTGTCTATTCCATCTGGTGAGGTCCATGTGTATAGTTGCTATTTATGTTGGTGAAAAAAGATATTGGAAATGAAGAAGTCACTGGTCTTGCAAAATTCTATCATGCCATGCCTGCCATCAGGTCAATCACCAAAGTCGTATTTTCCAACTACAGAGCGTTCATCGTTTCCAACTTTTTCATTCCAGTAATGACCAGCAATGATCAACGCGTTTTGATTTATTGTCATCAGTTTCAGAGTACAGATGTTGGTAAAAATCTCCATATTCTTCATCTTTGGCCTAAGTGGTTGGTGCATCAATTTGGATAGCAGGCTTATTAACTGGTCTTTCTTGTAGGTGCGAGAATCTTATCCTATCACTGACAGTGCCGCACTTCAGAACAGAATATATTTAGAACAAGTAAATTTAGACTGAAAGTGGACTAGAATTTACAAGGTCTGGGGAGAGTGAGAGTTTCAGCTTAAGGGGTACTGACTTTCGGTGGGGGAGGGCGATGGTTGTCCAATGTGTTGAATGTAAGCCAATATCGCCGAACTGCACATTTTCATGGCGAATTATATGGCATGCAATTATACATCAGTAAAGCTGCTTTTACAAAAGAGAAAGCAAGCCAAGAAACAACCACTACCACATTCAGGGCCGTGAAACCAGCCGGGGAAGGACACAATGACAGGTGGAAATGATTTGTGCTGGGCTTCTATTGGCAGCCGCCCTTCCAGGGTTATGGGCTATCATTGGCAGTGTGTTCTGAGGGCGAATCACTACTCCTCCCCCGGCGTGCACCTGAGGGCGTCCAGACAAGGGAAGGGCGAGGATGCCTGGGGAAGGAGGAGTCCTGAGACCCGCCACCGGGCAGCAGGTGTCCGGGCCTCGCCTTCGAGCGGCGGGTGGGGCCCGCGCGCCCCCGCGCTGTCGGGGACTCGCCGCCGCCCCCGACCCGAGGGGGTGTGGCGCGGGCACGCGCTGGGCTCCCGGTGGTTTTCGACAGCCGGCGGGGGGCGGGGGACGTGCGCTCCGCGGACTCCGCAACTGCGCCAGGGGGGCGCGGTCAGCCGAGCCCCGCCGGCGCCCGAGGGACTGAGGTCGCACGCTGGAGCCCTCGCACGTCCCCCGGGCGCGCGGGCTCCCCATTGCGGAGTGCCTGCCGCCGGTCCCTCGCGAGGCGCCCCCGCCCGGCGCGGTGGTACGGTCCGCCTTTAAAAGGCCTCGGCGACCACGGGCCGGCCCAGTGTGTGGGCGGCGGCGGCGGCGCGCGCGGGGCGCGGGCGCGGCGTGCCGGGAGCGGGCCAGCCGAGGGCTGGGGGCGCGTCCACGTGGCCGGCGGCCACCGGAGTCAGCGGCGGTGGGAGTCACCGGTAGGTGGTCGTCATGCCTGGCTGCCCTTGTGCGGCCGGCCGGCTCAGCAGCCGGTCCTCGCGGGGTCTGCCGCTTCCCTGGTCTCGGCCCACCGCACCCTGTGTCGTGGGGCCGATCGGTCGAGTCCGGCCCGCTGCCTCATGCAGACCCTTTGTGGCGGCAGAGTAGCTCCTCTGAGGACTGCCGAAGCGCCTCCAGGCATCAGGGTCCACAGGCCCCCCCGGGTTGGGGGCAGGGCGGGCCTGGTGGCCCCGTGGGGTGAGTGTCCTGGAGCTGCGCTGTCCCCATCCCCTGATGCGAGCCAGAGGAGCGGGGCTGCCTGCGATGCCTGCCGCTCCGCGCCACAGGCCGGGCCGGGTGGGGTCTGGGGCTGTGGGGCTGCAAAGCCTGCCTCTCCGGTCCCCTCCACCCTTCTTTACCCCCCCTCCCCCGTCACAGTCCCCATCTCTAGGCTTGTGCTCCTACGGCTGCCGAGGGGCGAGGGTGCAATTGGGTTGCTTTCGTGTGGGGCTCCTTTCTTTGACTGTTGCGTTAAAGGTCCGGGATGCAGACCTGACCAAAGACCTGGGGAAAGGGAATCGAACTGAGCCGAAACTTTGCATAGGGCTGCTGGGGCCTGCCCCTTTTTCTAGCAAACGGTGGCTCCTCCTTTACTTCATCTGTGCCTCTTTAGTTTGCCCACCCCCCACGTGCCTAAGCTGGGCACCCCATTTCCCTTGGCCTTGGCCACGGAGTGGGAAGCGCTGAGCCTTGCCTCGGAGGCTGCCACCACACTCCTGTCCTTTTGGCCAGGGGCTGGCTTGAGACCTGGCCGGTCCCTGCGCTGTCCCTACTGCTCCTGGCCACTCTCTAAGGGCACCGCTGTCTGTGGAGCTCTTGCTCCCTTTCTGTAATGCTCCTGGGTTCCCAGGGGTGAGGTGGGTGCCCCGCACCTCCCCTTTAACCCTGGAGGGAGAGCCCCGCAGGGCCGCGTAGCAGTGCCAGAGCCGAGTTTGACTTCTGTCTGGCTGGCTGCGTGGCTGCGGGGGCAGGCGCGTCTCCTTGGCTTTGTGTTCCAGACTGCCAGCCAGGCCCTCAGGCCCAGGAGACAGCTGGGGCGAGGAGGGGGCCTTCATTCTCCATAGGTCTGGCCCAGGGCTCCTAGTGGCTGGACCACTCAGGGGTGTCCCCCTGTGACGGTTCTCTCCATGTTTCCCCTTTCTGTAACTGGGGTGGGAGTCTGTGTGGCCTGAGGGTCCCTAGGGCTGCTGCCCCTGCCCTGTCTTCTGAGCATGTGGCTCTGCTGTCCCCTCGGGTGTGGCCCAACTGAGGCGAGGCGCTCTGGCTCCCTTCCAGTGCCCGGGGTTGGGGGGGGGTGAGGGAGATTGATGGCTCAACCCTGGTGGAAGCCCCTCCTCTCTCCCAGCCGTGACCGCCAGCTGGGGCTCTGGTGTGGGGTGGGTAAGTGGCCGCCACCCCTGTGGCCTGGTGGGGCAGGAGGAGGCTGGGCAGCCTGGACCACGGGCCTCTGACTCAATGTTCCCATCTCTATATAGGCTTCCCCCGAGCCCTGCTGACCATGGCCCCTGTCTGCCTCCTCCTGCTGCTCCTCTTTGCCATGGAGAGGACCTGGGGCAGCAGGCCTTTCCGTGCCTTCACGGTGACCGACACCACACTCACCCACCTGGCTGTGCACCGGGTGACCGGAGAGGTGTTTGTGGGGGCAGTGAACCGTGTCTTCAAGCTGGCCCCCAACCTGACAGAGCTGCGTGCTCACGTCACGGGTCCCGTCGAGGACAATGCCCGCTGTTACCCACCCCCCAGCGTGCGGCTGTGCACCCACCGCCTGGCTCCCGTGGACAACGTCAACAAGCTCCTGCTCATCGACTACTCGGCCCGGCGCCTTGTCGCCTGTGGCAGCATCTGGCAGGGCGTCTGCCAGTTCCTGCGGCTGGACGACCTCTTCAAGCTGGGTGAGCCACAGGGCCGCAAGGAGCACTACCTGTCGGGGGCCCAGGAGCCTGACTCCATGGCTGGTGTCATCGTGGAGCAGGGCCAGGGGCCCAGCAAGCTGTTTGTAGGCACAGCAGTAGATGGCAAGTCTGAGTACTTCCCCACCCTGAGTTCCCGCAAGCTCCTGGACAACGAGGACAGTGCTGACATGTTCAGTCTGGTGGGTGAGCTGTCCTCCCGGGGCCTCTGCCACCCTCTTCTCGCCCCTCACCCTTCTCAGGAGCCCAGATCCTCCTCTCACCTTCCCTCCCCGAGGCTCCTAGCTGTCAGAGTCACTGAGGCTAGGTGGCTGGGCTGGGGCTCGGGGTGGAGGGGTGGGCGGGTGCCTATGATCATAAGGGAGGGTCACACAAGAAGGCCCTGCTGGGCTGTGTTGTTGGAGCGGGACTGTGTGTGGGGACCGAGCGTGGGCAGAGGGCCCTGGGCTGGGGGAGTTGGTGGCAGGCCGGTTCTCACCCTACACTGTCTCTCCTGGCCCAGGTGTACCAGGATGAATTTGTCTCCTCCCAGATCAAGATCCCCTCTGACACACTGTCCTTGTACCCTGCCTTTGACATCTACTACATCTATGGCTTTGTGAGCACCTCCTTCGTGTACTTCCTGACCCTGCAGCTGGACACCCAACAGACGCTCTTGGATGCCGCCGGCGAGAAATTCTTCACCTCCAAGATTGTGCGCATGTGCGCGGGGGACACAGAGTTCTACTCGTACGTCGAGTTCCCCATCGGCTGCTCCTGGCGTGGTGTGGAGTACCGCCTGGTGCAGAGCGCCCATCTGGCCAAGCCAGGCCTGCTGCTGGCACAGGCCCTGGGAGTGCCAGCCGACGAGGACGTCCTCTTCACCGTCTTCTCCCAGGGCCAGAAGAACCGGGCCAGCCCTCCCCGGCAGACCGTGCTGTGCCTCTTCACCCTCAGCACCGTCAACGCCCACATCCGCCGCCGCATCCAGTCCTGCTATCGGGGGGAGGGCACGCTGGCCCTGCCCTGGCTCCTCAACAAGGAGCTACCCTGCATCAACACCGTGAGACCCTGCCTGCGCTACCCCCCGACTTTCATACCCCAGCCAGTGGGCCACCTCCCCACCCTGGGCCTGGCAGGCCTTTGGAGTGGTGCCCTTGCCTTTTCCCAGTGCTACGTGGCATAGCTGTCCCCTGCCACCCAGAGTCCCCACCAGTCCCTGGTGTGAACTCATCCCCACATCACAGGTCTACCCTCTCCTGCCTGCTCCTCCTCTGCCATCTGCCTCTTCAACCTCTGATTTCCCATGGGGCTCAGGGACGGCAGCCAGGCCTGGCTGGGGTCAGCAGGTTCCAGCTTCTGCTCCCTTTTGGCACATGGGGCTAACGGGCCCTGAGCCAGCGGGTGGGTGATTCCTGCCATCTGGGCTCATGCACCCTCCTTTGTCCCCACCCAGCCCATGCAGATCAATGGAAACTTCTGTGGGCTGGTGTTGAACCAGCCGCTGGGTGGCCTGCACGTGATCGAGGGGCTGCCCCTGCTGGCCGACAGCACAGAGGGCATGGCCAGCGTGGCCGCCTACACCTACCACCAGCACTCAGTGGTCTTCATTGGCACGCGCAGTGGCAGCCTGAAGAAGGTGGGCCTGGATACCCCTTGGCATGTGGGGCCACGGGGAGTACAGTGGGAGCAAGAAGCTGGGAATATCTGAACAGGGCACAGCTGGTGATAGGACAGAGACCACCACAGTGTGGCCTGCAGCCACTTTGCCCTTGCTAGCCTCACTGTCTGTGCTGCCTAAAGTAGCACCTCCAGCAGGGCTGGGGCCAGCCATGCAGTGCAGGGAACAGATGTGGACACCCCCCCCATGTCCCTCCTGCTCCCCATCTCCTCCATCAGTCAGGCCCCCTGACTTTCAGCCACTAGTGGTGATGAGTGTTTGGCTGCCTTGGTAGCTGGGATACCCTTTGTCTCCGCCTACTCTTTCCATGTCATCTTTCAACAAAAACGTCATTTTTCTGGAGGGCTTTCATGACACCAAACCCTCTCTCACATCCTACAAGATCCACCCATGGGTGCTGGGGTCACAGTGCCAGCTCTGTCTGTAGGGAACAGACAGCAGGGCCATAGCCAGTCCTGTCTGGGATCCTACGGGTCGCCATGCCACTGCTAGGGAAGTCTGGGGCTGGAAGAGGAGTCACAGTGGCTGCCGAGGATCTGTCCTGGTTGGCTGTGTCCCTGCAGCCTGTTGGGAAGGGAAGAGATTGTTGGGGTGGATGAAAAACGCTCATGGCGAAGCTGCAGAGCCCAAGGGAGCAGCGTTGACGTGCAGCCTACAGTGCGTTTAGAGCACTCCCCGAGGGGTCTAGGCACTGCTGTCACTGTTCAGCCTGGGTACCCACTGATGTTTCTATTTCTGTATCTCCTGGGGCCCCCTTTCTTGCTGACCTTGGTGTTCCCGAGGACCTCCAGAAGATGGCCTTGGTGCACTCTTCCCCCCATCTGTGGGAGGTTGCAGCTGGGGGCAGCCCCCATTGATGGTCCCTGATTTCAGCTTAGTCCAAACCCTCAAGTCCCTGGTTTGACAAGGTGCGCTGACTGCCAGGGGGCTGCAGCGGCATCAAGCCAGCCTGTCACCCCCATGCCCTGGTCTCATGGCCCAGGTGCGGGTTGATGGCTCCCAGGATGCCCACCTTTACGAGACGGTCCCTGTCGCTGATGGCAACCGCATCCTCCGAGACCTCCTCTTTAGCCCTGACCATCAGTACATCTACCTCCTGAGTGAGAAGCAGGTGGGCGTGCAGTGGGTCGCGGTGTGGCGGGGGCAGGCCTGGCCAGGTACTGACGTGGCTGTCCCCAGGTAAGCCAGCTCCCAGTGGAGACCTGTGAGCAGTACCCAAGCTGCGCAGCTTGCCTGGGCTCCGGGGACCCGCACTGCGGTTGGTGTGTGCTTCAGCACAGGTAAGGGCCTGGGGTGTGGGTGGGAGGTTGGCTCCAGGGAGTTGGGGGACCCAGGAGAGCCTGTCACTGACTTCGGGAGGGCAGTTTCTGCCTTCCCCACCTGCCCACTTGTCCCAGTTGGGACCCAGTGCCTCCTCGCTCCCCTCCAGTCTCCAGCTAATGAGTGGAACCTCCACTCCCAGGGATGTCCCCTGGACCCCAGAGGCAGAGAGGTCAGGCACGCTGTTGCCTGGCAGCTTGGCCTATCCCCTCTCCCGCCCTGTCCGTGGCCTGCTGCCCTCCTGGGGCAGTTGTGGGATGGGCTCTGGCCTGCCCGCCCCGCCCCCCACTCCACAGATGCTGCCGGGAAGGTGCCTGCCCGGGTGCCTCCACCCCATATGGCTTTGCTGAGGAGTTGAGCAAGTGTGTCCAGGTACGGGTTCGGCCCAACAACGTGTCGGTGACATCATTAGGGGTGCAGGTAAGCAGTGGGGCAGGAGTGCGTGGCCTGGGGGTGTGCACTCCAGGGAGAGTGCCCCCTCTTGCATCCTCACCTGCCCCCACCCACCCCCTCCCTGCTCTGAGCCCTCTGACTCCACAGCTGACTGTAGCCATGCGCAACGTGCCAGACCTCAGTGCGGGTGTCAGCTGTGCCTTTGAGGAGGTGACTGAGAGCGAGGCCTTCCTGCTGCCCTCTGGGGAGCTGCGCTGCCCCTCACCCTCCCTCCAGGAGCTCCAGGCACTCACCAGGGGGCATGGTCAGTGGGCTGGGGTGCCAGGGGTGGGGGGCCCCTTCCGTGCACCCCTCACTCATAGCCTCTGGCTTGCTGCAGGGGCCACTCGTACCGTGCGGCTGCAGCTGCTCTCCAAGGAGACGGGTGTGCGCTTTGCGGGCACCGACCTCATCTTCTACAACTGCAGTGTCCTCCAGTCGTGAGTGCCTGGTCCTGCCTCTGGGGCAGGTGGAGGCCTGCCTGTCGGGTGGCTGTCTCCCGGGCCACAGACGCTAACTGTCCCCTTACCCCCGTGCTCTCCGGACCTTGGGCAGGGCCCTGGCCTCACCGCCTTCCTACAGTCTCCACCACAGGGTGTCCCAGGGAGGGGCAGCCAGGGAGGTGTTGTCTGTGTTTCTGAAGCCAGATCCCATGCCTCCGGCAGGTGCATGTCCTGTGTCGGCAGCCCTTACCCCTGCCACTGGTGTAAATACCGCCACGTGTGCACCTGCCACCCCCAAGAGTGCTCCTTCCAGGAGGGCAGGGTTCACAGCCCTGAGGTGAGGCGGGCCACAGCGGCGGGCACTGTGGGCTGGCCGTGGGCTTTGCTGCCTTTGGTCTTGGGGGCCTCTGTGACTCCCATTCCCAGGCCTTGTGGCAGCCAGAGCACCTGGCTTCTGGGTGACTGGTGTCCCCCGTCTCCCAGGGCTGCCCTGAAATCCTGCCCAGTGGGGACCTCCTGATCCCAGTAGGCGTCATGCAGCCTCTCACCCTGCGGGCCAAGAACCTGCCGCAGCCTCAGTCTGGCCAGAAGAACTACGAGTGTGTGGTGCGCGTGCAGGGCCGGCAGCAGCGCGTGCCCGCCGTGCGCTTCAACAGCAGCAGCGTGCAGTGTCAGAACGCGTCGGTGAGGCCGCGGGTGACGGCAGGGGCTGTCTTTGCCAGGCAGAAGCCTCAGGTGTCCTTGGCTGGCGCAGCTTTGGAGTCTCCTGAGTTTCTTGCCAGGGATTCCTGAGCCTGGTAGGGGGGAGTGGGGAGGACTGGGAGAGAGGGACACACGTCTCATTGGAAGTCACACTCTGCTCCAGTACTCCTACGAAGGTGATGAGTATGGCGACACCGAGCTGGACTTCTCTGTGGTCTGGGATGGAGATTTCCCCATTGACAAGCCTCCCAGCTTCCGAGGTGAGGGTGGGATGGGGACTCTAAGCCCGTCCCTGATGGAGGGAGTGGGCATCCCCACTGCTTCACCGGCCCCCACCGCCAACGCCTGCCCAGCGGTGCCCCTGTGCCCGCAGCGCTCCTGTACAAGTGCTGGGCACAGCGCCCCAGCTGTGGCCTCTGCCTCAAGGCTGATCCCCGTTTCAACTGTGGTTGGTGCATCTCGGAGCACAAGTGCCAGCTGCGTGCCCATTGCCCAGCCCCCAAAACCAACTGGATGCACCTGAGCCAGAAGAGTGCTCGCTGCAGCCACCCTCGCATCACACAGGTCTGTGCCACTGCCTCTGCCACCGCACCCCTTAGGCCACTGGTGGCCTACACTGACCTCACCCCCCCATCCTGCCCTGCAGGTCCACCCACTCATGGGTCCCAAGGAGGGCGGCACCTGGGTCACCATAGTGGGTGAGAACCTGGGCCTCACCTCGCGGGAGCTGGGCCTGCGGGTGGCTGGCGTGCGCTGTAGTGCCATCCCTGCCGAATATGTCAGTGCCGAGAGGTGAGTGTGGGCTGCAGCTTGGGCCTGGCCAGCCAGGGGCAGGCATCCGCTCACCTCCTCTGCCTCCCAGGATCGTGTGTGAGATGGAGGAGTCCCTGGTGCCCAGCCCGCTGCCGGGGCCTGTGGAGTTGTGTGTCGGCGACTGCTCGGCCGACTTCCGCACACAATCTGAGCAGCTCTACGCATTCGTGGTGCGTGTACCGCCTGCCCTGTCCCCAGCTGGGCGTTGGGTTCCGTGCAGCCCTTCCTGCGGCTGGCTCAGCCCTCCCCTTGGGATGCTTTCTCCCGCAGACGCCGACCTTCCATCGTGTGAGCCCTGTCCGGGGCCCAGCAGCAGGAGGCACACGGCTCACCATCACGGGCAGCTCTCTGGACGCTGGCAGCAGGGTCACAGTGACCGTGCGAGACGGCGAGTGCCAGTTCTTGAGGTGGGTGGGGCCCAGGGTGGGTGCTGCGGTCCGGGGCTGCAGGGTATGGGGTGGGGTGCTGGGCTGAGCTGGCCTGGGCGGGGGCCTGTACTGTCTGACCAGTGCTGTACTTACTGCTGGTGCTGCAGGAGAGACGCCGAGTCTATTGTCTGCATCTCGCCAGTCTCCACTCTGGGGCCCAGCCAAGCCCTTATCTCCCTTGCCATTGACCGGGCCAACATCTCCAGTCCTGGTGTCATCTACACCTACACTCAGGACCCCACTGTCACACGCCTCGAGCCCACCTGGAGCATCATCAAGTAAGATGCTCGAGAGCATGGCTGGGACCTGGGGACCGGTAGTCTTGGGCACTAAATCATGTCTGCATGAGTCAAAGGGCAGGGTCACCCCAACATCAGGCCCCAGGTAAGGCTGCCAGCCCAAGCTGGGAGATCACGCTCTCCTTTTGAGTCCCTAGGCACCTGTGCAGATGTGAAAATTGTCCAGGTCTGGGATAGGGTAGTGGGGAAGGGGTCCTGAGGCCCCTGTCTCCTGTCGCCCTAGTGGTAGCACTGCCATCACTGTGAGTGGGACCCACTTACTGACGATCCAGGAGCCCCGAGTCCGGGCCAAGTACCGTGGCATTGAGACCACCAATGTGAGTATCAGCTCACTCACCTGCCTGGGCCCAGCTGCCCTCCATCTGGGGCCTCCTAGGCTGCAAGGCTGCCCATGCTTGTCCCCACAGACGTGCCAGGTAATCAATGACACTGCTATGCTGTGTAAGGCCCCTGGGATCTTCCTGGGCCGACCGCAGCCCCGGGCTCAAGGGGAGCACCCTGATGAGTTTGGCTTCCTGCTGGACCACGTGCAGACAGCCCGCTCCCTCAACCGCTCCACTTTCACCTACTACCCCGACCCCAGCTTTGAGCCGCTGGGGCCCTCTGGTGTCCTCGATGTCAAACCTGGCTCCCACGTCGTGCTGAAGGTACCTCCAAGGGGCAGGAGGAGAGGGGAGAGACCCGGGCAGGACAGGGGTCAGGCCTGGGCCGATGCAGCACTCCCGCCTCCCCCCAAACACAGGGCAAGAACCTGATCCCCGCAGCTGCGGGCAGCTCCCGCCTCAACTACACAGTGCTGATCGGGGGCCAGCCATGCACGCTGACGGTCTCGGACACACAGCTCCTGTGCGACTCTCCCAGCCAGACTGGCCGGCAGCCTGTCATGGTGGGTGGGGATGGGGAGGGCAGGAGGAGGGCAGCTCGAAGGGCAGGGCCACCGCTCACCCTGGGCCTGCCCTGCAGGTGCTGGTGGGCGGCCTGGAGTTCTGGCTGGGCACGCTGCACATCACGGCCGAGCGGGCACTGACCCTGCCGGCCGCGGTGGGGCTGGCCGCGGGGGGCGGGTTCTTGCTGCTAGCCATCACTGTGGTGCTGGTGGCCTATAAGCGCAAGACACAGGACGCAGACCGCACGCTCAAGCGGCTGCAGCTGCAGATGGACAACCTGGAGTCCCGCGTGGCCCTGGAGTGCAAGGAAGGTGCCTGGGGCGGGGTGTCTGGGGCAGGATGGGGGCAGGTGGAGGGCTGAGTGGCCTCTGCCCTGCTGCTCAGCTCACACGCCCCTCCCCAGCCTTTGCTGAGCTGCAGACGGACATTAACGAGCTGACTAATCACATGGATGGGGTGCAGATCCCCTTTCTGGACTACCGGACCTATGCTGTGCGAGTGCTCTTCCCTGGCATCGAGGCCCACCCGGTGCTCAAGGAGTTGGATGTGAGACTCCCCTCCCCTGCCTGCCCTGCCCTTCTGCTCTTCCCCCAGGGCATTCCGCAGACTCCCTGCTCCCCACAGACACCTCCCAATGTCGAGAAGGCTCTACGCCTCTTCGGGCAGCTGCTGTACAGCCGGGCCTTCGTGCTCACCTTCATCCACACCCTAGAGGCACAGAGCAGCTTCTCCATGCGTGACCGAGGCACCGTGGCCTCGCTCACCATGGTGGCGCTGCAGAGCCGGCTCGACTATGCCACTGGGCTGCTCAAGCAACTGCTGGCGGACCTCATTGAGAAAAACCTCGAGAGCAAGAACCACCCAAAGCTGCTGCTACGCAGGTATCGTGCACCAGGCAGGCACTGTGCGCCAGGGCGGGCTCTGCCCCTGCCTGGCCTTTCTGGTTCGGCCACCCTCCTCGAGTGGTCCCGCCCCCTGCTGTCCTGGACCAGACCTCTGCGAGGCCCCAAGTCTGAGCAGCGCCGCCCTGTGTTCTAGGACGGAGTCGGTGGCGGAGAAGATGCTCACCAACTGGTTCACGTTCCTGCTGCACAAGTTTCTGAAGGTGTGTGGGGTGGGGGTGGGGGTGGCAGGGGAAGTGGCATCAGGGCAGCCACTGTCAGGCAGTGGCAAGCTCTGTGCCTGACTGGCTGCAGGAGTGTGCAGGAGAGCCGCTCTTCCTGCTCTACTGCGCCATCAAGCAGCAGATGGAGAAGGGCCCTATAGATGCCATCACTGGCGAAGCTCGCTACTCGTTGAGCGAGGACAAGCTGATCCGGCAGCAGATTGACTACAAGACACTGGTGAGGGGCGGGGGTGGGGAAT
Organism: Heterohyrax brucei; assembly: GCA_028571685.1. Classification (NCBI taxonomy): domain Eukaryota; kingdom Metazoa; phylum Chordata; class Mammalia; order Hyracoidea; family Procaviidae; genus Heterohyrax; species Heterohyrax brucei. The sequence goes on from CM053166.1 coordinate 195,065,130, forward strand.
TGGGCCGGGGCGCAGCCTGCCCCAGCACCGACCTGAGATTCTGTCACCCTCAGACCCTGCACTGTGTGTGCCCAGAGAGCGAGGGCAATGCCCAGGTTCCTGTGAAGGTCCTCAACTGTGACAGCATCACCCAGGCCAAAGACAAGCTGCTGGATACGGTGTACAAGGGTGTCCCCTACTCCCAACGCCCCAAAGCCGAGGACATGGACCTGGGTGAGGCTTGCACTCCTGCTGCCTGTAGTGCTGGCTGCCCCTCACTCCCCTAGCTGTGTCTTTCTCCGGCCCAGGGAGTGGGCTCAGGGTCTCGGGGTGTCCACAAGGGAACCTCACGGGCTGTCTGTGGTCCACAGAATGGCGCCAGGGCCGCATGGCCCGCATCATCCTCCAGGATGAGGATGTCACCACCAAGATCGAATGTGACTGGAAGAGGGTCAATTCACTGGCCCACTACCAGGTGAGGGGTTGAGAGGGAGCGGGCCCCCAGCTCTTTCTGCTCGCAGCCACAGTAAGGTGGTGGCTGGTGGCTCTGGCCCCTCAGCCCCTCAGTCTCCTGCATTGTCCCCTCTGTCTCTGGGGTCTCTAGGTGACAGATGGTTCCTTGGTGGCACTGGTGCCCAAACAAGTGTCTGCCTACAACATGGCCAACTCCTTCACCTTCACTCGCTCTCTCAGCCGCTATGGTAGGTCCTTCAGTGTGGCCTTTGCCATGCTGCTCCCTTAGCAGCCATGGACATGGTCAGGGTTGCTGGAGGCTCACCAGCTTCTGCTGTCCAGGTAGGCAGCTTAGCTCTGGAGACCCTCCTGGGGCCTGTCCCGGGGGGCTGTCCAGTTCAGAGAGCTTAGCAGTTGGGCTGTTCAGAGAGAGCAGGGGCCTCCCAACCAGTGTGGGCAGGGGCCCAGGCCTCGCCATGGCCGGCGGTCTGACGCTCAGGGATGTGCTCCTCTGCCCCAGAGAGCCTGCTGCGCACAGCCAGCAGCCCTGACAGCCTGCGCTCGCGGGCACCTATGATCACGCCTGACCAGGAGACAGGCACCAAGCTATGGCACCTGGTGAAGAACCATGACCACCTGGATCAGCGCGAAGGGGACCGTGGTAGCAAGATGGTCTCGGAGATATACCTGACGCGGCTGCTAGCCACCAAGGTGGGTCTGCCCTGCACCACAGGGCTCTGCTCCGAGGGTATCTGGGCAGCTCGGCCTTGAGGTTAGCCTGCCCCGTCTGGAGAGGGGGCTGTGAGTCCTTAGATTTCATCAGGCCTTTCTCAAGGCCTTTGGTATGAAAGTTGCAGCTTGACATAGAAGCCAGCCCAGGCCTGGGTCAGAATTTGACCTGGGAGGGAAGCCCCTGCATCCCTATTGTCTGGCTTTGGGGACATCACTACCTGCTGCCTTACTGCATGTGCTCTTGGCTGCCCCCACCGCCCCTGCCACCCCCGCCACCCAGGGCACTCTGCAGAAGTTTGTTGATGACCTCTTTGAGACCGTCTTCAGCACAGCCCACCGTGGCTCGGCCCTGCCACTGGCCATCAAGTACATGTTCGACTTCCTGGATGAGCAGGCTGACCAGCGGCAGATCAGTGACCCTGACGTGCGGCATACCTGGAAGAGCAACTGGTATGTGCCTGGGAGGGTGTTGGGAGACGGGTGGGGTCACGGGGCTCCATTTGGCTAGGGCTGACACTGATAGCACCCCTGAGCAAAGCGGCAGGTGAGCACCTTCTGGGAGGTGGCCTCTGGCTGGTCCTGTGTTCACAGAGGAGCAGACGGAGGAGGGAGGCTGCCCTCGGGTTCTTCCCAGCGTGCGTGACTGAATGGCAGTCCTGGATGTGAGCAGCAGGAAGTTGGCCATGGGGTGGGGAGCAGGGAGGAATGGTGCCGGGAACTCAGTCCAGGTGGCAACAGCAGTGACAGGAACTGCAGATGGGATTGAGACCTACAAAAAAACAGAAGGACCCTACCCTCTTCTCACTTCCTAGAGTCCCCTGAAAACATAATAGAAAGGCCATGAAGCCTGGATATATCATTTCTTGCCTGCTCTGGACAAGATGTGATGTGGCCAGATGGTGGCCACGCAGTGGGGTTGGGGGGCGCAGGGAGGTCCAACTGGTCTGGCCCTTGCCCACAGCCTGCCCCTGCGCTTCTGGGTCAACGTCATCAAGAACCCCCAGTTCGTGTTTGACATCCACAAGAGCAGCATCACGGATGCCTGCCTGTCGGTGGTGGCCCAGACCTTCATGGACTCCTGCTCCACGTCCGAGCACCGGCTGGGCAAGGACTCGCCCTCCAACAAGCTGCTTTATGCCAAGGACATCCCCAGCTACAAGAGCTGGGTAGAGAGGTAGGCAGGGACACCATGGCTCTGGGGTGCCTGTCTGAGACAGGCTGGATACTGACAGGCCCAGAAGTTGGCCTAGCCAATGAGGGTGCAGGGTTTGGCCTTGGGGGCACCTGGCCATGTGACTTATGCTGGAGCTCCAACAGGTACTACCGGGACATTGCCAAGATGGCATCCATCAGTGACCAGGACATGGACGCCTACCTGGTGGAGCAGTCCCGCCTGCATGCCAGTGACTTCAATGTCCTGAGTGCGCTCAGCGAGCTCTATTTCTATGTCACTAAGTACCGCCAGGAGGTGCGCACTGCCCCGACAGGCACGGCCAGTGGTAAAGGAAGGACACCTGGTGGGGAATGGTGGGAACAGAGAGCTTATCTCGGGTTACTCATGGTCCCACTTGGGGCCGGGACTCAGGGCCAGCATAGTGTTACCTTCCATAGGAGCAGCACTTTGAGGGACACAGGACAGTGAGAGAATCCAGCTTGGTAGTTAGAGGCCAGGAGCACTGGGAGGACAGGGGAGGGGACAGCTGCTCCCATGATCCTGGACTGGAACCGGCACTCTGGAAGTGGTGGGCACACATAAAGCCCTGAGCCTGCAAGAGCTCCCCCAGGGAGGCAGAAAATTGAGGTACAGGCAGCAACTGCCCAAGGACCAACCCTCCAGTGGGAAAGCAGGGAACCCCCAAGGGTGAGAGGCATCCTGGAACTAGTGTGACTCCCAGGTGTCGAGGAGGAGGGAATGATCAGCTGCCAGATGATGCTGAGAGGTCAAGTACAGTGCAGCATGGGGAACCCACACTGGGTTTAGCAGGGAGATGGCCTCGGTCTGGAGGAGAGCACTCTGGGGGAGGTGAGGCTGCTGGGAGGGGCTGGGAAGTGGGGAATTGGGCAGAGTCTAGACAAGCCTTGGAAGGGGTGGCGTTCTGGCTGTGAAGAAAAGGGGAAAGCAATTCCTCGCCACACTGGTGGGTTGTGAAGATGTCAGAAGTTGGAGCCACAGGGTGCTCACAGGGCTGTTGGTCATGAGGGGGCACTGAGGCATCTGGGAGGGAGGAGTTGACCCTGGGCTGGGGGCTGTGCACAGCGGGAGCTGCCTCATGGGAGGCATCACTCTAAGGGACTCTCCCTGGCCCCACCCCAGATTCTGAATGCCCTGGACCAAGATGCCTCTTGCCGAAAGCACAGATTGCGCCAGAAGCTGGAACAGATCATCAGCCTTGTGTCCAACGACAGCTAAGAGTGGAGATGTTGGAGGAGGATGGGCTTCTCAGTCCTGAGCTATCATCTGGCAAGGGGGGTGGCCCATGCCTGGTCCCCAGGTTGAGCCATGCAGCAGATGTGTGGGGGGTGGGGGCACTGGGCCCCTTCACTAGTGCCTTGCTTTGGGCCCTGGGGTGCGGGGAGGAGCAGGAGACAGGACCAAGCCCCCACCCTGGCAGCAGCAATAGCCAACCCTCCCACCTTCCTTCCTGTTCATACCCCAACCACCTATTTATTTAATTTAACTCCATTTCCCTGTTTCCACCTATAAAGCTGTGTCCCTCCTGGGATGTTACAAACCTCCCCCACCTTCCTCTCCCCCTGTAATGGGTCCCTTGTAACCTTGCCGGCCGTGGTCCATCCTCTGGCACTTCTCTTTGTAATGGCTGGCCCTAGCCTTCCCTGGAAAGGAGACTTGACACTGACAAAAGACTTGCGGTGGATGGTGCACAGAAGCTGCCCTCACCCTCTGACTGTACCATCGGTGCCCCGTCCCCCGGCCACAGCGTCCCTCCATGTGGCCGGAGACTGACCCTCTCTTCCCAGGGGCCCTTTTGTCTCAGCACCAGGAGAGCAATAACCAGGGGAGGGCCGAGGGCACGGGACTCTTCTTCCTCCCCGCCCTGCTGCCAAGCGTCCTCAATGTTCTGCGCACTTACCGTGGACAGTTCCCTCTCCTCTGCCCTGTCCTGCACCTGCCCTGAGGGGCCGAGGTGGCAGTGCCTTACTCCTCTGCATCTTCTGCCTCTCAGAGCAACCCAGCCCACCTGTCTCAGATCCTGGTCATCTCCTCTTGGGTTGCATGACTTTTTCTTTGTTCACGGAATGATTTCCTTTTGCTAATTAAATGCTGGGAAAATGGAGATGATGTGTGCCTTTGACCTTGGGCCAGGAGGGTGGCAGTTAACACGGACATAGACAGACAACCCCACCGGATCCCACAGGAGCTGGACTCCCTTAATGGGAGAGAGTGACTAGCTCCCAAGGTTGCCGAGGGCTTGAGGAGTCCAGCATCATGTCCATCAGCCAAGCGTGTTGGTCCACCTTCAATTCATATCCCAAATCTACTCACTTCTTCCCACCCTCATCCAAGCCACCATACTCTCTTGCATCTCTGGCCAGTCTCCTGCTTTCTGTCCAGGACCCCTTGGCCTATTCTCAGTGAGAGAGGCAGAGGAAGCCTGTTGAGATGCAGGGTGAATCATGTTGCCACTCTGTTCCAAACCATCCAGTACTTTCCATTGCCCCCCACCTCCTTAAATGCTGGCAGCTTCCCACCTGCCCCAAGTCTCTCCCCTGGCGGAGCAGGGCAAGGTGGGGTTACTCTGGGCCAAGTGGGTGGCATCGGACAAGTCCAGCAAGAGAGACCATGGTCTGGTGAAGGAGCAAGGGTGTATGGGGCGACTGTGGGCCAGGCAGGTGCTGTTCCAGGAGCTGGTGATACTTCAGGGAGGGGTGAATGAGCAGGGAGCAGCGGAGGTGGGTAGCATGCACTTTCACACAGGGGAGCCGGGACAGCCTGGCTAGGGGGGGACACATTTGAGAAGGACCCAGTGGAGGTGAGAGGCAGCCGAGCCAAACCCAGGAGGTAGAGAGTTGCAGACAGGAAAAAGCCCTGCAGAGGTTCCTGAGGGAGGGGTGGACTCGGGGGGAGTTTCAGAAAGGCCTAGGAGGCCAGTGTGAGAGTGCGAGGGCAGGAGGTCAGAGAAGAAAGGGGGGACCTCCCTGGGCTCGGGGAGGGCTTGGTAGGACTCTGGCTTTACCTCCAGGTGAGATGGGAGCCCACCAGAGGGTCTGTAACAGGAGCCATGGCCCTGAGACCTCACTGGCTCCAAGGTGGCCCAGCAGCCTCAGCAGTCCACCTGTGGGACAAGGCTGCAGACTGATCCTGGGCTCCTGGGCTCTGTGGGGTGAGGGAGAGAGGGAGGGAAGGAGGGCCAGACTTACGACCAATGTGTAAAGCCTGTTGCTCCACAGAGTGAGCGCTGGAGAGAGACAAGCCCTGGAGACGGGCGGAGGGTCCCCTCGGGCATGCAGCGCAGTCCTGATGGGCAGGTGCCTGAGGAGACTCCGCTGTGAGGCTGTGGGAAGGGGCACTAGAAAGGGTTAACGGCGATAACCGCGCCAGCAGGGCTCCAGGAGGAGCAGGACAGAGCCCTCCCCGCCCGCCCACTGCAGTGGAAAGCCTCGGGATCCAGGAGCCATCGGGTACAGTACTCAGCAGAGAGGAAACGGCCACGCTACCCTGAGAGCCACTGGTGCCACTGAGCAAATCTTAAAAGCACGACTGGAAAGGAGCATACTACTTCCAAGAATCTTGAGAGCCTCCCGGAACAAGACAAAAATATCAGGGACTCAAGGTAAAATTCACCAGGTCTGACATCCAGCCAGAAACAACCAGGAAAATAAACTCTTACCAGTATCAGGGACAGCAAGGAGTCAAGAAAAGCAGAGGAGACTGCCTTTATTGGGGGTCAGCATGATCCCCTCTGAAAAACCCCATGGAACCTACAAAGCCACTCCTGGGACTAAGTTTAGAAAGGCTGCAGGACACACAGTGTTTTACAGGGTGCTAACACCTATGCATCCCCCCACCCCAGTGGCCTAGTAGTTAAGTGCTATAGCTAACCAAAGGTTGGAAGTCTGAATCCACCAGGTGCTCCTCAGACACTCGACAGTGCAGCTCTATTCCCTGCTGTGGGGTCTCCCAGGCAATGAGTGTGGGATTTTTTCCTCAGCACCCCCCTCGAAGCTGGCCCGCACACTTGACCTACTGTCTCAGAATTCCCGACTCACCCCCACTGGCCTGAAACAAGTTCAGTCAGCCACTGAATTCCTCTTCTAGTGTTTTGGGGTCGCTTGCTCTTCTCATGCAAACTAGGTGGGTTTTGTTGTTGTTACTTTGGCAGGAAGTGGAACCCAGAGCTGTCAAACACTTGGGGAAAACCAGAATGCTGGTGGGTGGCCCCATTTTCTCCAGAGCCTTACATAAATAATAAAAAAGAAATAAATGTTTCACACAAAGAGATCTACCTGTTAGAATCCATCATAAAGAAAGAACCACGCATGGAAACAAGGCTACACGAGAAACCCATCTTCCCTTACCTACCAGAGAGGGAAAGTGGGAAAGAATTTAAATGTCCTGCAGTGTCATCATAACGTACTTTCGACACATCCATTCAATAACCTGTTTCTGAGGAGGTTTTAGAAAGCAGAACAGCTCATATGTTAAACTGAAAAACTCAGAAAAAATGCAAGGCTCACGACAAAAATTCAGTGTTAACCCTGGAAAACCTGTACTTTATTGTTGCTGTAACTTTACTGTATGGATGCACCTATAAAACAAAAACTTCCAAAATGTTGCCAGCAGTGCCTGCTGAATGACAAGACAGGACTGATTTTCATTTTCTTGCATTTCCCAACCTGTCTTGAATCACCTGGGACTCCTTGACTGTCTGGATCCCAGAAGCTCCCCTCCAACCCGAGGACAATAAAGTCTGGAGGTGGGGGAGCTGCAAAGGAGCTCAGAGACAGACCAAAAGCTCGATTTTCCTTTCTGCAGTGACAAACATATTAAGGATCCCCTCCGCCCCCCCAACAGCAACAGGGACACAAAACCAGTGGGCTGAGAGCACCTAAGGGCCTGGGCAGGAAAACAGGGCTCCAGCCTGAAGGGGCAACTAGTCCAGGAATCAGTGCCCCAGGGGGGACGCCGGCTCAGGCCTGGCCCTGTTTTCCCGGCCGAGGTTTAGTGGAAAACAGGGGGCCCAAAGCGCTCCATGGTCTGCACCACCATGTAAAGCTGGTCGAAGAAGCTCATGGTGGCAATCCGGAGGCTGCGAGGGTCCTCAGCGATGAACCGGCTAAGAAGGCAAAGACAAACCCACTTAAAAGCCAGGACTGGGCTTTGCTGCTCTCCGCGGTCACGCAGTCAGGAGAACCAACCCTCTGGTGGCTCCATTACAGCGCCCCCTTCGGGCGGCTCCAGGCACGGAGCACCACGCCCCCTCCACAGCCCTAACCCTTAGAGCACCCCCCCACCACGCCGGGCCCTTCTCGAACTTACACGGACAGGTTACGGCCGGCCACCACAAGCTCCCTGTAAATCATCTCTCCTTGCGGTTCATCATCTGGGGCCAGGGACCCGCGGGCGATCTCCGCCTCCACGGACGATCGGAAAGGCACCGTAAAGGCGCTGACAGGGATATGGTTAAGGCACCACCCGATACTGGCTTTGTGCCCCCGTCACCGTGTTCCTCCCAGGCCTGCTGCCCCCAGCGTTCTAACCTCCAAACGGCCCGGCCCGCGCCCCGCCCCCCCCCCCGGCTGCCCAGCACCCTCCCTTGTTCCTCTTTCCGATCACTCTGGACCTCCTCGCGCCAGTTCCCTGTCCCTCCACGCTGCCACCTCAGATAGGATACATTTCGTGCAGTGGATTCGCAACATCTCTGACCAGGGTCCCGGCGTCTCCGCCTGGCCCGGGAATATGCGGGTCCCGCGCGACCCGGACTAGTTCATCCACTGGGGCGGCCCCTGGGATCCCGTCTCCAACCTGGCGCTGGTCAGCTTGGCCTCCCGCACCGCCCTCCGCGTTGTTAGCGCCTGCGTCCTGCATGGCGGCTGCTCCGCCTCGGACTCCGCCCTCAGCGCGCCGACTGAATCCCGCCGACCCCCTCTTCTACGCAGACTAATCAAGGCGCTCCGCGAAGCCCCGCCCCCCAGTGCTGGACTCCACCCCCGAGCGCCTGCGCACACAGGTACTCCGTGAGGGCACCGCGGGCGCGGTTGGTTCCCGCCAAACTAGCCTCAGTACGGCCCTCAGAGACCTTGCCTGACGCCGAGAGACTGAAGTTCCCTCACCAACTCACGCCCCTTAGCGCAAGACTCCACCCTGTGCGCCTGCGCTCACAGGCTTCTCTTGAGGATGCGGACGACGCTCTCCCGCAGCAAACAACATCCCAGTGAGGACTCGTGGCGTGTCTGACCCCTCAGGGAGCTCATTAGCGGGCACTGACTGAGACTCCCTCAGCAAGCTCCGCCCCTTGACCCAGGCCTGCGCTTGGTGTTCCCACAGCGCCTGCGCTAAAGGCCATGCTTCTGGCTCTGGAGACCAAGTGGTTGCTAGGCAGCTGCGCGCCGTCACAAAGCTCCGCCCCTTAGCACATGACCCCACCCCTCGGCCCTGGCGCGCACACCCTTGTTAGGCCTGGCTTGTTGTCTTTAGGGTGTTAGCTGTGATGCCACTTTGGAGAGGACTTCTTGAACACTAAACTAACACTACCCCCAAGGCACTCCTTACCTTCTATAATCTGAGATTATATTCTTGTCTGTTTACTTCCTTACTGTTCATATATCTTCTCGGGTGCCTTTTGTTTTTGTCCAGTGCTGTTATTTCCAACACTTGGGACAGTGGCTGCCCTACAGCAGACAGTTACTTGTTGAATAAAACAGTACTAAGTAGACTGGCACACATCCGTCAGCTTGTCTTACTATGGTGGCTTGTGTGTTCCTGTAATATTGAAAGGTTCATCACCAGTATTTCAAATACCAAAAGGGTCACCCGTGGTGGGCAGGTAACAGCAGAACTTCCAGACTAAGACATAGTACCTGGTGGTCTGCTTCTGAAAAAAACTGACCAGTGTTAAAAAGCAAAGATGTCACTTAAAGGACTAAAGCATGCCTGATCCTAAGCACGATATTTCAAGTGCCTCAGTGTATACGAAAGCTGGACATTGAATAAGAGAGACCAAAGCAGCACTGATGTCTCTGCATCACGATGTTGGTGAATAATACTGAATATGCCACGCACTAGCAGAAGAACAAGTGTGTTTGTTGTCCAATGCGGCTATAACAGAAATAGTACAAGTGGATGACTTTAACAAAGAGAAATTATTGCTTCACAGTAAAGTAGGCTGAAAGTCCAAATTCAGGACATTAGCTCCAGAGGAAGGCTTTCTGTCTCTGTCGGTTCTGTGCCTCTCTCCCAACTTCTCGTGGCTTCAGGCGTTTGTCATCTTGGAGCCGCCGACTTCCTCGTCACATGGCTATCTTCCCTCTTGGTGGTGGTTTTTTTTTCCTTCTTACTCTCTTTCACATTCTAGTATGACCTCACAGTAACTTCAGTGATAACATCTTCAAAGACCCTATTTCCTAACAACATATTCACAGGTACTTAGGGTTTCAAAACACCAAACCCACTGCCATCGAGCTGATTGTGACAGTAACCTTACAGGACTGAGCGGAACTACTCCATCGAGTTTTCAGGGCACCTGGCGGACTGGAACTTCCAGCCTTTTGACTAGCAGCCGTAGCACTGAACCACTACATCACCAGGGTTAGGACTTCAAAAATCTGTTTTTTGGCAGACACCCCCTTAACCATGTGATCAAACTGAGCACAATGAACAGCGGGACAACCGGAACCCCTGTACCTCCTGATGTGATGGGGGGGATGGGAAGATGAGGACCCAGCATGACCTGGGCAGTAATCTTTCCAAAAAAAGCTTAACTTGAACCCAACAAGGAACTAATCAGGGAGATCCAGATTTGGGGATATTCGATAGCATGACTACCCAGACAGACACTTCCCAAAATATTCGCCTTTCTTCGAAAAGTTTAACATAGAATTACCATGTTTTAGTTGCCTGTGAATTGACTGTGACTCGTGATAAAACCTGATGGTGCAGTGGTTCAGGGCTGTGGCTGCTAACTCGAAAGTCCCCAGTTTGCATCCACTGGGCACTCCTTGAACACCCTCAGGGTTGCTGTGAGTTGGAATCAACTCCATGGCAACGGGCAGGGCATGGTAAGGTCACCACCATCCTGGGCTTTCTTCATGATTGTTGGTATGTGAGTCTGTTGTTGGGGCTACTGTGTCAATCCACCTCATTGAGGGTTTTCCTTGCCTTTGCTGACCCCCTCTGTACCTTACCATACATGGTGTCTTCGTCGAGTAATTGGTCTTTTCTGATGATGCATCCAAAGTGACCAGGTAAAGTCATTTCATCTTAACTTCCAGGGAGTGTTCTGGTTATATGTCTTCTAAAACTGATTCATTCTTTCTTCTGGCAGATCATGGTATATTCAATATATATATACATATTGCCAGCACTACAGTTTGAGTGCACAAATTCTTCTTTGGTCTTGCTTTTTCATTGTCCAGCTTTTGCTGTGCCTACTGTCGAGATCCTGCAACTGACCAGACCCCAAGCAACCTGGTTCGCATTTGGGAGATGAAGCTAGCAAGTCTGATCTCCCAGGAGACGCAAACCAGTCTCCTCCTCCCCACTAGGCGTGAGGATTCAACCTCTTTTGTGGTGAATAGCAGACAAGTTTTATTAAGTGAAAGTAAGTTCCAAAGAGGAAACGGGTCAGTCTCTATGAATGGAGAAAGACCCTATACAGGTTTAGGGGCCTTTTTATATACTGGTAAGGGAGGGTGGGTAATGGCACGGTTCCTGGTTCCGGTGATGACACAAGTTCCAGGACAGAATTTTGAGTCAGATGTCAGCAATTGCATGATGGGTCCCCTCCCAAACAGTATGATAATGACATGCAGATAGCATGGAAATAAGGGTCAGGTCATTTGTAGGTCGTCCCTGCAGCTGTAGCTGCCCCACAACTGCCAGGGAAGTGGTTATATCTGCATCACAACTGTCAGGAAAGACCTGTTATATCTGCACCACAACTGCCAGGAACAAACTGTTTATCTGTAACCATCCTTCTCCAGCAGCAGTGATCAGGCTCTGTAGCTAAACTTTACATGTATGAAGTAACTGAAAGGAGCATGGCTTGGGTCAGGTGCACCTCAGTCCTCAAAGTGACATCTTTGCTTTAAAGAGGTTTTCTTTCTTCCCCTTCTCCTTTTTGCATCAGATTTGCCCAAATAGAGTAAGTATATTGTTTGATTTCCTGGCTGCTGCTTCTATGGACAAGATTACCACAAAGGTGAAACAACACATGTCCGTTAATAGGTGAATGGATAAATAAAATGTGGTAATGGAATGATATCGGTCATTAAGAGAAATGAAGTCCTGATACATGCTACATGTCTGTCTAGAAGATGCCTGGAGTCAGGCCCTAGATACCTGGGTCAGATCTCAGGAACCAGTCCTGGCTAAGATGTAGACTTGGGTGAAGCTGAGGAACAGGAGTGAGTAGGGGCAGAGAAGGGGAAGAGGCAGGGCCAGGGCCTGGGCCGGCGGGGGAGGTGGGGGGCTCCAACACAGAGAAAGCCAGCCGGGTGAAAGGTAGAGCGGGAGAGGGGAAGGCCCGGCCGCTCAGCCAGGTCCTCCCTTCATGCTGCATACTGACCTTGGGGTCAGGGACTGTCCTCAGGTCCTTTCCTGAGGAGCAGATGGCGGGGCTAGATACGTAAGAGTATTCCTCTACCTGCTGAAGGATCTCACTCTGTGGGGCCTTTAGGTAGGCCTGGGGGCCACCCACAGACCTGGCATGAAGGCAGGGTCTACCGCCTACAGCCGCTCCATGTTCCCATGTTGCCCCCAGTCCCGTCTCACAACAGCCTCCAACTCGACAGCCCTTGGCTTGGCTGCCTCAGATCCCTGGCTTTAATCTACTAGTGCTGTTTTATAAGGAGAAACTTGATTTAGCCCCAGTCTGGTAGTCTACGAGTCTAAATTCAGGGTGCCAGTTCCAGGACAAGGTTTTCTCCGCTGGCTCGGGAGGAAAGTCTTGTCCACCTTCCCCGAACTGGGAGCTCCTGCGGTGCAGGGACCCCCAGGTCCTTCCTAAAGGACATGCCCAGCTGCCAGCACTGCTTCTGGGTGGTATGAGGTCCTCAGGTCTCTGCTAGTTTCTTTTTCATCTCAGGAGACTGCCTCTGAAGGCACAAAACAATCTTCCCCAGAGTGTCCCGCCTCTCCAACACAACTACCGCCCATCCTCCCTTATTAACATCACAAGGCAGGATTCACAATGGGAAAGATAGCAGCAGTACAGGGAATCCTGGCCTAGCTACATTGCTATAAACTTTGGGGGGAGCACAATTCTATCCACGACACCCCCCTTCACAGAGTCCTTGCAGCTCCACAAGCGTCAGCCCCAGCTTCTGCTGACCGCTACCGCAGAGCTAAGTCAAGATCAGAACGGCAGCAGCCCGGGCCCGGGCCCTTCTGCCTCTCCATCACAGCTCTCCAGCACTGGCTCCCTCTCCCGCCGGCCCTCCCTTACCTTCCGTCTCCTGCCTGGGCCACAGTCAGGCTTCACTTACCACCGTCACCGCCACTACCGCTAATGACCACAAATGTTCCCTGCCCGGAAGCAGGCACTCCGGCTTTAAGGACACCGCGCTCCTGCTGTGGGATGCTCCCCAGCCTCCTCTGCCCAGCACTCTGCCCCGACTTCATCTCTAGCAGTTGAAGTTCCCCAAAGCTCAGACCTGGGCTCATCCTTTTTTTTTTTTTTTCCTGCCACACTAAACTGGTTCTCACAGTTTCTAGAAGTTCCTTCCCACAGACAACTCCTTCAAATCGTCTTAGAACACTGCTGGGCATCATAGTCACAAGGGCTCTGTAATCTCACCAGGTGTAGGTTCAAGACCTGCCTCTGCCCCTTCCTGGTAGATGGCAGTTGGGCAGAGATGAAATAAGGTAAAGAGTCCACACAGAGTCCTTGGGTGGCACAAACGGTCAAACACTCACCTGCTGGCTGAAAGGTTGGTGGTTCAAATTCATCCAGAGGTGCCTCAGCAGACAGGCCTGGCGATCAGCTCCTGAAAGTTCACAGCCTTGAACACCCTGGGGTGCACAGTTCTCCTCTGCACACACGGGGTCGCCATGTGTTGGAATAGACTTGACAGCAGCTAACAGCTATGCCCAGAAGAGGTTCAGACCAGCCCGGCATTTGTTACCGTGTGTGTTAGTCAGCTAGGGTTGCTCTAACAGAAATACCAGAGTGGATGGCTTTAACAAAGGAAGGTTTATTCTGACACAGTCCGGTAGGCTGCAAGTCCATATTCAGGGTATCCACTCCAGGGGAAGGCTTTCCCCTTTGTCGGCTCTGGAGGAAAGTCCGGTATGGCATCAGTCTTTGTCCAGGGAGCATCTTGATGCAGGAACCTCAGGTCTGAAGGACGCACCCTTCTCCTGGTGCTTCTTGCTTGGTGGTGTGAGGTTCCCAAATCTCTGCTTGCTTCTCTTTCCTTTTATGTCTTGTAGGATGAAAGGATTAAGGGTGGCGCAAGCCATACTCCAGGAAAACTCCCTTTACCGTGGAGCAGGGAGGTGATCTTATAAAGGGATTTACAGGCCCACCCTAATCCTTTAACATACAGCATAGGAAAACCAAAAAATGGAGGACAGTCACAAGATACTGGGAATCATGGCCCAGCCAGCCACATGGCTACACGTACTTTTGGGGGGACACAATTCAATCCACGACACCGTGCCTTTTCCTCCCCAACTTCCCTGGGTCAGCTTTGCCATTCATGAGGCTTGCCCATTAGGGGGACGACCCCAGACGCCCTGAGAATTCCATGTCAGCCTCGAACTCCCCTTCGAGTGCCCTATCCCCATGTCCAACTGCCCAGCAGACAGCTCCCCCGCCATACACAGCCATTCCCTTGCAGCCAAACCACACCCAGCCCTCCTCTGGAACCTCGGTTCTCTTCCCAGTCTACCTTTTGTTCTGCCAGCTCTTCGAGGAAGCTGCCTTCTCTTGTCCAACCCGTTGCCTGCAGCCCACCGACAAGGTGACCATCTCTAGGGTATCTGTCGTTTCACCTAGAAAACTGGTCTCTAAACACCGTCTGAGAATTCGGCTGCAGCGTCAAGAGCTGCCAGCAGAGGGCCCTGAGGAAGCATTTCTGCCGGTCCGAGCTCCCTGCCTCTGGTCCCCTCTCCAGTCCTTCCTCCTCCACTATCCCCAAAGTGGTCCTCCCTCCTGCTTTCTGACGCACACAACTGTCCCAGCAGTAGACAGTTGCTATTTGGGACCACCTAGCATTTAAATTCGTGGGGGGTGGGGGTGGGGGTGGGGAGAAACAGCACTGTCGAGAAGCATTCCGTATTTTCGGAAACCCTGCTGGCGTAGTGGGTTCAGTGCTACAGCTGCTAACCGAGAGGTTGGCAGTTCATAATCCGCCAGGTGCTCCTTGGAAACTCTATGGGGCAGTTCTATTCTGACCTCTAGGGTCCCTATGAGTCAGAATCGACTTAACAGAAGTGTTTTTTTGTGTGTTTGTTTTTAGCAGTTCTTGCCTCCCCACCTCAGGAGTTCACCTTTGGCGAGTATCTCCACCTCCTTTATGAAGCTGTGTGTTTTCAGGGCAGCAGCTCCAGGCCCAGCACCAGGCGGCAGACCCTAAAGGAGAATCAGTACTGCCCATCTCCTGACACTCCCAAGTGTCTGTCAGTTTGTCACACTGTCGGGGCTTGTGTGTTGTGGTGATTCTGGAAGCTATGCCACTGGTATTCAAACACCAGTAGGATCACCACAGGGTTCAGCTGGGCTTCCAGACTAAGACAGACGAGGAAGAAGGACCTGGCAGTCTATTTCTGAAAAGAATTCGCCAGGGAAATTGTTGCCCAGTTAGGGTCCCTGCCAGCAGGGAGCCCGTGAAACATCCTCCTCCACGTCAAAAAGAGAAAGGTTTACTAGGAGGTGTGATACTGCTGGAGGCTTGCCAGCGCTGCAGGTTGTTCTCCATGCAGT
The DNA here is from genome assembly GCA_028571685.1 of Heterohyrax brucei. Lineage (NCBI taxonomy): Eukaryota > Metazoa > Chordata > Mammalia > Hyracoidea > Procaviidae > Heterohyrax > Heterohyrax brucei. The sequence goes on from CM053166.1 coordinate 195,080,399, forward strand.
CTCAAAAGAGACATTTCACATCAGAATTTATGAATCATTTTGGCTAGGATTACTTCATATTTTTAAGCATGTAGCCCACAATAATTTTACACATCACAAAATAATCTCAAGAAATGCTATTAAACCACAGATACATATGTCAGACACCTAGTCTCTAATCTGTTTGTAACAGGCAAAGACAAGATTTACATAAAAATTCCTCAGCTAGTGGACTGGCCTGCTAAATCCACTCTGACTAAGGTAAGGAGTAAGAAGGTAAATTGTAGACTAAACAAAAAAGCCAGGCAGCGTTCCTAGCTGCTATTTCTCAGGCTAAAGGCCATTTCTTCAGAGAGCAAAGAAAAGGAGGGAGACCAAGGCCACAGGAGTTGAGGGGCCTCTGCATCTCATTGGGAAGAGGCCAGTGTAGCTGGTACAATAAAAAACACTTTCAGATTACTTAGAGCATCATTATGGCATTAGTTATCTCAAGCTCTCAGTTATTAGGGTCACTAAAGCCTCTTGAATAGCAGCACAACGTTGTCTGACATAGTGTCACAGGATAAATCTCGCCCCCAGGTTAGAAGTCACTCAAAACACAACTGTGGAAGAGCTGCTTCCTCCAAATAGAGTTGACTGAATGATGTGGATGGAGTCAAGCTTTCAGGACCTTCCTTTGCTCATAGGACACAACTCAAAATGAGAAGAACCAGCTGTAAGCACCCATTAATAAGCGGAGCATGGAATGTGTGAAGTGTGAATCTGGGAAGATTGGAGACCTCAGTATCCTAGGCATCAGTGAGCTGAAGCGGACTGGTACTGATCATTTTGAATCGGACAGTCATATGGTCTACTACACTGCAGATGACAACTTGAGGAGGAATGGTGTTGCATTCATCATCAGAAAGAACACTTCACAATCTGTCCTAAAGTACACGTTTGTCAGTGATGGGGTAACATCCATATGCTTAGAAGGAAAACCAGTTAATACACCTGTCATTCAAATTTATGCACCAACCACTATAGCCAAAGATGAAGAAACTGAAGAATTTTACCAAATTCTACAGTCTGAAATTTGATCGAACATGCAATCGGGATGCACTGATAATTACTGGTGTTTGGAACACAAAAGTTGGAAACAAAGAAGGCTCAGCAGTCAGAAAACAAGGCCTTGGTGTTAAAAATGATGCTAGAGGTCGCATGACGGAATTTTGCAAGACCAACAATCTTCATTGCAAACACCTTTTTTTCACCAATACAAATGGCAACCACATTTGTGGAAAGAGACAACAGAAAAACTCAATTTATCATCAGTCAGAACAAGGCCAGGGGCCAACTGTGGATCACATCATCAATCACTCATATGCAAGTTTAAGTTGCAACTGAAGAAAATTAGAACAAGTTGATGTCGAAAGCCAAAATACAACCTTGAGTAAATCCCACCTGAGTTTAGAGATCATCTCAAGAATAGATTTGATGTGTTGAACACTAAGGACTGAAGACCAGAGCAGTTGTGGAACAGCATGAAGGACATCATACATGAAGCAAGCAAGAGGTCATGAAAAAGACTGCAAAGAAAGAAAAGACCAAAATGGATGTCAGAAGAAACTCTGAAACTTACTATTCAACATTGATTAGCAAAAACAAAAGGAAAAAGTGATGAAGCAAAAGAGCTGAACAGATTTCAAAGGGCAGCTTGAGAAGACAAAGTCCTATGATGACATGTGCAAAGAGCCGGAGATAGAAAACCACCTAAAAGCAGAGAACACCAGAAAGGTGTTTAACTGTGTTTTATTGACTATGCAAAGGCATTCAACTGTGTTGATCATAGTGAATGACGGTTAACATTGCAGAGAATGGGAATTCCAGAACACCTAATTGTGCTCATGAGGAATCTGTACATGGATCAAGAGGCAGTTGTTTAAACAAAATAAGGGGATGCCACATGGTTTAAAGTCAGGAAAGCCCTGCATCAGGATTGGATCCTTTCACCATACTGTTGGAGAACAGTATTAAACACACTGTGGCTGCCAAAAGGATGAACAGATTTGTCTTGGAAGAAGTACAACCATAGCACTCCTTAGATGCAAAGATGGCGAGACTGCATCTTAACTACATACTCTGGACATGTTGTCAGGAGGGACCAGTCTCTGGAAAAGGACATCATGCTTGGTAAAGTAGATGGTTAGCCAAAAAGAGTAAGACCCTCAACAAGATGGGCTGACACAATGGGCTTTAGCATAAAGAAGACTGGGCATGACATGGGACCAGGCAGTGTTTTATTCTGCTGTGTATAGGGTCACTACGGGCTGGAAATGACTCAATGGCACGTAACAGCAACAGTCATACCTCTCGGCACACTATCAGGGCTGTAGCATTGGCTGTGAGACTCAGTTCTGCCCAACGAGACCAAAGCACTTACTTGCTGGGTCAGCTGAGAAGCCTCTGTACACGGAGAGATGACCTTGGGTTCCATGGCAAGTGCAGGCTGCCATCTTTGCTCATCAGAGGGGCAGCCAAGAATCAAGTGGACATTGCAGAAGGTGGAGGCAAGGCAGGAACAAACAGGGTATTTGATGAAATGGTTCATCACTGCACTCTCCTTGGCATCCAATGTCTTTTATTGTTAAACTGATTATTTGAAGCCTGTTATGAGTTGAACCATGCACCCCCAACTCCCATATGTGTCATAAGCCCTGACCTCTATGCCCGTGGTTATAATCCCGTCAGGAATGGGTTGTTATGTTGGTGAGACTGGGTTAGTGTAAGACAGATCTTGAGTCACACTCTTTTGAGATATAAAAGACTAAATAGGCAAACTAGAAAGCAGAGGTGGGGGAGATGGATGCCAAGCCACAAAGAGGTCTCCTGGGAACCAAAAGCAGAAGAGACAAAGCCCTTTCCCTAGAGCCTACAGAAAGGAATCCCCCAGGGTCAGCTTGCAACCTGAATTAAGACCTCTAGCCTCTCAAACTCTGAGAAAATCAACGTGTTTTTCAAAGCTATCCACTTACGATATTTCCATTAGAGCAGCACTAGATAATCGAGACAAAACTAAAGGAGGCCTAGCTCATGTATTCCCCCTTGGATAAAAATAAAGATCTCAGTCACCTTGAGTGTTATTTTATTCAAATAAATTTGCTGTTTAAAAACAAAATGGAAATACCATCACATTTTCCTGAGTGGCTGGACCATGTCTGCTGCTGGGGTGCCCTGTCCTGCCTGTTTCCAGCCCTCGGGTAGTTTGGGGCATTGGGTCTGGTCTTCAAAGCCTTACCCCTTGGGCCTCGGGCAGGGGTTTCCCACCTAAGCCACCCTCCTGCTGGAGGAACAGGAAGACATGAGAAGTCCCCAGCAGGGAGGGGGCTAGAGGAGGGCCTCCTGTGCACATGGCTTACTTCTAGCCTTCGCCACTCAGTGCCCTCCTCAAAGGGGCAGTATGTATGCAGGTGACCTCCTGCAGTCTTGGACATGGCAGGGTGAAGGACAGAGGAACAGGTGCCACCCAGCTCCGCCCCCCAGCTTCTGCCTCCCCGCCAAGGGCTCCTCCATGGAGAAGGAAAAGCCAGCACAGGTGCCCCGTCCATGACGTCAGGAGTGCAGGATCTGGAGGCCTGGCTATGTGACCTCAAGCAAGTCACGAGTCATCCCTCGTGGGTAAGAACCATTCCCTTTTGGCAGGAGAGGAGAGCTCTAACATGAAGGGCCAGGACACCCCATCTCTGGGCCACACTTGGCTGTTGCTTCCTTTTTGGCCTGTTTATGAAACCCAGGAGGTAGCACTACAGAGATCCCCCCCACTGGGCTGGGGCGAGAAGGAAGATGGACTCAGACTGGAGAAGTGGCGCTCAGTGGGCAGAGCAGACAGCTGTGGGCCAGCATGGCACAGGGACATGACCCGGGTCATATAGCACAGAGCCCCAACCTATGAGGTCCAATAATTAAGCCTGCGAACTTAACTGTTCTAAGTGCTACATGCCTCACTGCTGAATATCACTAAAGTCACCTTCAAAGCACACCCCTCGGGAAGCTGTGCACCGACGCCAGTGCCTAGTCCACCCTTCAAAGCAATTTTGGAACTCTTCCCGGAATGGCCATTGTGGATAGTGGCACGGTGGCAAGTTCGTGAACTTAACTGTGTAGTTATCTATGAGGGAGTTTTTAGCCAGTAAACAAATAACTATTGGAACACGCTCCCTACTCACCTGATCTGGCTCCCAGTGACTTTTTTCTTTACCAGAAGATAAAGGAAATATTGAGATGACATTCAGGACATCAAGCATAATACAAAGGCAGCTCTGAAGGCCATTCCAGCCAGCCAAGTGCCATCGAGAAAGAGTTCCAATATTGCTTTGAAGGGTGGAATTAGGTGGTGGCGTGGGTGCACAGCTTCCCAAGGGGAGGACTTTATAGGTGACTGTAGTGACGTTCAGCAGTGAGGAATGTAGCACTTTTTCTAGGATGAGGTTGCAAGCTTAATTGTCAGACCACCAAATTTTTCCTTCATTAGAGCATACTGGATACAGTGGCCCAGAAGAGGGCCCTCAGACTGGCTGTCACATGCCAGGACATGTGTCACATGGGCTCCTGTGGAGATTAGTAGAGGGCAGGTGGCAGGACTGAGCCCCAGGATCAGCTGCCTTCCCCTTCGGGCCAGAGAGAGAGTCACCAGGAAGATTTATTCTCAGCAGGCTACCCAGGAAACATCACCAGCTGTGCCTGGCCTTTGGAATGCTTCTAAACAACTAATGGTTCCTTTCCACCCTGAGGCACTTCTAGAGGTGGCTGGAGCAGATTTTGCCCTGGGATTCACCAATCTCAGCCTCTGCTGTCTGACTCTTGTGCAGGGCTCGTGAGTCACGTGCTTTGACAGCGGCTGGTACCTAGCAAGAGCCAGGACCAGTCAGCTATTTTTATTTATTTTATTAATATTATGAGAACACATTTAACACAACACGCAGCCATGTCTCCTCCCACAGGCCAAGGATCTTATTTGGAGAGCCCCTTCTCTGTAGCCTCTGTTGCTTCAGGGTTCAGGAACCGGCTAGCCAATCTTTCAATGTCATCCATCGTTAGGCGGCTCAGGGACTTCTCGTACTCCTGAGAAGAGAAGGCCAGGAGGATTCCAGGGGGTGCCAGTCAGCAGGGGCTGGAGCAGGGGGGACTGGAGTGGCAGAGGAGGTTTGGGCCTACAGGGCTATGTTCTCACCCGCTGGAGTTGTTCCTGGACCCTGCTGGCATCTGCTGGGCTGAAGTGTCGGGCCAGAACTTTGGCAATCACCTGCCAAGTCCCTGAGGGTGGAGCAAGCGGCTGGGGCTGGGCCTCTGCCTGTCTCCGGCCATTGCCTTGTTCCAGTAATACCTTTTCCAGAGGCTTGACCACCAGGTTGAGCTTGGAATTGGGGCCAATGCTGTAATCTGAGAGCCGTTTCCCATCTGCCAAGGAGAAATTGATGAAGTCCATTACCTGCAGCTGCAGTAGCTGCCCAGGGAAGAGCCCAAGAAAGGCCACCGCAGGGTGTCTTGCTGCTAGAGTATCAGCTCCTTTCTCGGCAGCACCGAGAGCCCCCTCCCTGTGAAGCGTCTCATCGCCGCCGGTCTCTTTCTCAGCACTCCCACCCCCGCCTTCCTGCGGTGCTCCCTGGGCGGCTCCGCTCCCCTGGTACCTGCTAGGGCTTTGCCCTTGAACAGCAGCCGCTGCTGGCACACTGGGACGTTCAGTTGCTCAGAGACCAGGAGCTTCAGCGACGACACCATCTCGTCCTCTGACACCTGAGCGGGCCAAGAGTGGGAGGCAGGGGTTGAGCCTGCTGTCCGCTGGGCCGCGAAACCCTCGCAGGCCCCTTCAGGGGCCAGCTTTCACGCCTCCTCTACTCGGCGAGGCGACCCGCTCTGTTCCCTCCCCAGGCCGGCACCGCCCCTGGTCCTTTCCCGGCCCCACGCCTGCAGGGTGTGAGTGCCCAAGTGGGGCAGGGTGGCCCGGGTCCGGCGACACTACCTGCAAGATGCACTCTCGGCCCTGGAGCGCTTTCACCGTCAGCTGCATGGCGACAGCAGAAGCCTTAGTGTCCGGCTGAAGCGCACCCCAACCGCCCCCAGCCGCGCAAAACCGTCGCAGCCCCGGGCGCGCGCCGGAACCGCCCTGCGCGCCCCGCCCCTTGTCTCCGCCCCCGGCCCGCGCGCCCTCCTCTCCTGTTCGCTCCGCCCCCTGCCCGCGTGCCCGCCTCTCTTGCTCGCCCCGCCCTCGGTCCGCCTCTCCTGATCGCCCCGCCCCGGCCCGCCTCCCTTGGTCGCCGCGCCCCCGGCCCCCTCGCCCCGCCCCACACCTTGCCTCCCCCGGAGGAGGCGGTCCTCTGGTGTCTGGCCTCGCCCACGCCCGGGGGAGGGCCCGACCGCCGGCCTCCAGCCCCTCCCGACCGCACCTCAGCAACCGCCCGCTACCGTGCCGGGAAGCGAGGCTGCCGCCCGCCAGCCAGCCAGCCTTGCACGCCAGGATGGGAAAGAGGAATGAGCTAGGCCAGCTTTAGTTCATCTGGGAGATGGGGCTTGGGGGAAAGAAGGGCTGGGAGTCAGCGCGCCCCGCAGACCTTCGGGTTCTCCATAGGCTCCGACTGCTGGTGGAGTAGCTCAGTAGCAAACCTACATAGAGCCTCTGGCTCTCAGAAAGCAGAGCCGGAGAAGGGGACGGGTGTCCTGTCCACATGTCCTGCCCAAGCTTGTGCCTCTGTCTGATGGCTTTCCCCACCTCCCCAGTCTGGCTGTGGGTAAACCAGCTGCTGTGCTCCTCCTGCAGCTCACAGGTTGGCATGAGGATGGGGAGGGAGGTGGCGATAGAAACTAGAGCAGGAACTTCATGAACCTAAGACCTGGGGGGAGCCTCTTTCCCCTCCCCCAAGCAGACACGGTCGGAGGAGGGGAGCAGGGTGACACAGGTCACTGCAAAACCCAAGCTGGTCCTCTACCCTTGCCCACCCCTCCCCAGCCACAGTCTTCTTCCCTCACTCCCACCCCTAGACCCCAAAGGGTAGAGACAGAAAGGGAGCCAAGCTTGCTTCTTACTTTTATTGAAATATATTTTCTGGGCAGTGCCCAACTACCTAACTCAGTGTGGCCTCTTTGGCACTGAAAGCTGGAGAATACAAAATCAGTAAAAAAAAAAAAAAAAATAAGCCTGGATTTTCCAAGTGCATAGTGCCGGAGCACTCAAGGCCTTTGGTATGCAAGAACTGGGGACAGGAGCCTCAGGAAACTGGAAACAGGTTGCTATAGATGAAGTGGCCCATGACCAAAGCCAGCATCTCTGAGGTGCCACTCAGTGCCACAATGAAGGGGGCCTGGGAGGCATAGTCAGCTTGGAGGCGGCGGAAGGACAGCTGCAGCACAGCCAAGGCCAGCAGGCTGTTCTGCACCCCTACCTCAATGCTGACTGTCCGCCGCTGGGCCATGGGCAGTTTCAGACACGTGGCCAGACAGTAGCCCACCAAAAGGCCCACCAACGGCACGGTGAGGCCCACCAGCACGATGGGGAACTTGACGCCTGCCAGGATGAAGATGCCCATGCGGTAGGCCAGGAAGAGGCCGCCCAGGAGGAGCACGAAGCTGAAGGGCTTGATGACCTGCAGCAGCAGCATGGAGAACCGGGGCAGCTTGGACTTGATCACCACCCCAGCTGCTATCGGGATGGCAATGAACAGTAGGGTCCCCAGGATCTTGGAGATGGGCACGTGGAGGGTTTCATGGATGCTGAGCAGGTGGCTGTAAATTGCTGATGACAGTGGCAGGAAGCCGGTGGCAGCCACCGTGGAGATGAAAGTCATGGTGATAGCGAGGGTGACATCTCCTCCGAGAAGAAGGCTGAAGAGGTAGCTCCCCCCACCCCCAGGCGCAGAGCAGGTGATGATGAGGCCCAGAGCCAGAGCCTTAGGCAGCATGAAGGCCTTAGCCATCAGGAAGGCATAGAAGGGCATCACCAGAAACTGGCCCAGGAGGCCCAGCAGCATGGGCTGGGGGCTGTGCAGGAGCCCCTTCAGCACCTCAAGCTCCACTTTGCACCCGAATGAACACTTGTTGACAAAGATGAGAGGCAGCAGCAGGTAGAGAATTGGGTTCTCAGAGAAGTGGGCCAGGTTGGCACCGAGGGTGGCTGGCGTGTCTTCTGCAGGCAGAACCTTGATGCAGAAATCGCTGCGTTTCTCTATCAGCAGGGGCTGGCCGTCATGCAGGTCCAGGAGCTGCAGGTGGAGGGGCGCCAACCCAGCCTGGCCAGAGTGGATGCTCACCACGAAGGCACTGCCACTGCCCCAGCTTATGGCAGTGATGTTCTTGATGGTCAGCACTGCTGTGTCCAGGGAGGTGACCCTGAGTGTGGGGCCGAGCCTGGTCCCATTGCTCTGCCCTGGGTACCGGCTGGAGATCACGATGACGCCTTCACTATCCTCGGGGAACTCAAACTCGGTCACTGAGCCATCCCCAATGCTCAGGTAGTAGGTTCCTGTCAGCGGCACGGTGTGGCTCTGAGCTTTGCTGAGGTTGGCACTGGCTGTTCCCTGGACTCCCCATGGCAAGCTGGCAAGAAGCAGGGCAGCCCCAAGGATACTGATGGGGCCCAAGTGGCCATCCCCTCTGCCCAGGCCAAGCCTCCTTAAGGTCATGGTTGTTCCTGAAGGACCAGGCACCTGGGTGCTCTGCAGCTTAGCAGAGCGCCCCAGCCTGTGCGGTCAGCTGGTCCTGAAAGGAGTTCATAGGCAGGTCCAGGTCTCAGGCTGCCTTTCTGGATGGCAGAGCTCTTCCTGAGGACAGAAGGGACACAGAGAGAAGGCTGGTGAGGGATAGCAGCAGAGCCTGCGAACCCGGACCCCCGGAAGTAGTAGTGTGGAGACAGGCAGCCCGTGGCTGGAAGCCTCGGTAGAAGCATCCTTGCCCAAGCCCGAGAAGAGAAGGGCATGCCTAGTGCTGGCCCTTCAGTGCCATTCAGCTGTCCCCTCCCCCAGCACAGCTGCCTCAAGTTTCCCGTGTGCCAGTGTGGCTCCCCGATCCCTTGCCGAGAAGGACCATCTATAGGTATGAATCACTGTCAGCTGCTGCTATCTGCTCATTTCCCTGGACATGTCCTCTCTGTCCCCCAGGAGCAGCATGGAGATGTCCTGACTCCAGTGGGTTCAGGAGAGCCACCCCCAGGCCTGTCACCACTAGTACCACATCCCCCCAGAACGCCACTGCCGTCAAGTCGATTCCGACTGATAGTGACCCTATAGGTCAGAGTAGAACTGCCCCATAGAATTTCCAAGGAGTGCCTGGCAGATTTGAACTGCACCACATACAGGACCTGTTTAATTCCCATAGTCTTCGAGACACAGTGACAGTGGGACCACTGTGACACAACTGAGTATGATCCTGAAATGTTCCTTGGAGTTGATTAGGAGACCCGCCTGAGGTCAGTACAAGGGGTGCTGATGGGGTGGTGACTGAACCTGGTCTGGGCGCTCTTCGGAGAGCAGGCCAGGGAGCCGGAATGCCTCAGCCTGGGCAGAGGCCAGCAGGACACTGGACAGGTGGACGACTTGAGGCTTTTGTCTGCCGCCAACGCACAGCTGCAAAAGAGGCTGGCACGGCTACTTGGTCCGGCCTACCTGCTGACGGCAGTGAGAGGGGAGTCCCACGGAGGTGCACATCCTCCTCCCCATCCTCCCAAGGTAGCTCCTACTCCTCTGGCAGCCCCTGAATTCAGCCACTGGAGTCGCCATCGCCCAGTGGGGAAGCTGGGCTTGGGGTCCAGTCTCCCACCCCGCCATGGGCCCTGCCAGTGTCTCTCCCCGAGTGCCTGTGAGTGTACTGGGGTGAAAGGTGCCTCACGTTGAGAGGAATCCATCTTTATTTCCTCCCCTTCTCAGTTTGGGCAGCTGACACCTTACTGTCGCATCATCTGCTGGAACTGGGGCAACCAGGATGGGGACAGCAGTTTCACATCTAGCTTTCAGACCCTTCGCTTGTCCTTGCCCGAGCTGTCTGTGCCCCTAGCCTCCCCACCCTCCCTCCTGCCCCAGTCTGGGAACAAGGGGAAGTCGAGGGTGGAGGACAGTTTAGGGAAAAGCCCGGTCCTTGGAAAAGCATCCCCATCAGGATGACATGGCCTCTGTTGGTTCTGGAGCTTTGAGCACTTACCCTGGAGGCCTCGGTCCAGCCTTGTGTCCCACCAGAAAAGAGGGACGCAGGAAAACAGATGAGGGCGTGAGATGCAAAGTGGACGGATTCAGAAGGAAAAGATAAAGGTCCCCAGGTCCCCATCTTTCCAGTATGCCAGTACAGCTTGGAACTTTTAGTCATCGCGAAAGGGGTTCAGTTCGGACCCTAAACCACTTCTGCTGAAGGAACAGGAAAGTCTGACCAGGATGCGCCCCAGGGTGGGGTATGACTCTCAACCCCGACGGCTTTGTCCACACCGGTCGTCAGTGTCCAGGGCTAGCTGGCAGCGATGCTCTTGGGGCTCCTCCCTACCTGGGAGTCCGGAAGTTGTCTCACTTTCCCTGAGGAGAACTGCTTCTCACTCGCGGGGGCGAACCAGGGAAGGAAGGAGGGGGCCGTCACCCCGGCAGTTTGGAGGCCGCCCGGGCGGCCCTTAGGGGAAACATCGCCCGACCGACCCCCAGGACTCACGGCCACGCCGGGCCTTGCGAACGCGCGGCGGCCGGTCCTTCCCTGCCGGCCCCTGGAGCCGGAGCCAGCGCGCGACGGGGCTGGGCCAGAGGCCGCCTCCTGCCCGACCCTTCCCGGCCTGGGGTGCTCACCTGACGCGCCCGCGGAGCTCGGCGCCAACGCCCGCCCTGTCAGCTGCACGCTCGCGAGCTCGGCCCGCCGGGCCCCGCCCCACCTGGGCCCGCCCACCGTTGCCCCCGCCCACCGTTGGTCCCGCCCCGCACATCCCCGGGTCCCGCCTACCTCACCGAGGACAGCTCACCGTGCGCTTCCGGGTTGGGTTCCCACCGGACGTGACGTTTTGGGAGGTGCACCCCTGCCGGCGAGAAAGGGCGGTCTCTCGGGCTTAAGGCTGGCGGGCAGTTTTGGAGGTTTGCAGAGCTGCCACCAGGCGGCGCCGGGCGTGGCTCCTTTCAGCCTTTTCTGGGTGCTGCCAGGGCAGGCTACTCCGAGACGGGGTCCCAATCATTTCCCAGCACTCTGCGGCCTCTGGGGGCGGTGGGACACAGGCTTAGTGGTTAACCTGGGACGGGAGACTCGGGGACTGCTGCTAGGGGCCGGGAGCGGCGGTCGCGGAGGGTCTGGGCTTCAGGGGGCCCAGCCGGGGGGGCCTGAGAGTTGGATTCCACCGACCTGCCTCCTGGTGCTTAGCCTTTGCGCGGAGCTCCACCCTTATTCCTTCAAGTACTGATCTAGGGCCCATTTCCACATGGTGGAACATTAGCTGGACTCCTAGGAACTGTCCACCTTCAAAACTATTTGGCGATACCAGCAAAGTCCAGAGGCATCACTGAAAAGGAGTGGCAGAAAAGGTAGTGAGAGGGTGTACAAGGCTGCTAGGAGTCAGTAAACAAGTGTGACTCAAAGGGGATCTGTCTGTTCCTGAAGGCTGCTGGGGCAACTGTGATCAGTCTGTGCGTGAATGGATACCCTGCTCTGCAAGAACCTCTTGTAACTGTTAGAGGTGGTGGTACTTACCCCCACGAGGTGCACAAGACACGCCGTTGCAAATGTTGAAAGAAAAAGAGGTTTTATTTAGTCTGTAAACAATCACTTGACGGCACTTGGCTTTTGGCTTAAACATTCATGTGTATTAGAAAGTTCAAATTAGCACTGCCTGTAATGTATAAGGAAACCCTGGTGGCGTTGTGGTTAAGTGCTACGGCTGCTAACCAGAAGGTCGGCAGTTCAAACCCACCAGGCGCTCCTCGGAAACTCTATGGGGCAGGTCTACTCTGCTCTACAGGGTTGCTATGAGTTAGAATTGACTTGATGGCATTGGTCTTTTTTTTTAATAGTATTCACAGAAACCCTGGAGACATAGTGGTTAAGTGCTACAGCTGCTAACGAAAAGGTCAGCAGTTCGAATCCACGAGGTGTTCCTTGGAAACCCTATGGGGGCAGTTCTATTCTGTCCTATAGGGCCACTATGAGTCAGAATGGACTCGACAGCAGTGGGTTATAGTATTCATAGGGAAGTGTAGTGACTGCTGTCATTTTGGCCTGCCCACCATTTCAGTGTTCTTTGGGAGACCCAGCCTTCTTCAACTCTCAGCATGCGTGGTTTGCATGGACATGACTCCAATCCTGGTCCCTGGGGTGGGCCCATGCCCACATCTAGCCAATGAGAGCCCTAAAGACTGATGGAAAAATAAGCCCATCATCCAGTGCTGACCAATGAGAGTATAGGGACTTCCACTGGAACTACTGAGAAGGCGGAAGATCTTCCTGTTGGTTAGCTGACTGGGACTTCTTCTATTGACCTCTCTACCTGGGGGAGACAATAGGACACAGAGAAACACTGAGCCAAGAAATGCAGGGAACTGACATCTGGAAGATATCATCTAAAGTTAGAATCACACCTGGGCTTTTGTTTCATTACAGGAAACAGTAACCTCCGCCCTTCTGTTTTGAGTTGAATTTCCATCACTGGTAACCAAGGATAGCACACCTCCTGAAAAGAAGGCCCAGGGAAGGTTTGGTACCCTGGCCGAGGAGGCCTATAGGACACACCGAGCTTTCCTTGCACTTTGCAAAGTCAGGCAGCCTGTGCTCCACACAGCCATCCACTTCCTGGCCCATACTGGGCCCAAGTGGTGGATAAGGTGGACCTGACACTTCCATCTCTAAGTAACTTCGGCAACCCCCAGCGAGGGTACCCATATCTGAGGACGTGGCTGGGTCAGGCTACAGCTGGAAGGGATCTGGAGGGACCATGGGACCTACCAGGGCCCTGGATTTATCACAAGGCTCATCCCCCTCATTTCTGGCTTGATACAGATAAGAAGCAGAATAAGATCTGACAGAGGGAAACAGGTGCCTATAAAAGTGTTGGAAGGTCTGGAAGAACAGGTCCGAAGATAACTCCCACAAAAACATCCTAGAACTGACACTAAGGGAGCTGCTATGTCCCTCCCGACAGCTGGTTCCAAGGCTGTAGCCCTCTAGCTGCAGTCTGTGCCAGTACAAAAGATGCCCTTGCTCTGCCCCTGGACACCCATGAAGCAAGTGTCCAGACTCTAGACACTGTTATTAAGAATATTATTGCAACTGCAGGAAACCCAGACACCTTCACAACTCTGTTCACAAGCAGAAACGACAGAAGCCCACCCCAGTCTCCTCTCTCCCTTTCAAATGTTCCTGTCAGCTGGGTGGAAGCGAATCACAGACCCCTACCTGACAGGCAAGGGATGCCGGGAAGCATAGTTTGAGGATTCTATCTGGGAAACCAAGAAAATGGGCAGACTGTCAGCTCCACATGCCATCTGATTTAGGGTCCACAAGGCTCACTCCTGCACTGCTAGCGCCTAGCAGAGCGCCCAGTCCAGGCACTCGGTGACTGATTAACACAAAGGGGCTAAGATGTGACATCACAGCCATTGTCCTAGGGCAGTGGGGTATAGCTTCAGCTTGGCAGTATGGACGACAGTGAGGTGTTTTCATTTGAAGTAAGTTATGCGACCATGTAGAACCTAACCTCTGGGCTCCATTGGAGCTCTTCAAAGTTTACCAGAGGCCTTTTGTTTCCATACCACAGCGATATGGTGATATAGGTAACACGTGATCACTGACAGGCTGATGGACAGAGGCAGCCTGGGATTTGTTTCAATACAGTGTGGGTATGTGGCAACAGACAGGAACAAAGGGGGCCATCACACTCTTTTCCCCACTTGTGTATGAGCGGTTTGCACTCTGCATGCTACCTGGTTCTGGCAGCAATTAATACCCACAAGGCCAGGGCTCTGAAAGTCTGTCACCAGAGCAGGACTCTTAAGGCCACAAGCACAGACATGGCTGCTTCACGGGAGTCTGTCTGACACTTCCACGTCCCACAGTAACACCACACCCAAGTGCCCCTCAGACCAGTATCTCCCCCTGGGATGCCCAGATCGCTACCCTACCTTTCACTGGGCCCGAACGCTTCCTCCTCATCACACCTGCATTTTCTACACCAGCAAAACTCCTGAGTTCCTTGCTGGGTCTTGCTTCTAAGCCTCCAGGTATGTCGTGTATCTCAAAGGGCATTAGGACTGTCCTCAGAGAAGTGCCAGGGACCTAACGCACCGGCCCCAGCACCAGCTCGGGTTTCAGCCATCCGGTGCTGTGGGAGGTGTGGGTGGAGACGGCGGGGCTGGGTTTCATCCCTGTCCCTTCGCTACAGGGCTGTGCTGGGTGGGAAGGAGGTTTCCTGCCCTTTGGAGAACAGAACTGTCTCTCCCTGACAAGGCTGTGGGGACAGCAGCAGCGGAGCCACTCTGTTCCCCACCTTGGTCAGATCTCAGCCATACTCAGGCCTGTTTCCAGCAGGAGCCCTGCTCAGGTAGTGGGGGTGGTCAGCTGAAGGCTCAGGGATGGTCTCCATTTCCCTAGTCACTGAGCTGTCCCTCTCACCCCTCCAGACACCTACGGCGTGCCGACTCTCCAAGCATGACAACACCTGAATACACTTCATTCCATCGGAGCCATCCATTTATTAAGAGATCACCTAAAAGGTGGCCCCTCACAGACCACACAAGCAGCCATACGCGACTGCACTCGGGTTCCAGCCACCTCACTGGCCCCGCCACTGGGCTCCAAGGTAGAGCTGTGACGAGCGTGCCAAATGGGCACAAGGAATCACAGTGAACGCGGGCTACCCCAGTGCAGCGGGCAGCCCGGGAGGGTGCAGGCTGATAGAAGACACACCACCTGGCCGGGCGGGCAGTTGGTGGGCAATTACGGGGGGCCCTTCCAGCTTGGGGTGCTTGGGATTCTGGTAGGAGATGGTGCATGAAACTCCCAGCTGTTCTACGGAGAAGGAAGGGCTGTGGGAAGGCTGCCAGTGAAATGCAGCATTAAGACAAGAAGGACATGGGTACCTGAGGTCCTGTGGCAAAGCACAGCGGGGCCAGCCCCTGCGGTCCCTGCCACCTCAAGGCCACACTCCAGTCACCACCGGAGCCCCTGTGTGCTGTGGTAAAAGCGCTCTTCCTCAGGAGTGCGCTGCAGGCCCCGCGTGGGGCCGCGGTCTCAGCGCGGTACAGGCCAGCAGGCGCTGCGCAGCCCTGTGCTAGCTGGCCGTGCTCCGGCGCGGGACGCAGCCCTCCATCTCCAGCGCCTCCGGCCAGCCCTCGTACTTATTGGTATGCTTGCTGTTCTTCACGTGCTGCCAAGAGGTGGAGAAGCAGGAGGTCACAGCCTTGGCCCTGGCTGGCCCTCGGGGACAGTGCGGAGGGGAGCCAGGCCACAGTCCCCTTGTGCTGCATTACCCAATCGGCAAACGGCAAGGCTGGCCCTGACCCACCCCCCTCACTGGTGTGGGGAGGCAACTGATTTTAACTTCAGTGTGCCTGGCCCGTACCAGGAGGTGGGGAGGTGCAGGGGACGTCACTGATGGGAGCTCCTGGCAGAGGAGGGGAAGGGGCACGTCTTCTCTGAGGTCACGCTACTCTCTCAGCAGAAAGCTGCCAGAAGCAGGGTCTTAGAGTACCCTCGCTGTTGCCTGGCCCATAGGTGGGAGGGCTGCTTGTAGGGCCACCCCGACACTGTGAGCCCTCTAGGGCAAGCACTAGGACCAGGTCTCTCCTTTCTGGCCCCAGCCACTAGCACAGAGCCTGATATATCTGGACCAGGAAGAACAGTCACACACATGGGGCTGCCAGGGCTCGTGGGCAAAGAGCATACCCACTGTTTTGGGCTTCAGGGGGACTGGGATCAGACTGAGTATCCTTAAGATGTCTGGAAGGAAGGGCTGATAGCTGTGAATCTTGCAAATGTGAAGGTTTTGCCATTTAGAGGCTCTTTGAGGTGAAATATACACAGGACAGGAAGGACACAGTCACTATCCTGATCTGTACACAAAGCCAAGGGGCCAGAGGCTGCAGATCAAAGTCCAAGGGCCCAGCAGCATCAACAGACAGGACCGTGTGGGATGCCTGGAAAGTACCTGTGCCGGGCTCACCATCCGTACCTGCTCAAAGGGGCTCTTGTCTTGCACGCCCTTGGCCCCCACAAATACCCAGCTGTCCCGGAAGGCCAGCTCCTTGGCGTTGCGACTTCCCAGCTCACTGAACAGCTTCCTGGTCTCTTCATTCATCCTGCCACCACAAAAGGAAGAAATGGGCAGTCTTGGCTGGGGCAGGGTGGGGCACAGGCTGGCCTGGAAACCACTTACTTGGTAGCTGGGTCATCGTAGGAAGCCACGAATACCAAAGTGCCTTCATGCAGTGGCCGAATGAACTTCAATAGGTCATTGACATCTGGGGGGCAGGGTCACATGGAGGATCAGATATCCTTGAGTGCCCTTCAGTCCTTGGTGTCCAAACAAGGAGACTAAAGTGGGGTCTGACCCAGGTACAAGCTTCACCAAGGGTCACCAAGTGCAGGGACCGAGGTGGCCTGAAAGCTAGAGCGATCCTTGCTACAATACACCACCTCTAGAGAAAGCAGCCAATCCCTCCTGCTCCTCACCTTTTCTGGATCCTAGGAAATGCTTGAAAAGCCCCCAGCCATAGGAACAAAGAGCAGAGCTGTCCAGGGGAAGGCCCCAGTCATTGCACAGTCAGAAATCAAGAGCACTCTGGCTGCCACTCACCTCCAGCCCACATGTCGAAGGCTCTGGCCTCAATGAGTTCCCCACTGACCCCTGCATTGGTGGGAAGGAAGGGAAGGGGCAGTCCTACTGAGCCAGCCACAAGTAGCACCCCATCCTACGATCTCAGCCCCCTGGCCAGGCTCCTGCCATGGGGCGCAGCCCTTCCAGAAGCTTTTCAAACTTCCCATTTTTATCCCCTCTGTGCCCTTTGTTCAAACAGCTGCTGCCTTCCCTAAGCTGTGAAGACCTCTGCAGTCTCAAACCTTCCAGTTCTTTCCTGCCAGGGTGGTTCACTGTGTCGTTTCCTCTGTGGAGTCTTCAGCTAACACAGACCCATCCCAGGCCCAAACCACCCCAGGCAGGCCCAAACCCAGACAGGGTGGGAAGCAGGCCATTGTGGGGCCCCAAAAGTCATGGCGTTGCTCCTTGCCTCGCCTCTTCCTGGAGCTCTGGGCCCATGGCCCACGAGGGACTCACCATTCACCAGAGCGATGTTCAGCCCGCGGCCGACATTGTCCTTGACGCTGCTCATGAGCCTGGAGAGAGCAAAGAAGCCTCTTGTGGGCACACCGGCTTTGTCCCCATGGATTCTGCCTCTGTCCCCATGCCCGCTTCCTCTCCTCTCCCCCCTACTGTTTACCCCAAGGCTCTCACATCTTGTCCTCAAGGCAGATCTTCGGCCCAATGACATTGGCAGCCCCGCTGACCATGCGGAAGGCTAAGTGCTCCTCGGGACACGGCTGAGGCAGGCCACACTTATACTTCTTGGCCCGTGGCTCTGCACAGAGACAGCAGGTATGAACCATGGAACTGGCCCTAGGGTTACCCAATCCAAGAGGAGGGGGTCAGGACTATGCCACCGGGTACTGAGAGTGACAGCAGAGCAGAGGACTAGAGAGAGAGGGGCACAGTTCTAGCCAGGGCCACCTCCACAGAGACTGTGTCCTGCTAGGGCTGGCCTCAGGGGCTAGTGACAGAGATCCTAAGGAGAAGGCTCTTTCTGTTGCTGGTGGAACAGGAGAAAAGGGAGGTCCAAGTGATGGGCTGGGAGGTTCCACAGCAAGGAACAGTCACTGAGGGTGCCCAGAAGACACCCAGCAGATGGAGCAGGGTGCCGGGTGCTGCTGCTCTCCTGATCCTGTGGAGATGGCCTTTCTTGGCCGGTCCCCGGGTACATCACTCCAGCAGCTGTGGTGGTGGCTGGAAGGGACCTGGGGGCACGCGTGCTGAAGGAGCAGTTTGAGGTGCAGGCACAGGGGGGAAGCAAGGAGGTGACAGGACCCTTACCTGCAGTCACTGAGTTCTCCAGGCCTGTGGGAACAGAGGATAGATTGTTACTGTGCAGGCCTCCTGGCCCTACATTCTGAAGCCAAAGGCAGAAAGTTCAGTTAGCATGTCACCTGCTCCATTCTAAATGACGTCCACATATAAAATGCCTGTTCCAGGTAAAGACTCAAGTGGAAATGTACAAAGTATTTAGGTAAAGTGCCATCAGCGACAAGGTCCTCTAGCCCTCGGAGTCCTCTAGCCCTCTCACAGGCTGCTGGAAAGCCTGCCGGGAGCCACCAGGGCACCACGCCCCAACGTGCAGAGGAAGGCCCCACCCCTTGCGCTGACCCCACGGAATCCAGCTGGATAGAAAACTAATTAGCATGGGGACTGGTTTCCCCAGGTGAAGCAAACAGGTGAGGAGGGGATGGCTGCAACTGATGCCAAGAGACAGAATGATGACAGCTAGAAGTGGCCTGCCAGGGCAAAGAAGCTGGGAAGAACCCCCACTCACCAGTGAAGAGTCGCTGGAGGCGCGGAAAGCCACTGCCCGACCCGCCCAGGAGGGCGCCGATTACAATCCACGTGAGGCCAGCGGTCATGATCAGAGCCACAATCCGGAGAGGACCTGAGGCAGGGCAGACACGAGCACCCCACCTCAGATAATGCATGGCCTCTCCGCACCGCATCCTCCCTTCCACTTGGGAGAAAGTGAGTGGAGGACAGCAAAGTGGGCACCTGCCATCATCCATCAGGCCCAAGAGCTGGGAGATTTGAGATCCCTCTCAGCTGCTTAGTTGGGTGCTCCCTGGCAGCTTCAGTGGTCTTCTAGCACTCACTGCTTAGGAGTGAGTGACTGGTATATTTGCGTCCCCACCCATCCTGACCCCATTTCCTCCTGTTACAATACAGAAGGTGGCCCTAGTCCTCAACACTGGTCTGCTCCCCTGCTGTATGCCGGACAGCAAACTCTTCTTTTCTCAGTTTGCTGTAATATAGACCATTTTCTCTAGGTCACTCTTTCCCCTAATGCTTTCAAAACCTGCCATTTTGGAAAAAAAAGAAAAAGAAAAAGAAAAAGCTCTCCTTCAAAACTGCACCCCATCCAGCTATTGGCCTCTCCCTTCTCTCCCCATCACATGCTGGAAGTCGACATATTCTCTGTCCATCATCAGCTCACCTCCTGCTCTCCCCAACCTGCTCCCATCTGTCAGAGTTTGCTGCCAAGGTCATCCATGGCCTTCACAGTACTGACGTCCATGGTCACATGTCTGCCCTGATCCTCCCTGACCTCTGCCCACATCCTCCTTCTGGAAACCTTTTTCTTCACTTGCCTCCAGGACACCACCCTCTTCTAGCTCTGCCTCTTTGGATGCTCCTCCTCTCCCTGGCTGGATTGTCCTCTCTACCTTTCCCTAAAAGCTGGACTTTTTCAGGCTTCCATCCCTCTGTTCCTTTCTTGTCTCTATCTACAACCTTTCTAGGTGATCTTATTCACTCCCAAGTCTTGAATTGACCACCAGGTAGCAATGGCTTCTAATCTCCCAGCTCCAGTCTGACCTCTCTTGAACTGATGCCCATACAGCCAGCTCCTTATTTGTCACCTCCACAGCCCTGAACTTGAGGACTAATTCTTGTTATCCACCCCTACAGCTTGTTACTCCCCAAGACCCCTTCATCTCAGTTGTTCCAGCCCACAAACAAGACAGACAACAAGGCTGCCATCGGGCTGGTCAGTCCCACCCTCTCTATCCACCCCACTGGCACCTCAATCTGGATTCTCATTCTCCCCACAACTTATTCTCTGAACGGCGGCCGGTCTGAGTTGGGTGACATCAGCCATCATAATGCTCACTGCAGAGGACTGGACCACAGTCTTCAGAGATGAAAGGGCTTGTTCAGGTCACAGAACCCAGCACAGACTACTCCCTTTCGGCCCTGGGGAAACCACCCACCTGCCAACCTCATGTCCGCCTCTCCCGCTGAGCTGGGGCCGCCGGCAGTTGCACAGCTTGGGGACCGTGCACTCTGGGGGAAAGAAAGCGTAACAGCAGGTCTAGGGGTGGACGGGGGCAGGAACTCAAGTTCAGACCCGCTGGGAACGGGGGAGGTTCCTTCTGCTAGCACAAGCACCGTCCCACAGTCCTCCTCGGTGACACGGGGAGAAGCCCTGCATGGCCAAGAACGGGACCCAGGACCCCCTCGGCTTAGGAGCTGCGCCCAGGGCTGGGAAAAGGCCCCCGGGCTGGGGCCTAAGCCGTCCCTCCGGGCCTCAGGATCTCGCCCAAGGACTTGCCTGGCCGAGGGGAGGTGCGGGCTGGATCGCCGAGAGCTGGGTCGGGTCAGGAACAGCCTCCAACCCAGGCGAAGCACTGTGCAGCCGGACGCACCCGGCAATGGCGACTCTGGGTGGAGCTGGCCTCGCCCCTGCCCCGCCCCCGCCCCGTCCCGCCCCCGCCATTCGTTTGGACCGCCTGGTGGGAGGAGTCCGCGTCGGTTCCGCCCCGGAAGTCCCTTCGCGGATCTCTGCTTAGGTGGGAGCTTCCCACCTCCCTTAACTGGAGCTGTTATACCAGTGCCTGGTACCTTGTGGTCTGATTTCTGAGGCCCGGAAAGGGGTGGATGGACCCAGGGGTGGAATTAGCAGTTCTTCTAAAATAGATCCGTATGTGCTTTGGAAATAAGGATGATACAAAAATGTATAGAAGGCAAAATACCAGAAAGCGATGAACCAGAGCCACGGTTAGCCTTTTGATGCCTCTCCTACTGCACTTGGGGTAGCTGGACCCCTCTTTCTTTCTTTTTAAGAATGCGTTGTTGTCCTTGAAGTGAAAATTTACAATCCAATTCAATTTGTCATACAAAACCTCGTGCACACACTATTGTGTAACTCTAGCTGCTCTGCCTACTCTGACAGCACACTCTTTTCCAACATGTGTTTCCTGGTGGACTCCTCTTTCTGAGGGCACCTGGGAGGTGTGAATGGAGAACCACAGAAACATCCCTGCCCTTTGACCCAGTGATTCTACCTACCAGACCACTCCCCTGACCATCTGCCCGAGAAAATAATTTTAAATACAGTAAAAGGTCATAAAGCCAGGAGGTAGTAGAACTTCATTTAGAATCCAGCAGATTCTATACCTGCACACAGAACCAGCATCAGCAGCCTGCTGGTGTAGTCAGGATCAGGATCAGAGAGAACGTTGACTGTTTGCTAACCTCTTACATTTGGGGAATGTGCTTATTCTCGGTGCTTGTTCCTCCTAGTATTTATACGAGGTGGGGCCCAGTAAAGGAAGCTCCCCGCTATTCAGACCCTTGGGCTGCCAGTCACGCAGGGGCAGGCATCTGTCCGACTGGTGGCTCTAAGAGGATCGTGTTTGCACCTTTAGGAAAGATTGCTTTAATGAGGGCCCCTAAGGGTCCAGCGGCTAATCTCCCTTCCCCAGGGGCTCCACCACGGTGGATCAGCCACAGAACTGGGATTCAGTTTCAGGTCTTCTGTGCCTTTTGGGGCAGGCTTGCAAAAGCCCCAGTCCTCTCAGGGGCTGCGTTTCAATGCAAGCAGATGATTAGACGTCAACACTTTGTTTTGCATTCTCTGTCTTGTTTGAGGTCTTGCCCAGTGGTCAGCATGTGTGCCCTGACTGAGCTCTAGCTTTTCCTTTTAGGGGGTCTTATCTCCCCATCAAAGTCTATATTCTGGAAGACACTGTTATGTGTCATTCCAGGTCACCACTCAGTGCTCAGATAGGGGCCATCAGGTAATGGGGGAGGAGAACCATGTGATAGGGGTTTCTAGACCTCCTATGAAAAGGATACACCGGGTATGTTTAAGATCCATTTTTGAAAAAGGGAAAATCCAGAATATACACTCAATTATATTAAACTGGGAGGGCCTCTTGCCTAGCAGAATGCAAAAGGAGTTTAAACTAGATGGCTGAAGCCTCAACCAAGGAGAGGCTGTTTCAGCACGTGTTGCTATGGGCAAAGGGATGTCAGGCTTCATGGGCCTGGAAAGAGGAGAGCAGAACTGGGGGCTGAATTAGAAAAAGGCGAGTCATAATGAGAGACCTACAATGTAATGCTATGTTTTTATTTATGCTCCTTGAGAACGCACACATTTGCAAAGAAGCCCTGGGGGCACGCTGGTTAAAGAACTTGGCCACTAACCAAAAAGCTGGCAGTTTGCCAGAGAAATACGTAGCAGTCTGGCTTTGTAGAGATTCACAGCCTTGGAGACCCTAAGGGGCAGTTCTAGTCTGACATACAGGGTTGCTATGAGTCAGAACTGACTCGGTGGCAGTGGGTTTGGTTTGGTTTGATACCTGTACATAAAACTATAGAAGAGTCCTGGAAGGATGCACACTGAACTCATGGCAGCAGTGACTTCTGGAGTGGGGGAGAAGTGAGTAAAGTAAGGAATAACAGCCAAAAGGATTTACCTGTAATTTCCCAATTCTGGAACCCCTGGTGGCTCAGTGCTAGGGCTGCTAGTCAAAAGGTTGGCAGTTCAAATCTATTGGGCGCTCCTTGGAAACTCCATGAGGCACTTCTACTGTGCCCTATAGGGTTGCTATGAGTTGGAATGGACTTGAGAGCCATAGGTTTTGGGTTTTTTTTTTTATTCTAATTCTTTGTAAAACACTTTATTTTGATTTGGTGCTTCCTTAAAAAGCTAGAAATAGAAGTACCATTTGATCCAGTAATCCCACTGCTCAGAATATATCCTACAGAAATAAAGGCAGTCACACAAACAGATACACGCACGCAAATGTTTATTACAGCACTGTCCACAATAGCAAAAAGATGGAATCAACCTACGTGCTCATCAACAGACAAAGAGATAAGGAAATTATGGTACGTATACACAGTGGAACACTATGCAATGATAAAGAACAATGTATGAGACCCCTGCTATAAGGACTTAAAAATAGACTTATGCACGAAGAAAAGACTCGTTGATGGCTACAAGGGTGGAGAGGGAAGGAGAGAGTTGGTCATAGTTTAGATAGTTGATAGAAACCTGGCTAGGTGAGAGCAGTGACAGCATACAGTTGAGAGTAGATCAACTTAACTGGACTTCACCCCAAACTGAAAGGTTTTCTAAACTCAACCCAATATATCAAAGGATAGAGTAGCAGGGATGGGGGTCTGGGGACCACGTTTTCAGGGGACATTGAGGCCAATTGGCGTAACTAGTCTACTGCTAAGAGAGTCTTCTGCATCCCATGTTGGTGAGTGGCTTCTGGGATCTTAAAAGCTAACAAGTGCCCATCTGAGGTACACCAAATGGTCCTAACTCAGCTGGAACAGATGATGAGCTAGAACAACAAAGACGTGATGAAAAAAGACCCCGGAGACAGAAGGACCCAGGTGAATGGAAAGACTGTATCAACATGAGACCCAAAGAACCAGATGGTGCCTACCACCACCAAAGACAGCCGTGATGGGGACGCAATGTAGAGTCCCTGAGGCAATACGAGAGAAAGAGATGTGCAGCCCAAGAAGTCTGCTGAAAGACCTGAATTGATGGTCTGACAGCCTGGAGGATCCCCTGGGAACATGGCCCCTGGACCTGTTGCTGCCCCTGACAGGAAACCAGTAATAAGTCAACTCTTCAGACAAGAATGGACAGGACTCGGGGACATGGTGTGACCATATGGTGTGTATATTTTATGGTTCTATGCATTTATAAGAGGCTGCCCTACTGGTTTATTTCTAGAGAGAGAAGAGGGTGGAAAGGAGGGGCAGGTGTTTTTTAAGAGGATACTAGAAATATAGAGTGAAAAGGAGGAGTGTGCTGCCACCAGGTGGAGAGAGCAGAAGGAGCTGCAGATAGGTGAGCATGCAAAATTGATTTCGATTGTATACTTTCACTTAGTCACAAATAAAAAAAAAAAAACTATTTGGAAACAATTACAGCCTCACAGGAAGTGGCAAAAATAGTACAGAGAACAACCTACAGATTGGGAGAATTTTGAGAGTCAAGTACCAGATAAGGCTAAATACACACACACGCACACACACACGCACCCACACACACATGACTTCTACAGCCTAACAACAAAAAGACAACCCAATTGAAAAATGGGCAAAGGACCTTTACAGACAGTTGACTCACGCTCATACAGCTGCCTGTGGGGTTTCCAAGGCTGTCATCTTCCCAGAAACAGACCGCCACATCTTTGTCCTGCTGAGTGGCAGCTGGACTTGAACCACTGATCTCTGGTCAGCAGCTAAGTGCTTGGTCACCAGTGCTCCATTCCTTAACTGCTGTGATTGCTGTTGTATGTTGTTGGTCTCATGTATACGAAATCAGCAAATATATAGAAACTAAAGATTATTAATAGTTACTAGGTTTGGGAAGAAGGGGAAAAGACGGAGTTTTTATTTGGGGGCATTATGTTTATATTAATGGTGATGGAATATTTTGGAAAAGGAAACCAATAATGGTAGTACAATATAAAAAATGTAATCAGTGTCAGTAAGTTGTAAATGTGGAAGTTGTATTGGAGAATGGTTTGGCATGTATATTTTCATCACAATTAAAAAAAATAGTCGACAGTCCTGTGTACCCTTCACAGACCTTCTTTCAGTAGTGGCATCTTATATAGCTGTTGGACAATTTCAAAACTAGGACACTGACATTGGGACTTTACTGTTAACTGTGCCTCTTACTTTTAGCTGACTTATTCAGTTTTTACCATGTTTAAAAGGCTGCATTTCTGTTATGTGTGTGTAGTTCTATGCAACTTTATCGCATGTAAATGTTTGTGTAACACTCAAGGTACAGAAATGTTGTCCTATCAACACAAAGGAACTTCTAGATGCTGCCTCTTTGTGTTGTCAGTCACTCCCGACGTGCCCTCCTGTTCCTCTCCAGCTTCAGGAGCCCTCTTTGCTGAAATTCTGCGTCACTGATGGTTTTGACAGCACAGAGGAAGGCAGAAAGGAAGACCAGGAATCCATGACCCTGGGTCAAAGAGGGATTCACAAGAGCCAGATTGTGAACATGAAGAGGATTTAGTAATGCCATGGTGGTGTAGCCACTGCCACCAAGTAGATTTGGACTCATAGTGACCCTATAGGACAGAGTAGAACAGCCCCATGGAGTTTCCAAGGAGCGCTTGGTGGATTTGAACGGCTGATCCTTTGGTTACCAGATGTAACACTTATCTAGTATGTCAGCAGGGTTTCCAGACAGCAAAGTTTTTTTTTTCCCAATTCAGTTTATTTCGCTTATTTTCCATTTATGATTCATATATATGTAAATGAATCTAAAGTAGCGTTTCTGTTTTTACAAAAATGGCTGACACAGGGGCTGACAAGTCTGACATCCTTAGGGCAGGCTGGAAGGCTGAAATTCAGGCAAGAGTTGGCTTTCCTTTTTAAAATCATTTTAATGGGGATATACACAGCAAGCCGTACACCCATCCAACCGCTTCTACATGTACAACCCATGGGAAGCTGGAATTCTGTTCTGCATTTTCCACTTTTTATCAGGATTCTCTATAGAAATGGTGATCAAAACCTTCTGTAATGACAGCCGGGCACTGTCACATTCTGGTCTGCAGGCTGAGGACGTGGGTATCCATGGAGGCAATTAGCCACTCACCCATGTCCTCCTTCTCTTCCAGACTCGCCTTCCTCTGTTGCTCCAGGGGAAGCCACCCCATCGCAGAGACCAATAATTGCACCTTGGGTGACTGCTTTGCAAGCTTTTAAGATCCTAACCATTAAGCAACCACCTAGCAGGTAGAACGGAAGCACTAAACAGGACACTAGGACAATTAACTGGAATGATCCATGAAAACAAGATGCAAAACCTTCCAACCAAGGCACCAGATCCCACGGGGTGTTTGGCTGTACATAAGCAGCCTCAGCAGCTTTCTCTTTTTGTCTTTGTTGTAAATGTGTCTACCACACAGCTTTTGCCAATTCAGCATTATACAGCTGTGCAGCTTACTGACAGCAAACAGGATAACCAGCTGTACAATTCTACCTTCAGTCAATGTGATTTTTTTCCATCATCTTTAGCTGCCTCCCATTTCTGCTTTGCTCCCACCCCTGGTAAACAAGTAAGCTGTTACCAGGGAGTTGATTCTCACTCGGAGCAACCCTGTAAACTCTAGCCTGTATGCATTTGCCTTTTCTTGTCTTTTTACATAAGTGAGATCATGCAACATTTGTCCTTTTGTGATTGACTTATTTCACTTATCATGTCTGCAAGTTCCATCCATATTGTAGTGTGTATGGAGACCTCATCTTTCTTACTGGGAGAAGAGTAGTACCCATTGCATGTATGCACCACATTTTGTTTATCCATTTATCTGCTGGTGGCTGTTGAGCTTGTTTCCACGTTTTGGCTACTGTGAATTGTGCTGCAATGAGTATTGACGTATGAGTATTTGCTTGGGTCTTTGTTTTCAAGTCTTTGGGATATATACTAAGGAGTGAAATGGCTGGATCATAAGGTAGTTCTATAGGGTTGCTATGAGTCAGAATTCACTCCATGGCAGCGGGTTGTTTAGGGTAGTTCTTCTACATTTAGTTTTTTTAGAATTTCAAATGCTCATGGACTCCAGGCTTTTTGGAGCTGTGGAGGCTGGATGAATCCCCAAAACTATGTCCCCAAGCTACCTTGAAATCCTAAGCTAAAACTATGCCCTGAAGTCTTCTTCGAACCAGACACTAGTGTAGCTCACCTAGTAGAGTGCCTGCTGTGAGCACTGTGCTCTTTGAAGAAGCTCTTCAGATGGGACCACATCAATGACTGCAACATGAAAGATTACATAGGAAACTTCGGGGGCAGGGGGCTTGTGTTTACGGGAGAGGGACAACTCAGAGAAGTAAGGTGACAATATTTGCTGATGACACCAAAGAATATTGTCAAGGGCAATGAATAGCAGATGAAGAAGTTGTTGGTGTCTGTTGCTCTGCTTGGTATGTTCTCAAGAACAACAACAAAACAGATGGGTAATAACAACATAACTCAAGAAGAATTTACAAGTAGATCGCTGCTAAATTCCTTGACACTAAAGACAGGGAAAATAAAAAACCAAACCCACTGCCTTTGAGTTGATTCTGACTCATAGTTGACCCTCTAGGTCAGAGTAGAACTGACTCACAGAGTTTCCAAGGAGTGCCTGGTGGATTTGAACTGCTGACCTTTGGATCAGCAGGAGGAGTAGAATATTATTCAGCCGTAAAGAAAACAGAAGTCCTGAAACATGCTATGACTTGAGAGAACCTTGAGAATGTGATGCTGAGCGAAAGAAGGCAGTTAAGAAAGGACAAATATCGTGTAGTTGCATTTAACGTGGAACATCGGGACTGGGCAAACGCAGAGACTAGGGCTACAGGGGCTGTCGGGAGGAGAAGAGGGGGACTGCCTGCTGTAGGGGCACACGGTGTCTGTGAGGGGTAATGACAACACTTGGAAACAGATAGTGGTGGTGGTATCACTGAATTGTGTGAAAATGGCTGAAATAAAAAATGTTTTGTTATATGTATTTTTCCACAGTGATTTTTTGTTTTTTAAAGAGAGAGGAAAACGTGGACAACCAGGTTGGGAAAGCAGGCCCGGGCAGGGGGTGGCCCTTTAGCATGGTTGAGTACATGTCTGCGACTGCTGGCTCCCATCTCCACAGCCAGATGCCCTGGGAGAAGGCAGAGGGTGTGGCACTGTGGATTGTGGCTCCTTGCCAAGGCTGGTGGCCTCCTCACTGCAGTGCACTTCGGAGCCCTGTCCCCGGCACCTGTCCACAGGGTCAGGGTGTTGGCAGGCCTCATGGGCCTGCGACCCTTGGAGTCGCACAGGCCTTGAGCTCAGGAGGGCCACACACCTTGTTTAGTGGTCTGCTGTCGGTATCTTGAAATTCTTCGTAATTTTACCTGTGAGTCTGTGCTTTCTAAGTGATGTCTGATGGCGCACCTGGTGAATTTGAACAGCTGACCTTTTGGTTCACAGCTGTAGCACGTAACTACTGCACCACCAGGGTTTCCACACAGCATCATGTTCCCGTTTTTAAGTGTCGGGTTTAGGGCCGTGGAGTGCATTCACAGTGTTGGGCCACCATCACCTCTATTTAGTTCCAAGATGTCTCCATCCCTCTCCAAAGAAATCCTGTACCCATTAAGGATCCATGTCCATCTCTTCCTCCCCCAGCCCTAGCAACCACTAACGCGTTTTCTGTCTTGATGCATTTGGGCGTACTGAATATTTGACATAAACAGAATCATACATCAGGGGCTTTTTGTGACTGGCTTTTCTCACTTAGCATCAAGGTTTCAAGGTTCCTTCATGCTGCAGCTTTCATCAGGAGTTCATTTTGTATAGCAGAGTAATACTCTGTTGCACGCAGGGCCCCAATTTAGCTGACCAATCATCTGCCGATGGACACCTGGGCTGTTCCCACACTGGGGCTATTACGAAGAATGCTGCTATGAGCATCCACGTGCAAGCTTTTGTGTGGACGTCTGTTTTCATTTCTTTCAGGTATACACCTAGGAGTGGGACTGCTGAGTGAAATAACTGTATGTGTAACTGTCTGGAGAATCTGTCACGCTACCTGGGGTGGCTATACCATTCTCCATTCTTGCCAGCAAGTGACGTCTCCAATTTCTCCGTATTCTTACCAGCACTTGTTCCATTTTACTGATAATAGTCACCCTAGTAGGGGTGAGACGGACGAAGGAAATCCTGTTTTTTTTTTTCTTTTCCTTCAACACAAAGGGCTTGTAGGTATGGCAGAGCACCTGAGGAAGTCACTCAAGCTGGGGTGGGTTACTTTACAACCTCAGAAGGCCCTTGTCTCTTACTGTCATACCCCAGAAACAGCAAAGCTGGCAGAGGTCATGGGCAAGAAGGTGGGGTTTGACAGACCTGCCCGGAGACCTGCATTCCCATATGCTTTCCACTGCATTCTGGGATCGCCTGACTTGGGAAGGCAAGCACTGTGTCTTGGGGCTGAGAAGAGGAATGTGGGTTCCTTCTTTGCTGGACAGGGTGGGGTTTGGAGAATGGGAGAGAGTATGTCTTCTGGACCCAGGGGAAGCAAACTTGGATGTTGCGCTGTCTCTGGAAGATTCTGTGGTGGGCAGAATCCGTCACCCAATCATCTTCCCCTCATCCATCCAGGAGGGCTTAGAATTGTTGAGACAGTCACAGAGGCCTTTGTAAAATCCGCAGGAGAAGAGTGATGGTTGGGATTGATCTGGAGCAGACAGGAGTGGAGCAGGCCTGGGACACAGGATGCTTTTCCCTCATGTTTGCAGAGGGGCTGTTCTCAAGAGATGCTGAAGTCTTAACCTGTGATATTTCTGAAGATGACCTTGTTGGAAATGGGGTCTTTGAAGATGTCATTAAGATGAGGTCATAGGGGGGCAAGGTGGGCGCTAATCCAACATGACTGTTGTCTTTACAAAAGAGTTAGCAGAGACAGAAGGATACATGCCAGAGGAAGATGGCCATGTAAAGATGCTTCCACATGCCAAAGAATGCCTGGAGCCACCAGAAGCCTAGAGAGACAAAGAAGGGATACTTTCCAAGAGGCTTCAGAGACAGAATGGCCCTGCTGACACCCTGAATGGGGACTTCTGGCCCCTGACCTGTAGGATGAGAAATCCCTGCTCTTATCTACCACCTGGTGTGGGGTCAGTTATTGTGGCAGACCCAGGACACCAGAAGGGATCCAGAATGACACCAACACAGGGCTAAGGAAGGGAGCCTTACAAAAGGGTCTTCCTGGTTGTGGCATCTGCCAGCTGCTTCTTGGGGTGTGACTTGAACTCTTTGGACAGTGGTTTTAGGAGGCTCAGGTACATAAGTGATGCCCCCCCTCTCATTTCTAAGTGTAGGGGAAAAGTGCCATATCAGGACTCTGGGGTCTGAAAACAACTCAGCAGGGGATCTCGGGCATCCCAGGGCGGGACCATCTGCCTTTGTTCCAGCCTCGATACCCCATGCCACCTCCTCTACATTCCGAAAGGAGATAATGGCCACTCCTGCATGCCAGTGGCTCCACTGCTAGGGTTGTGTGCCCATTTCTTGGGGCAGCTGAGAATCATTGTTCACGGGGCCCCTCAAAGGCCAAGACCAGCCAGAGCTTGAAGAAACCTGGTGGGGCGGGGGAGAGGTGCTCTGGAAACACTGGGAAATGGAAGCCTGACTCCGTGATCCCCAAGTCCCAACTTGCCCAGTGCTCTGTGAACTACTGAGTAAAGGGGTGGGTGTGGTGGGGAGGCAGAGAAGTTCCGGCTGTGTCTGCGGTGTCAGTCTGTCCTGACGTGGGTCCTCACGCCTCTGTCCAGTTCTGATGGCACAGGTGACTATTCTGTCTTGCGCCTTGATCCTCTCCCATGTAGACACCCAGAGCTGATGTTCGTTCTACCCTCACCTGTACCCTCCTTCCTCTGTTCAGTAATGGAAGCCACACCGAGGTGTGGGCAGATGGCCTTCTGACCCCAGAGCAGAATGACATTTGACTGCCCTCACCTGATCCCTCCCATCTCTGCCCTACACATGGAGCTCAGGTGACACTTTACTGCCTCTACTTGGGTTCTCACTTTTCTTCCCAGCGTAGACGCTCAGCAGGAACTAGATGGTGGTCTCTTCCCACTATGCTCTCCTGTGCCACACACAGCTGCTCTCAGGTCCACAGGGGCCATATGTGGAGGCAGTGTCCTTCCTCCATCCTGGACTCCAACAACTGCTTTTGTGGAAAACTATTTCAAGCTTCTAGGAGCATCCACATTGTTGACACTGTGCTGGAGTCATAGCTGGGTCAGGCCAGACCTCAAGACTGTTCCCAGACCCTTCGCCTCTGCTAGGTTCTGTGACCACCTGTAAATGCCTGCGGGCTTAGGAATGACCATGGGAGACTACTGCCAGGACTGAAGGGCTTGAGGTCCCAAGACAGGGGTCCCCACAGTCACAGTCTCTCACTACCCTTCCATGGGAGCAGATGGGAAGGCTGTACCCTCTGGTGGCAAATGGAAGGCTTGGAAGCATCTTTCGGGGGCCTCAGCAACTTAACAGGTTCAGCTTTTGCTGTTCCTCCTTCAGGAGGCCACTGGTCCCAAAGCCTCAGTCCTGGCCTCCAATCCTGCCCCACACGGAGTTGCATCCCAGGCAAGGAAAGTCCCTCTTGAAAGGCATGATGGTTAAGGCTGTGTGTCAGCTTGGCTGGACCATGATTCTCGGTGGTCTGGCAGTTATATGATGATGTGATCGGCTCCAGCTCTGCTGTCGGCAGCCCATCAGTTGGCAGAGTCTTCTCAGGGATGTGGACTACCTCCAGCACATAAATGGCTATTCCAGCGATTCTCCTACTCCGGATCCTTCACCCAGCTAGCCATCATTTGACCTCTAGTTCTTGGGACTTGAGCTAGCAGCTGACTGCCCATCTTGGGACTTGTCAGCGTGCTTGGCCTCCTGTCTGACCCACTGATCTTGTTGGGCAGCCCCTACAGCTTTCTGAGCCAGAACCCTTCAGGTTGATGCCTGAACCATGGACAGGGTTGGGACGTGCCAGCCTCTGTAACATGTATCTCTAAAAAAGCTCAGCCTAAGACAAAAGGCCTGAGGCCTGTTTCCTGTTCCCCGCCCCTGCATCCCTTTCCTCTTCTGCAAGGTCCAACCTCTGTGACCTATTCCTAGCACAGCCCTGAGGTGGGGACTCAATTGTGTCACCTGGATCACGTATAGGAGGGAAATGGGAAGAATTACCTGGTGCTTTGGATGTGGCTTATGGGGACATGAGTGGCCACCTCCCTGGGCTTGCTTCTACCTGAACAGGCGGCTCATCTCACCCCTGAGGCCTGGGCCTTCACCACACCCCTCCACCAGCCCAGGAATACTGCACAGAAGGCCTGGCCAGCAGGCTCTCCTAGGCAGGTCAAGGATGCTTTCAGCAGAAAAGCCCTGGACAGCTCTAATGCCACCCACAGCTGGAGCTTCTTCCAGCCCTGAAGTCACAGCGGTGACACGGAGCCTTTCAGAGGCTTTCCCCAACTCCCGTGGAAAAGCTGGCTTTCTTGCTTACTGCCTGGGCCACCTGCCTGTTAGCTCCCTAACACAGACAGCCCACCTGCCTGCCCGCTGCAGTTCTTTTGTTCTGTCTCATTTACCAGCACTTGGGCAGAGGAGTGCAGGGACGGACCCCCATGTGTGACCCCTGCCAGCCCTGCAGTCAGCCCGGTGCAGGGGCCATCACCACTGAGATGCTCAGGAGCAGAGTACAGGAATGGGCCCCCGTGTGTGTCCCCTGCCAGCTCCCCAGTCGCGACCAGCCACGGGGTTAGGGATGAGCGATGCCCAGTGGCCCTGTCTGAGACGCCAAGGTGAGGGACACAATGGGTTGAGACACAGTGAGGCACAGGTTACAGCAGCCAGAAAGCAACAAGAGTGTGAGGCAGGTGGGCTTGTAGCTTTACTAGCAAGGGCCAAGGGGAGGGGCCCAGCCGTGGCCTCTGCATGCCCTGTGGCACCCCGGAGTGCAGAGTAGGGGCCAGAGACACGAGAAGGCTGGGCAGCACCAAGGTTGCCATTGACTGGTGACCTGGAATGGCCAGTAGCACTGAGGTGGGTGCTGCTGGGGGCACCTTCTCCTGGCACTTGGAATGTGCGCCCACACAGACGAGATCTTGTTTCCAAGTCCAGAAGGGGCGGAGGGCGCCCCAAGCCCCATGGCGGGCCTCTCCCCATCCCATCTGTCTGACTCCTGCCCTAGGCCCTAGGGCAAATGGTCCGGGAACAGACAGACAGATGGCACAGCAGGGAGAGCCCAGGGCCCACCTGGGAAGGTCACTGCAGGCAGCCTCAAGTTCTGGAATGTAACTGGGGCCCGGGTCGAGCAGCAGGGAGGGTAAGGCTGGCCTGAGCCTAGGGCCTGGGAATGTGGGGCTGAGGCCTGTGGTCCCCAAGTCCTACCAAGGTGGGTGGTGTGGTAGGGTGAAAGCTCAGACAGGCCAGAGAAGCGGGGTGTGGGCTGAGGCCGGTGTTCAGAGCTTGTGGGGATTCACCCACTTGTAGGTCCCCTCGTACTGGAAGCCCACTCTCTTCATCAGCTCATCTGCTTCCGCGGGGCCTCGGCTGGGCAAGGAAGACCAGGTTGAGACAAGACGGAGCCCCTACGCCCCAGGTCTCCCGCCATCCCCAGCCCCAGTCCAGGCTCTCACCTGCCATAAACGTAGGATATGGGCTGGGGCTTCTCGCGCTCAATCCTGTGCAGGAGCGGGGTGAAGATCCGCCAGGCCTCCCGGAGCTCGTCACTGTGAAGACACAGACAGGCTCTGGGTGTGAGTCGTGGAGGGAGCGAAGCTGCCCCCACAGCGGGGCCTGGCCTTGGCAGCGGCACCTCTCACCTGCGCACAAAGTGCATCTGGCTCCCACAGAAGACATCCAGGATGAGGCGTTCGTAGGCATCAGGGAGCTTCACGTTCTGAGAAGGGGAGAAAGGGTCTTGGTGACAATGGCTTCCTTTAGTCTTTCCAC
The DNA here is from genome assembly GCA_028571685.1 of Heterohyrax brucei. NCBI lineage: Eukaryota > Metazoa > Chordata > Mammalia > Hyracoidea > Procaviidae > Heterohyrax > Heterohyrax brucei. Next base: position 195,113,911 of record CM053166.1, read on the forward strand.
AAGCGCCCGCAGGGCCGCCCGTCCTCTGGAAGGCTCACAGAGCACCTTGTATCTGTTGCCGTAGGTCAGGTCCAGCTCGGACTCCTCAGGGTTGAAGAACATGCCAGGCTTCTTGGTCATCATCTTGGTGTACACAGCCTCGTTGGGCTGCACGCGGATCACCAGCTCGTTCCGCTTGCACTGCTGGTGGAAGATGTCACCGGCCACGTCGCGGAACTGCAGCCGCACTTCGGCCTTGCGCTCATTCAGGGCCTTGCCGCAGCGCAGGATGAAGGGCACGCCTGGGGTAGAGCAGCCAGGCCTGAGCACAGGGCTGCTGGCCAGCCAGGCCTCCCGCAGCCCCCAGGCCTACCCTGCTCTCGAGGGGGGAGTCTGGATGCAAGTGACAGCGTTTGTGCCTGCAAACGTGTGCGCCATGAGCATGGGAGTGTGAGAGTTCGTGAGATGAAGGTGTGCGTGTGAGAGGAAGTAAGTGTGAGTGCGGGTCTGAATGTGTGAGTCAGAGTACGTGTGTGGGTGGTGTGGGAGCCACCAGCCCAAGTTTCTCTCTTCTTCTCTGCCCACCTGCTGTGAGGGTGACCGCCTGCGGCCCTCGGCTGGGGGCTGATGACAGCACTTACCATCCCATCTCTCATTCTCGACATAGAGGACGACGGCAGCGAAGGTGGCCGTGGTAGACCCACGGGGCACTGTGGGGTCGTCCAGATACCCTTTGGTCGCTTCACCCTCCCCGTTGGGGTTCCCCACATACTGGCCCAGGACCACATCATCGCCCTGCACTTCTGAGATACACTTCAGGACCTTGACCTGTGAGGGAGTCCGGGAGGGGCAGGGCCCTGGTTAATATGGCCGGCTGGCCCGTGTGCACACCCTCCCCAGGGCACCTGGTCTGGCCGCCCTGCTTTGCGGTGTGGCCGCTGGAGCTGGAGGAGGGCATGGGGTGGGCCTCCCACCTTCTCATCACGGACGTCGTCTGAGTCAGTGGAGGCCGGCTTCTCCATGGCCACCAGACACAGCATCTGCAGCAGGTGGTTCTGCATCACATCCCTGGTGGTGAAACACAGCAGAGCTCCCATCAGGCCCTGCTTTCAGGTAGAGGATGGCCTGATGGGTATGCCAGCCCTAGCACCTCCACCCTGTCCAGCTAGGCGCTGACGTTCCAGGGCCCTCAAACCTGTTTCTTGACAGGGGAAAGCTAGTAAGAGGACTTGGCTGTGTAGGACTCCTTCTCACCGTAGCCACCATAGACCATCTGATCCGTCACCTCCCTGAGTCGCCCAGCCTCTCAGGCCCAACGTGGGCCTCCCAGGAAGTGGGGGGAAGCAGAGTCTCACCGGATGATCCCAAACTCATCAAAGTAGCCCCCACGGCCCTCAGTGCCGAAGGGCTCCTTGAAGGTGAGGATCACGCAGGCGATGTTGTCCCGGTTCCAGATGGGGCCAAAGATCCTGTTGGCAAACCTGTGCAGTGGGGGGAGGGGGGTTGTGTGAATGGGGTGAGGGCTCTGAGGGCACCCTGTGGTGGCAAAGTGTTGGGGCCTTGACCCTTTCTTGGGTTTCCACTGGACAGGAGCCGGACTGGAGACCTGTGCCTGCCCGGGGATTCAAGAAGCAAGAGTGAGGCTCAGGGGGGACTGTGGCAGGGTGGGGCGGAAGGCGTTGACAGCTGCAGCAGTAGCACAGCGGGTCTCGGCACGCACCTGAGCACCATGAGGTTCTGGACCATCTCCTTGCCCAGGTAGTGATCGATGCGGTAGATCTGGTCTTCGCGGAACAAGGAGGCGATGTGGTTGGACAGGCGGTCGGAGCTCTGCAGGTCCTTCCCGAAGGGCTTCTCCACGATGATGCGGGTCCAGCCTCTGCCGGGGAGCGGGGGCCCTGAGCATCCCAGTCCCCTGTGGCCTCGACCCCCTTCCTGGCGAGCAGTGGCTCCCCCTCTTCTGCATGGCTCCTCCCTCTCTGCGCTGGGCTGCCCTCCTCTCCCTGCCTCGGTACACAGTGCCCTGGACCCACAGATGTGGCCTTCCGTCTTCCAAACTGGGACAAACTGAAACAGACAGAGCCTGAGTAAAGGAGACACTGAGGTTTTCCATGGAGCAACACCGCCATCTGGTGGCCTCGAAGAGGGACCGCTGCCAGGAGGCGGTCAGTGGTTTCTAGTGCCATTAACAGAGGATTCGAGCCAGCCTTTCCAGTGAGGGTACCAGCGGAAGTGGAGGAACTGCTTGGAGGGGCAGGGCAGGGCCGGGCCGGGGGCTCCTTCAGCGCCGGGGGGACGGAGGGCTGTGGACAGGCTTACGTCTGGCTCATGCAGGTCTCGCTGATGTTCTTGGTGACGGCCTCATAAACCGTGGGGGGCAGGGCCAGGTAGAAGAGGCGGTTGGCCTGGCAGCCCCGGTGCAGGGTGTTGATGTGGCTGTTGAGGCGCTCGTAGGAGGCCGGGTGGTCATACTGGCCAGCCACGTATGAGTTGCGGGAGAAGAACTCCTCCAGCTTCAGCTGCTCCTCTGGGGTAGCCTGGATGAGACAGACAGGCAGGCAGGCAGGCAGGCCGCCCGGCCGGCCGACATCAGTTCCCTCCCCTGCCCTACTTCAGGGGAGTGCGTGTGGGTGTCTTGCTCCCCTCACCCCACAGCCCCGGCAGGCTGCCCTGAGAAGCAGCAGCTAGTAGTCCTACTGCAAGCTCCTAGCCTGTCCCGACTGGTGAGTTCTGGGCTGGAAGGAGCCTGTGACAGAGGCTGCAAAGTGGCCGGAGCCAGGTGAGAGAGTGCCTTGGAAAGGCAAGAATGAGAAGGACCACAGCCTGACAGCCTTCAGGAGTTAGCCTAATGTGGGCCTGCCCCACGGCCAGTGCACGTGACGGACAGGTGAGCAGAGACAGGGCGGGACAAGAGAAAGGCATCCTGTGGACACCCCCAGGGATGGCCTGGCTCCAACCTGGGGCTGGCCTTGCTGGCCCAAGGGTGTGGCCACTCACCTTGAAGAAGGGCTCGCTCTGTCTGCGGATGTCGGCCACTGTCAGGCGAGAGCGGGCATAGCCCACAACGAAGGTGTCCACTGGCAGCAGGCCATCTCGGAACAGCCACCTGAGGGCAGAGCAGAGCCGTGTGAGGCTGGACTGGGCTGGGCCTGCCCTGAGGGAGGCTGTCAGGCAGGGGAGGGTGTACTCACCAGACGGTTGGGTAGATCTTCTTCTTTGCCAAGTCACCCTGTGGCAAAGGGAACAGGCTTGGTCAGAAGTAAGGGCAATGGGCAAGCCCATGTCCCCTGTCTCTGACCCTAATCCCCACCCCCAAGGAGATCTAGGTACTTGCTCAGGGATGCCAGGCACCAACTCTTATCTCTGTCTTATCCCCACGTGCCGCCTGCAGAGTAGACAGATACCCCACTGTTCAACTCGTCCCTGAAATGACACATAATGCCACAGCCTGACCACTGGGAGGAAAGATGTTTTCATAAACCGAGCTCAGGCTAGCTGACCTCCCGGGAGCCTCACCCCACTGGACTGGAATGTGCTGGAATCAACAGAGCCCTTCTGGGACCACAACGCAGTCCAGCGAAACAAAACCCAAACTAGCTCAAACAAAAATCACAACAAAAAAGCCTACTTCAGAGCAATTCAAGTAGCTAAACAGAAAACTCAGTTTCTTTTCGAACAGAATGACTGAAAAAACACTGCGTATCAACAGTCATGAGATATGGCCTTCAACACTGTATTGGGTTGACTAGTATCCCCTCAAAATTCCTGCCCACCCAGAACCTGTGACTACGACCTTGTTTGGAAACAGTCTCTGCAGATGAGGTCACACTGGTACAGGGGGAGCCCTAATTCAGTGACTGCTGTGCTGCTAAGAAATGGCGACTTGCCCGCAGAAACACACAGGGGGCCAGTCCTGTGGTAAAGGTGGTCACCAAGGAGTGCCTGGACTAGCAGAAGTTCAAAGAGACAAGGAAGGCTAGTCCCCTCGGGCCTTCAGAAGGCCTGGCCCTGCTCACATCTTGCCTTCAGATGTCCGGCTTCCGGAGCTGGGAGAGAACAAATGGCTGCTGTCTGAAGGTACCCAGTTTGTGGGACCTTGCCATGGCAGTCCCAAGAAATGAATTCAGTACTTAGACTAGTAGACAAGAATGGTTTCAGGTGAATGAGTAACACATTCAACTTAAGAAATCAGATAAAAGACAGCAAAATTTTAAAACCAGATAAATTACAAGAAAAGGGGTAACACAAAACAAAAACTAGCAGAACACCACTGAAAAGGTCAACAAAACCAAAAGTTGGCATTGGGAAAAAGACTAATAAAAAAAAAGATAACCCTCTGGACAAATTAACTTGTAGAAAGGTACAAATAAAAACCATGAAGAATGAAGAGGGGACCGGACTGCAGACAAGACGCCAAGGAAAGGAGTTCTCTGGACAACCAGGATGAAACGAATAAGGTTCTTGAAAACCCAGCCCACTAAGATAAGATCATGAAGGACCAAGGGGACCTTACAGGGACAATGACTGGATGAGCATCCTGGGACTGTTGTAACAAAGTACCGCAACCCAGATGGCACTGCTGTCTTGCAGTCCTGGAGGCCAGGAGGCTGACATCAGGGAGGCAGCCGTGTTGATCCCTTCTGAGGGAGAATCCGGTCCAGGCCTTTCTCCCAGCTTCTGCTGATGGCAGGTGATTCTTGGTGTTCCTTGGTTTACAGCTCTGCTGTCCTACACTCTCTGCCTCCAGTGTCACATGGCTGTCTTCTCCGTGTCTCTTCTCTTCTATGATGACACATAGGGATCGGGATCCACCGTACTCCAGGATGACCTCATGTTAATCTACCTAACAACATCTGCAGAGACTCGGATCCAAGCAAGGTCATGTTCACAGGTATGGTGGTTAGGACTTCAACATCTACTTTCGGGGGGACCCAATCCAACCCATAACCATGACTACCACGGAAATCGGACTGACAGCTACAGAGTCTTCCACCAAGACAACCCCGGCACAGAGAGCTTCATGAGTGGATTCTACCAGAAAGTGAGGAAGGGTAAAGTCTAGCCTGAAACAACCTCTTCCTGTCAACAGACGACAGAGGAACATGCCCCAACCTCTGACGAGGCCAGCAGGACCCTGGTGCTACAACCCGGTGAGAAAGACATGTGTGAGAAAACCCTGGCCCGTCCCATCCACATGCTCCAACGCACGTGCCCAATCCCCCACATACACCTTAGCAAACCAGCTCCTCCGTGTTCAAAAACAGAATTGATTAGAACCAAGTTGGGTTGATGCTGGAAAGAAAAATCTGGGTCGACACTAAAAAATAAAAATCAATCACTGACAGTCACCACACTAACAGACTAAAGGAAAACAGCTGTGACAGATCTTTCTTTACCCCTATGGACTGATTTTTTAATCTAGCAACCTTGCTAAACTCAACACATGTAGAAAATGTTTTATAAAACTAAATATCCATTCATGATAAAAAACTCTTACCAAACCAGGAATAAAAGGGAACCTCCTTAATCTTACAAATACTACACATAATGGGAGAATGCTTTAAAATAAGTAAGGAACAAGAAAAGAACGTCTGCAACTAGCTCTTTAAGTCAATGCTGAACCAGGGAGGTCAGCTAGCATAGTGAGGCAAGAAAAAGAAATGGCATAAAGATTGAAAAGGACGAAATGAAACTGTCATTATTTGTAGATAATGGGCTGCTTGTGCAAAATGAAAACAAAAAATCAACATATGAAATATTAGAATTAATGAGTTCACCGAGGATGTGAGATTAAAAAAATAAACAGATGGGAGTAGGCAAAGACTTCTTAAACAGGAGAAAGCAATAGCTCTTAACAACTGACAAATTAAGACGTCAACAAAAACTTCTGCACATCAGAAAATGCTATTTAGAAAATGAATAAGCCAGCCACAGACTAGGAAAAACATTCACCATCCTGATTTGTATCCAGAACAAGATGAGCAAGTCCTATAATAGGAAACCCTGGTGCTGTGATGGTTAAGAGCAAAAACTGCTAAACATAAGGTTGGCAGTTTGAATCCATCAGGTGCTCCTTGGAAACTCTATTGGGCAGTTCTACTCTGTCCTACAGGGTCATGATGAGTCAGAACTGACTTCAAGAGCAGTGGCTTTTTATAATGCAACAGGAGTCCTGGCGGAGTGGGGGCGAAGGACTCAGCCACGAACCCAAAGGCTGTCAGCTGGCCTCTCCCAGGCCCTCCTGTGGCACAGCTCAACTGGGCCCCACAGGATCACTGTGATTTGCAGTCAACGGCAACCAGTTTTGGATTTGGTAATGCAATAATAATAAAACAATTAAAAATATTTTAAATTAAAACAACGGGTAAAAAACTTGAACAGATATTTCAAAAGGAATATAAATGAAAGGGCCAGTAAATAAATGAAAAAGTCTTCAAGATCTGCTGGTGTCAGAAACATGAAAATGATACCACATGGAAGGCTGCCATATAGCATCTTCTAGAATCACGGCCATCAAAAAGGCTGACACAGCCAAGCCCTCCCCAGGGTGTGGAAGGCACTGCTACTGGGAACGTAAGCTGGTACAGCCACTTTAGAAAGCTGTCTGCCCACCTCCTACAAACGTATGTTCCGTACGATCTGGCTACTTCACTCCTAGGTAGTTACCCACCAGAAATGAAAGCACATGTCCATAAACAGGCCCATACACAAATGTTCCTACTAGCTTTAATTAACAGTAGCCCCAAATTAGAAACAATCCAAATGCTCCCATTAGTCACAGATGAATGGACATGCAAAGAGTACATCTGCACAGTGGAATACTACTTAGCAAGGTAAAGGAGTGAGTTAGCAATCCTTGCAGCATGGCTCAATCTCAAAAACACTGCGTTGACCCAGGGGACAAACTATTTACATTCACTAAGTTAAGTTCCAGAATATGCAAAATGAATCTATCATGGTAGAAATTAGACCACAGTTCCTGGTGGCAAACCTAAGGAAATCGGAGTGGCTGTGCGATGACTATGATTTTTCTATGGCCTTGCTTCCTACAGTCTTGCGATTCCTATAAAATGACTGGGTGGGACTACGCAAATAAGCTGCTAGTAGCCCACTAAGGGGATTGGCTAGACCGCCAGTAAGGGAAATCAAGTGCATGGAACCCCTATGGGGGGTGGACCAGGAAAGTAAGGTCTATGGGACTTGCAGCGGTGGGGGGAATTGGTCCATTTTGTCATCCCACTAGGCTTAAGAGAGAGCCAATCCCAGAGCAGAGGGGGGGAACTCACCACCACCAGGAAGGGAGCAGGCATGGAGTTTGTCCTTTGGATCCAGGGTCCCTGTGCTGAGAACTTTTTAGTACCAGGAGACAGAGGGAGAAAGGAGTTGCAACACGGAAGACAGTGAGAGACAGTAGCACAGCAGTAGTGCTAGTGGCATGAGACAGCTGCGGTAGAGCCTGCTGACCTAACACTTGCCCAACAAGGCTCCGAGCAGAGCCAGCATAGAGGGTGAGAAGAAGCTTTCCTGCTCAAGAACTGTCTCCAAGTTTTTCCTGGCTGTGGAGTATAACCTGTTACTTTCCTAATACACCCCACAGCTATGACTATCTTCTATGACTTTTCTGTGACCACTGCCACAAATTATTGAAGCCAGCAGAGAAGCAGAGAAAGCTGAGGAATGGCTGGTGCCACAGTAGGTAGAAAGATTGGAGAGTGGAGCTGCGGTGACCTCCACCTCATGGGAGTCAGCCCTGGGCCAACACTGATAATGCCTTTCGTCTCCCCTTGTGACGTGAGACAAGGAGGTAGCACAAGTTTTTGTTAGAGTAATCCAGGGAAAGGTGACTCCAGCCCATGGCAAGAGTGGTACGGTTCCTGCCCAATTTCCCAGCAATCTTCCTGCTAAGACCGCAGGCACAGAGTCTGGGTCATGCGCACCCCTGAAGATGGACTAAGCTTACTGAAAAGGAAAGAAATAGTGGATTTGTTAAAAACAAAGAACGAAATGAGACCATGGTTGCCTGGGGCGGGGGGGCTTGACTGAGCATGGGCACACAGAATATGCTGGAGAGACGGATATGCTAGATTGTGACAAGGGTGTAGGTTCCACAGGTATAACCACCTGTCGAAATTCAACGTGTACACATCTTACTTAAAAGAAAGAACTGTCGAGAAAACCCCGAGCTGGGCAGGTGGGGGTGAGGAGCAGATGCAATGGGAACGGCGAACATTGCTTGTTATGGGTGACAGCGTAAGCGGAATCACTCCTCGGACCCTCCTGGTGGTTCTGTGTATGCGTGAAATGCTCCTAATTAAACCACTCCAGCTGCGCATGGCAGCCTGGGCAGACCCTGCAAGAGGACGTCGAGGAAAAGCAGCCAGGCACACAGGGCTCCACACGTCAGGCTACCACGTAGGTCAGAAGCTGCAGAGTGACTGGAAAGGGGTGGCTTGGAGGGCTTCCGGGGTGCAAAGAATGTTATGGTTCTGGGAGCAGCTTACATGGCTCAATCTGAAATCCCAACAAGCTGTACTCCTATGACTTGTATTCTTTATTATGTATGTGTTAAGGCAACAGGCTAAAGCCCACTGCCTTCATATACACGAGCAACAACCACCTGAAAAATGCAATGGAAAACAACACCTTTACAAAAACAAAAATGAGACAGAATCTGGGAATGAATGCGGCGACTTCTGACGCGACTTGATGACAGGCCTTTAGACCGGAGGTGGAAGAGGACCGGGCGAGCAGAGCTGCATGGGGCCTGGAGAAAAGCACAGCAGACAGCCTAGCCTTTCATGTATCAGGTCTGTAATTAGTAGGGTGTGGGACCAGCTAGGGACAGCCAGCCCGGGTGGAGGGCTGCAAACTGCCAGGGAGGAGGGGAGGAGGGACAGTGTGGGCGCGTAGTGCTGGCGCGGGCACACGGGTTAGCTGAGCTTGGATTCTGGCTTGGAAAATCAAATTCCAGGGATTAAGGACCTGAACATTACTGCAAAATTAACTTTCAGAAGTTTTCCCTGCAGATATCCGATTAAGAAAAGCAAAAAACTACATCTAACAAGTTCCTTTAAAATAACAAAAAAACCCAAACCCATTGCCATCGAGTTGACTCGAATGCATAGCGACCCTACAGACAAAGCAGAACTGCCCCATGGGGTTTCCAAGGAGCACCTGGTGGATTTGAACTGCCAACCTTTTGGTTAGCAGCTGCAGCACTTCACCACTACGCCATCAGGGTTTCTGACAAGTTCCTCTGGACACTTGTTTTTTTCCCCCCAGTGTTTGAGAGGACTGGATGTATGTAACCTGAGTGGTCTGACATCACCTATGTGGGTGCCAAACTCACATATAATGCACCCCACACACTGGGGTCCTCACCAAATCAAATTACTGGGTGCTCCCTTTGGCCTGACACCTGAAACAGCAACTTCCTGCCATGCCCTGGACGCAGCAACCACAGCTTATGTTAAAACTAAACTAGCTACTTTAATGAGAGCCCTGGCCATCAACACTACAGCTGGCACTGCACCGACTCATGTTTGCTTATGATCAAACTCCAGCAGCTGGGGTACATCACACAGGGCCCTGATTGGTGGCCTGTGCCTGGCCTCCAGTGCGCTCCTAGGGTCACAGGCTGACCCATACACTTTGGGATTACCTACTGCAGAACTGACTTGCCTAGTTTTAGCTCAGCCCTTCAACTGTCGGCTTGTCTGCTAAGCTGCCTTGTCTGCTAAGCTGCCAAGAAAGGTAGGAGCAAAGGACAACGGGGGAAGGGGGCAAGGTCGGGGGCCTGTTCTGATGCAGGGGACATGGGAGCTGAGCTGCTCTCCTCAAGAGGGCTCAGGCGTGGCTGTCCCCATGCTGGCCTCTGGAGGAATAAGCCTGGGAATCCTCAGGGCTTGTTCTAATCTTGATCAGCCTGGGATAATTAAAGGGCTTCGGCTGAGAAAAGGATGAGAAGCTGTCACTGGAGTCCAGCCCCCTCATTTTGCCTGAGGGAAGCCAAGGACACCTGGTAAGTTAGCTAGACCAGGGACCTGATTAAAATCTTCAGCTGCCAGACAGAGTAGCCTGAGGGGATGCACCTGCCTCTGCTGCGGCAAACCTGGGCCATTGACCCAAACCATGCAGACATCTGCCTGCCTGCCTGCCTGCCTCAGTTTTAGCTCAGGGGATTGCAAGAAAGAATCCTAAAGGATTATCACTTGTAGGAGGCTCACCTGGGGTGGCTGACCCTTTCCCCCTGGGGTCCCTGGGGTCCAGCATTGGCCAGAATGCTGGAGCAGAGCCTCGGCCCTAGTCAGGGCCCAGCTGGCTGCTAGCCACCTAGGAAAAGGAAGCTGGCGTTCACTGAGGTAAGCGTGGCTGAAACACTGACACAGGGGCTGCCGCCACCCCCCCCCCGGGGCCTATGAATCACACGTCTTTGGGGGAGTGCCAACATCCTCATCATGACACAGCAAGAGTCTTATCTACCCAAGAGGGAAGTCAGGCCCAAAGCGTTCCTAGGAATGGGTGGGGCCCAGCTGGCAGGTCAGCCCTCCCGGGCCGGTAGGGGGCAGCGTGGCCCAAGTCTTCCTGGTTGGAATACGGAAACAGGCCCAGAAAGGCCAGAGGCTCGCTGAGAAAGCCACTGTGAGCCCATCTTGCGGAGCAGATTCTCAGTCCTGCTCCCCGTCTTACTTCCCCGACACCCCCTCAACACCCTCCGTGTCGGGGAGGGTCCACCAGCCAGCCTCATGGAGCGCCTATCAGATGGAGGAAGACACGGCCTTCTAGGTCCGAGGTTCTTTCTTCCATGGTGGTTCATAAGGAGACGCTGGTTCCTTTTACTCCAGAGCTTTCTGGGCTGGGATCCCTGTCACTGGGAAAGCAAGCCCTTTCACTTCCTTCCTTGGGGGGGAGGGAGGCCTGAGGAGAGGGGGAAGTAGCCACATAGGGAGACAGTGAGTGGCTCAAAGCCTATTTTGCAACTATTTCTATGAGGCATAATCAGGCTGCCCCCAGAGAGAAGCTGGAGTGTGGGTGAGGGTTGGGTGAGTGGGCACAGGAGGCAGAGACAGCCACGTGGAGCTGACCTGCTCCGGGCCTGGGCTGCTAGCCACCGGCCTCCTGTTAGCTTCTAGGTCATGTCCACTTTGCTTTCACCGAGGGCTCTGCCTCTACTCTTCCCTTTGCTCAGCAAATCCCCTCATGCTGCAGGCCTCACTGCCAGGTGCCTCCTCAGGGCTGGCCCTGACCACACTTCTCAAGGACTCTGGCCCCCTCCCAACCCCATTTGTTTCCCCGTCACAGTTGGTGCTCTGAACTCATCTTGTGTCCCCAGCCTCCCACAGAGCACATAACGAGAGCAGGGACCGTGGTGGCTATGGTCCTGGTGTTGCCCACTACCTAGCACAATGCCGGGGACAGCAGAGGCCCATAATGGCTATCTGTCAAATGAGTGAGCTGAGAACCTAGTTTCCCAGAGCACCACCCTGCCCACACCTGCAGCACAAGATGACAGCTGTTCCACGTGCTGCCAGAGCACGCTGGGTAGGTGTCTCCCAACGCTGTTCCCTCCAGTCCTGGCTTCCAGGGAGAATCTGCCCACCCTGCTCCAGTCTCCTTAAGAGAAGAGTTTGGAGAGAAATGACACAGGCTCCTAGGAGGACCTCTGGCCCCTCACTCCACACCTTGAGGCCAGCACTTCTCATTTCTGCTGTGGACCCTCTGGCTGCCACCCTCTGTGCAGAGGAGAGCACAGGGGAACCCTGCCGGTTGCTGTGGGACAACTGCCCAACCCGAGGCTAAGGAGTCCTGGTGGGCACGGTTAAGGGCCTGGCTGCGGACGGGAAGGCTGGCGATCCGAACCTCCCTGACGACTCCACGGGAGGAAGGTCCGACAGGCTGCTTCCACTGAGGTTTCAGCCTAGGAAACCCACAGGGCAGTTCAACTCTGTCACATGGGCTTGCTAAGTGTCAGAGTCGACTTGACAGCACCAACGACAACTGCCACCACCAACTATCCCAGGATGGCCACAGGCAAAGACAGCAAGGAGCCACAAAAGAAGCTCAGCAGAGCCTGTAGACCCTTGCCATTCATTCAAAAACCCTCAACTGATAGGCGTTGAGGTCTGTGGCTGAGGCCACACTGCCTGTTGGATGCTCTCAGCAATAAGAAGCACGACTTGCTACAGAGAAGTCTCAAGCCATCTGTCTGGGGTCTGGAGCACTCTGTGGGAGGACCCTTGCAATAGGCCCAGTGACATTCTCCTTAATCCTTACTCAGGGACTAAGGGCCTCACAGCCAGGACGTTAAATGTTAAGGTCTGTGGCCAATGCAGACACGGCACCTCTACAGGGTCTGGGAGCTTTGCCTGGGTGTTGTGGACAGCACCCTTCTCTCCCAGGTCTTTGGGGTTCTGGTGAGACAGAGAGCAGAGCCCTTTTCTTTTGTTTCAGCTCTTGCCCTCCATTCCAGCTCATTCTGGCTCGCTTGCCGCAGCATCACTTCAGGTTTCCTTCTCGATTTCTGCCCAGAAACACAACTGTGCAGAGAAAGCTCCGTAAAGGGTAGGGGCAAGGTCTCCCTAACAAAGAGCCACCATGGCCTTCAGCACTGAGGGGGAAGAGGGCTTGCGGTGTGGGAGTTGCAGAGCTCTGCCTGCTCTGCCAGGCTTTAGCTAGTTGGGGTAGAACTCTTGCTCAAGATTACACAATCAGTTGCAGACAAACACCAACAGGTTCTTGGTCACCCTCACCCTCCTGTGGAAATCAAGAAGCAGCTATGGCTGCAGGTCTACCGAGTACTGCACGTCTTGCGTGTAGCAGATCCCATGTGCATACAGCATGCTAGAGATGGGCTATGGGCCCTGGACTATGGCTTTTACTAGGACGATACCTTAGGCCTCCTGACCCTGAATCTTATGTGTGCTATACCTCTGCTTTTACGTGGACTTCTTGGCTTTTCCTGTCAAAGTGGCAGTTCTAAAAGCTAGACCTTTGGTGGGACAAGGAACACCTACTCAGCAGGCCTTGGAGATTGGGGTAAAGAGATGGTAGTAAAAGCAAAGCCAAATGTTTGTCCCCAGTGACCATGCGACAGTAGAAAGAGGTGATGATTAAGCCTCAGGTCTTGCCTCCGGGAAAAATGAACTGTGTGACGTTTGTTGAGTCACAAATAAGTTTGAAAAAGATGAAGTGAAAACTTGCAGTACCTGTCTGGCCCCTTCAACAATTAGCTGGGAAAGGTCAGCTGCACAGCCAGACGGTGCCTTGTGCAATGAAACACTGCAAGCCTGGCTTCTGAGATGTGGCCGTGGGAGACTCACCGAGGCGCCCATGATGATGAAGATGTGTGTATCGGACTGGTGGAAGGCATTGCCCTGGTACAGCTCTTCCCGGAGGATCCCACACACCTGCGTCCGGCTCAGGGCCACCTGCTCAGCCATGGTGTTCTCTGGGGGGCAGAAAGACTCACTGACAAGGCCATAGAGGAAGTGCACTTGGAAGGAGGCCTCTACGCTCTCAGTAAGCTGATGCCTGGTTACTAAAACCTCTTGCTGTGACCGTGCCCAGAGCTGACAGATTGGATTAGCAACTGCTGTCTCTGGGCTCCAGCCATACTCGCCCAGGCTGCCTTCTTTCAGGGAGTACATTCTGGACATCACACAACATGACCACGACCCTTTCACTCCAAATCCTGCACTCAGGTGGGAACTCATCAATGCACGGGACCCTCTTAGACTTGGCGGATGATGGAGTCCCCTCCAGCTTTACTGCTGCCAACCTGGGCGACCCTGGGCAAGTCCACCCCTCAGGGTCTCAATCTCAGTGGCCCGACGGTGGGTTGCATGAGATAATACGGTCTGTTAAGACCTTCTCACTCGGCCCCGTTACCAAGCACCGCAAATACCGCCCATCCCAAGAACTGCTTGCGCTAGTTGGGAGCACGTTCCTTCGCTCTCTCCGCCGCCCGCCCCGGTTACCTGCGCCGCCTCGCTGTCGCTAGCAGCCCCGGAACGCGCGCCCGTTTCCTGGGTCTGTGCCCAGCCGGCCCATTTAACCAGCAGGGGCGGGGGCCTCGGCTGAGCTGATGGGCCTCAGGCGAGGCGCGCGGGGCGGTGCCTCCACAGGCCTCATCCCGCGCGGGGCGGGTCAGGGCGGTCGGGTGGAGGAGGGAGAAGAGGACCGGCGCGCGCATCTCCGGCCCAACTCGCGCGCTAGGCAACCGCCTCCCTCCTTTATCCCGCCCCTCAGGCACCTTCGCCGGCTGTCGGGCAGCCTGCCGCTTCCTGTCCCCGTTGCCGCCGCGGAGTATCAATGGCCACCTCTCTGGAGGTGATGCATCGCGCGCCCAGGTGGGACTCCGCGGTGTTCACCCGAGTCCCCATCTCCAGCGCCGCCCCGCCCCGACGTCCCGGCTTTCCCGCCAGCCCCCAAGCGACCAGAAGCCCCCGCGGAACGCTGGACTTCCGCCGGCAGTGCTGCCACACCTCCTCTGGCTCCTCCCCCTCAGCCCCCCGACACCGCTTCGAGGCGGGGCCTTTTGTAGCTCCACCCCCTCACCGAATCATCTCCTACTCTTTTGGGTCAAACCTGCCTTATTGGTTGGCCTCGCCTTGGCTCCTCCCCTGGAAGGGGCGGGGTGGCCTGTCGCCAAGAAAGGCGAGGGGGGTGGAGGGTAAAACACCCCCGAAAGGGTGGGTAGTTCTTGTCATTTGGGTAGTGGGCTGCGATACTGATCCAGGATAGTCGGCTTGGGCTTTCCTCCGTGCAGGCCTTGGCCCTGAAAGGAGCCCGCGCCGCTCTCGCTGTCGTCTGAGCTCGTCGATCAGAATCCCGATTCACTTCCGGATCCCACGGCTATGACACAGGAAGCCGGAAGTGCAGGTTTCGGCTGAGGGAAGGGAAGGGCGACCGCTCGACCCGGTGTTTGTTGGAGCGTCGGGGGTCTAGGAGCGCTCGCCGCCGGCTGCTCCTGCCCTTCTCACGTTGGACAGACTCTGCTGACAGGTGTGATCCTCTTCCCTGAAGACAGGGTATCATCGGCAGGCGCTCAGCCGTCTCTTCGAGACTCCCCAGGGTATCTGGGCTGCCCCTTCTTTTGGGCCCCGGCTGGTTCCTGCCGCGCGCTTCTAGAGCACCCACCGAGGCAGGTGGATTCAGGACCCAGGGTACTTCAGGTGTTTTGGCACCCTCTGTCTCCGCCGCAGGGTCTGACTAGTGTGAGAACTCTTCTAGTTAGGAGATTGTGTCCTTCAAACTTGACTGCGTTTGAAGGCGTCAGATTCTTTGAAAGGACCGTAAATACAGCAGCCAAGTGTCTTCCCTCATCTATCTCAGTTTGGTCACTTTGCAAAAACAGTATCTACCGGAGCTTACCCCATTCCTACGACCTGATGGAACGTTAAAGGAAGCCAGTGTAGCTGGAGCAGAATGAGGGAGGGGGGTTATAGTTGGAGAAGGATTATTTACTAGATGGGACAGGGCCCGTAGGCTGATTTAGGGGCTTTGGCTTTTACAAAGGGCAGTAGGGAGGGACATGATCGGAAGTACTCTTTAGACTGATTGTTTGGACCAGCTGGGGAGAACAGAGTGTAGTGGGTGGAGGAGGATGACCTTTTAGGAGGTTATTGCAATTATCCAGGTGGAGACCCTGGTGCCTTGGGCGTTTTATTATGGGCAGTCCCCCAGATGTACCAAAACAGAGAGTGTATCCCATGTACCCATCTAGCGTTTACAGTTACCTGCTTGTTTCATTCGTACCCTCCACAACCCTTTTCCATTATCATTACTTTTCATAAGCGCTAATGAGATGTAATTCACATACCATAAAACAAACACCCCTTTAAAGTGCATAGTTTAGTGACTTTTAGTGTGTTCCAAATTGTCCAGTGCTCTCCACTACCCAGTTTCACAGCATGTTCATCGTTCCTCCCAAAAAGCCTGTGCCCTTTAATCGTCTCTCATTCCTACCCTGCCTCCTTCCAGCTGCTGATAACGACAGTCTGTTTTCTGTATCTTCGTGTTCCTAGATCTGTCATGTAAATGTAGTCATACAGGCTTTTGTGACTGGTTTCTTTCACTCAGTGTGTTTGCAAGGTTCATCCGTGCCAAAACATGGATCAGTACTTTATTTTTTATGGTCAAATAATATTCCATTGTATGTAGGTTGGAAACCCTGATGGTGTAGTGGTTAAGTGCTATGGCTGCTAACCAGCAGGTTGGCAGTTCAAGTCTGCCAGGTGGTCTTTGGAAACACTGTGGGCAGTTCTAGTCTGTCCTGTAGGGTCGTTATGAGTTGGAATCAACTTGACAGCACTGGGTTTGGTTTTTGGTTTGGGTATATGGGTGTGGAGCCTTGGTGGCCCAGTGGTGAAAAGATCAGCTGTTCACCAAAACGTTGGCAGTTTGAAAGTTGAAATCTGCCAGCTGCTCCTTGGAAATCCTATAGGGCAGCTTTACTAACTCAGTCCTGTAGGATTGCTGTGAGTTGGAATTGACTTGATGGCTATGAGTTGGAATTGACTTGATGGCAGTGGGCTTGGGTTTGGCTTGGTATATTGGAGACCCTGGTGGCATAGTAGTTAAGAGCTAGGGCTGCTAACCAAAAAAGTTGGGAGTTTGAATCTACTAGACACTCATTGGAAACTCCATGGGGCAGTTCTTCTCTGATGTATAGGGTCACTATGAGTTGCAGTTGACTCGATGGCAACGGGTTTGGTTTTGGCATGGATGTACTGGATGTCGTTTATCCATTTATCTGTTGTTGGTCCTAGGGTGATTTCCACTTTTTGGCTGTTGTTGATAATATTGTCATGAACTTTCATGTGTGGACATGGGTTGTCATTTCTCTCGGGTATACACTTAGGAGTTCCCGCATTATTTTGAAGCCAATTCCAGAGATCATGTAAGTTTATTTGTGAATATTGCAGTTACATTTCTCTGAGAAAAGACTTATTAAACAAACAAGTTAGCTGTGATATCCTTATTACATCTCAGATAACCAAAAAACCAAACCCATTGCCTTTGAGTAGATTCTGATTCATTGTGACCCAGGAGCACCTGGTGGATTTGAACTGCCGGCCTTCTGGTTAGCAGCTATAGCTCTTAACCAGTAGCCACCAGAGTTTCCCGCATCTCAGCTAGTTAACATTAATTGCTTAGTGTCATCAGGTGGGTTCAGCAATACATGTGACAGGACATCTAGGTGGATTAGATGTGGGAGAAAAAGGAAGCCAGAATGACTCTGGGGTGTCCTGTCTTGAGAACTGGAGGATGGATTTGCCATCAGTTGATAATGGGGAAGGATGGGTGTGACTCGCTTTGGGGAACTCTCAGGGGTGCAGTTTTAGATTGTTTCGTGTTGAGAGCACTAGCAGATATCCAGGTAGAGATGTTGTTTGCTCTAGAGATCTGATGTGGGGAGCTTCAGCATTTAGAGATGGAGCTGAAAGCTATGAGCTGGCAGAAGAGGATCCAGCAAAGGAACCTGAGCAGGAGCAGCCAGTGAGGCAGGAGGGAAACCAGGAGGAGGGGTGTCTGAGCCATGGGGGGGAAGGTCAGTTTGAGGAAGAGGGAAGGATCTGTGAGTTCCCCCTCCAGGTGGTCAGTCATCCGGGCTGCTGCTAACCTGCTTGGCTTCCCTCCACTCCACCCGAGAATGCAGGCATTCAGGCTGGTGCTCTGCTCCGTTGTCCCAGGCCTAAGGCCCAGTTTTCACCTCTTGATTCCTTAGTACCTGTCACACGCTGGTGGGCTCCTTGCTCCCACCCATTGCCCCCAGCTCCAGGGAACACTCATTAGGCTCTGAATAGTTGTAAGGAGCTCCTGTCACCAGTGGGTTTGTCTCCTGGGGCTGCTAGCACAAAGGACCACAAACAGCCTGGCTTACAAAAACGGTTTCTTGTCTCACACTTCCGGAGGCTAGAAGTCTAAGATGGAGATGTGACCAGGGCCACGCTCTCTCCAGGGGCTTGAGGGCAAGATCCTTCCTTGGCTTCTGCCAGCTTCTGGTGGCTCCAGGAGCTCTTGGTATTGGGGGCGCAGCTCTCCAATCTCTGCCTCTATCTTTACATAGCCCCCTCTTCTGAGTCTGTCTTCCATGTGTCTCTTATAAGGACACCAGTCATTGAATTTAAGGCTCACCCAGTTCATGTAGGATGATCTCATCTCGAAGAACACTTAGTTAATATCTGCAAGACCATTTTTCCAAATAAAGTCACCGTCCCAAGGGTCTAAGGGTTAGGACACAAGCATATCTTTTTTGGGGACACCATTCAACCTCTTTGTTAATGAGGAACAGGCACCCTCTTCTCCACTTGGCCATATCTGTGGGGGTTGGATTCCTAGCTTGGTGACATATCCCTCCAAATATAATCCTCTGAGTGCCTACAGC
The DNA here is from genome assembly GCA_028571685.1 of Heterohyrax brucei. Classification (NCBI taxonomy): domain Eukaryota; kingdom Metazoa; phylum Chordata; class Mammalia; order Hyracoidea; family Procaviidae; genus Heterohyrax; species Heterohyrax brucei. The sequence continues at coordinate 195,132,278 of CM053166.1, forward strand.
TGGCAAAATTGTTAGCTTCAGCTTATAGCACAGAGGTGGGTGCTGAGCCATCACCTCTCCTGGCTCCCATAGGTGTTCTGCCACTTGCCTCTGCAGTGGGATTTGCTACCTCTTATGTTTGGGCCTCAGGCATCACTGTGATGGAGAAGCCACTTCAGCCTCATGTTCTAGTAGACAAGATGGTTGATGATACTCTGTTAAAAACATGGTCCCAGGTCCCAACTCAGCAGGAACGGATGCTCACTGAGGACCAAAATGACATGGGGGAAAGACAACCCAGAAGATAGAGAGACCCACATGAGTGGGTGCCTTCATCGACTTGGGACCAGAAGAACCGGATGGTGCCCGGCCACCACCAGTGATAACCACGATGGAGCTCACTAAGTTGAGTCTCACTGGCAACACAGGAATAAAAAGGGGTGCATCCTGAGATCTCCACTAAAAGACCTCAACTGATGGTCCAGTGATTTCGGGGTTCCCCTGGGAGCATGGCCCCTGGCCCTGATGCTGCCCTTGCCCATAAATCATGACGAAGGTCCACTCTTTGGACATGAAAGAATTGGACTTGGCGATACAGAGTGACCATATATTGGATGTACTTTATGGTTCTATACATCTGTGGGATATTATCCTGCTGACCTCTGGTTGCAGGAAGGAGAGTGGGTGGAGAGAAGGGGAAAGGAGACTGTTGGTAGGATGAGACGTGTATGGAGCAGAGAGGAATAGGTGCTGTCACCGGACAGGGAGAGCAGTGGAAGCTGCTTATAGGTGGGTATGTAAATTTATACGGAAATGTACATTTTCACTCAGTCATACTAAATTAAAAAAAAAAAAGTGGTCCCAGGGCCCTTGCACAGACTGTACTCTGGATTCTGCCGGCTAAAAGGAATCTGCAGGGTTCCTCCATGAAGCATTTGCTGCCTTTCTCTTCCAGACTCGGCCGTGTTGGATGAGCAGGCATCTCCGGAAGAATCCGCTTTGTGAGATGGTGCAGCCCAGTGGGGGTCCCAGTGGGGACCAGGACATGCTGGCTGAAGAGTCTTCCCTGGGGAAGCCAGCCATGCTCCACCTACCTTTGGATCAGGCATCTTCCGAGTCCCTGCAGCGCTGCCTGGACGAGAATCAGGAGCTCCGAGGTGAGCGGGTGGGTGAACAGAAGGTCAGGGCAGCCAGACATGTTGGTCAGTCTGGAGTGCCCAGATGGGACTCTGGCTTGTCTCCTGAGACAAGGGTTTCTGCTTTGGGGATGACACCTTGACACTGCCAAACCCAGAGTGGTGGGAGCTGGGAGAGAGAGGCACAGATCCCAGGACTCGGGGCTCTGTGAGAACGAGTGAGAGCTTTCGCTTAGCCAGCTTTGCTCTTTATTTCAGGCTGGGTTCCCAGGCACCTGGGGAAGGGAAGGGTGGGAAGGGAAAGAAAGGGAAGGAGCAGGAGTGGACAGAGGGAGAAGCTGGGCCACAGTGCAGGCCCTGCCACAGTCTTGGGTGGGAGCTCTGGAGGCGGAATGAGCCTTCAGAGTCCCATGTGGGCCGTCTTAGCCAGGACTTTTGTATCCCTGCATTGGGCACACCCTGGGTGTGGCCTTCCCTGGGAATGAGTGTCGCTTCCCTGGGCGGCTCACTTGTCTCCATTGCCAGGTCAGTGACACTTCCTTTTGTGCTTGCTCAGGTTCCTGTGGCCTGTGCTTCGTAGAGGAACTTAGCAGAAGACCTAGAGTGACAACGGCAGCCGCCCTCTCTGTGGGTCTCTCTAGTGCTGGGAACGTGACCCAGAACCTTGCTCCTGAGGGATCTGAGACCCATTACTGTGGCTTCTCAGGCCGGTGTGGCTGCCTTTGGGTGCTGTATTCATTCCCGTCCTACCTGTGACAGCTCTCCTCCTCCTTCCATATGGTCATGACCCCATGGGGACTCCTCTGCCATTCCTTTGGCACAGGCAGCCTGAAGTGTCCAGGTGGCAGTGGTATTTTATAATTTGGTGGGACTGTCCTCTGAGAGAAGTGTTTCTGCTTTGGGGACCAGACCATTAAACTGCCAACCCCAGAGTGGCAGTGGGGGTGGCGGGAGAGGGAAACACGGATCCCTGGCTGTTCAGGGTCCACATAGATGGCTCTCCTGCTCACCCCCACAAGACCATGTGGCTGGGTCCTGCTCTGCAGGGTGGCTTTGCCCTTGCTCTCCCAGAGGGGTGAGGCCTTGAGGCTGAACTGATCATTACCTGCACTGCCTGCCTGTGTCAGGTGGGTGGCTGTGGGACACAGTGGCTTTGTCAGCTGGGTCCTGGGTGTCAGGCTAGAAGATATCTGTTCTCAGATGCTCGTGTTTGGGTGTGGGGAGGCAGCCGAGGGCACAAGGGTAAGGGAGGGCTTGTCTCTGCTTGGGATGTTTGGGGGAATGCTTCCTGGAAGAAGTTGCCTGTACCTAGTGTACCACATGTTACATGACTCCATTTATGTGAGTGCTGCAGAACCAGGCCGAGCCATAGCTGGGGGCTGGGGGTGGGTGCTAAATGCTTTGAAACTAAGTAATGGCACAATCTTGTTGTTTTAGTCAGCTAGTGCTGCTCTAAGAGACATCCTTCAGAGTGGATTTTTTTAAAACAATTTTTATTATGACTGAGTGAAAATGTACAATCCCATATAAATTTGCATGCCCGCCTATGTGCAGCTCATCCTGCTCTCCCTGCCTGGTGACAGCACCCTCCTCCTCTCCATTCTATATGTGTCCCATCCTCCTAACAATCTCCTATCCCCTATTCTCCACCCTCTACCCCACCTGCAGTAAGAGGTCAGCAGGATGATGTCCTGTAGATGCATGAGACCATAAAGTGCACACACGATATGGTCACTCAGTCACCAAGTCCAATCCATTTCTTCCTGAACAGTTGACCTCCATTATGATTTATGGAGGGGGGCAGCATCAGGGCTGGGGCCATGCTCCCAGGGGATCCCTGAGGCCCCTGGACCATCAGTTGTGATCTTTTAGTGGAGATTTCAGAGTGTACCCCTTTTTATTCTCGTGTTGCCAGTGAGACTCAACCTTGTGAGCCCCATCACGGCTATCACTGGTGGTGGCCGGGCACTGTCTGGTTCTTATGGTCACATGTCGACGTAGTCACCGACTTATGTGGGTCACTGTCCTCTGGGTTCTCTTTCCCCCATGTCATTTTGGTCCTTGGTGATCATCTGCTCCTGCTGAGTTGGGACCATCTGGTGTACCTCAGATGGCAGCTTGTCAGCTTTTAAGACCCCAGACAGCACTCACCAATGTGGGGTACAGAAGACTGTCTTAGCAAAATGCTAGTTATGCCAGTTGGCCTCGATGTCCTCTGAGAGCATGGTCCCTGGCCCCCTGCCCCAGCTACTCTGTCCTTACAATATTGGGTTGAGATGGGAGAAGTAATCATGTTACGTTGAAGTCCAGTTATAATTGATCTTATTTCTAATGTGTGCTGTCACTGATTTCACCCAAATTTCTATCAACTATCTAATGTATACCCCACCCTCTCCCTCCCTCCCACCCTGCCCTTGCAGCCTTCAAAGAGTCTTGTCTTCTATGCATGAGTCTGTTTTTAAGTTCTTATCATAGGGGTCTCATTCAACATTTGTCCTTTTGTCACTGACTACTTTCACTCAACATGATGTTCTCCAGTTGAAACCAGGTTACGAGATGCTTACTAAAATCATCATTGTTCTGTATCATTGTATAGTGTTCCATTGAGTATGTATACCGTAGTTTACCTATCCGTTCTTCTGTTGTTGGGCATCTGGGTTGATTCCATCGTTTTGCTAATTGTGGACTGTGCTGCAGTGAGCATTCATGTGCATGTATTGGTTCGTGTGAATGGCATTGGTTTTTCAGGATATATTCCAAGCAGTGGAATTATTGGGTCAAATGGTATAAGAGTGGATGGTTTTAAGAAAGAAACGTTTACTCTTACACAGTCCGGTAGGCTGCAAGTCCAAACTCAGGATATCTGCTCCAGGGGAAGGCTTTCCCTCTGTCGGCTCTGGAGGAAAGTGCTTGTGTTGCATCAGTCTCTGTCCAGGGAGTGTCTTGGTGCATGAACCTCAGGTCTGAATGACACGCTGTACTCCTGGTGCTGCTTTCTTGATGGCAGCAGTTCTCTGCTTGCTTCCCTTTCCTTTTTTTTAATCTCTTGTAGGATGAAAGGATAAAGGGTAGTGCAAGCCACACTCCAGGGAAACTCCTTTTACAGTGGAGCACGGAGTGATCTTATGAAGAGATTTACAGTCCCACTCTAATCCTCTCTAACATAATCTGCTCTGTTACCCATAGGCAGAGATCAGGATTTACAGCATCAGAAAATCACAAAATACAATCACAGGGTAATCACAGAATACAGGGAATCCTGGCCTAGCCAAATTATTGCACTTACTTTTCGGGGGACACAATCCAATCCATGACACTTGTAGAGCTACTAAAAGCCACTGAACTGTACACTTTACAGTGGCCGACATGGTGTATTTTATCTCAGTAAGAAACATTTAAGGGCATAGCAGGTGTGTGGGATGGGCAGGCAGGTGGGATTCTGGTAGGCAGAGGGCACAGTGTGTGCGGAGGCACGGAGCCCAGCAGAGCCTTGGGCATGGCATGAGCTTGGGAGTTCGCCCCCTGCTCAGAGTGCTCCTGCAGGGAAGAGTAGGTAGCAAACTGACTTTGAAGGCAGCAGTAGGGTGTTCTGTTGAGCTTTGGGCTGGAGGGGTGAGATGGAACTGCCACCTCCTCCCGTTTTCATACAGCTCTTCAGTCACTGGCAGCTTCTCGGCTCCTGGGTGTATTTAGTCCGTCCCAGCAGCACTGAGCAGACTGTCCTCCCTTCTCCAGGGCTGGTCCCTGACTTGTGTCTCTCCTTTCCTCTGCCAGCTGCCGAAGATTTGTCCATCCTCATGGCTGAGCCTGGCTGCTGCTTCTTGAGGATGTTTTACTCATTCTCCTGCCCCCCACGCTGCTCATTCAAGGTTGGGGGCCAGGCCTTGTTAAATATGCAGATGAGTAGTCAGTGGTCACGGGGCCCTGGTGGCCGTCCCTGTGAGTCTGCAGGTGCTCTACGGTAGGACACGTGAGCTCCGAGTCCCTGAAAATGAAAGTGTCGTTGGTATACACTGTAAACCTTTGTGTTTTTTTATTGTGGTCAAGTATATATAAGAAGATATTTGTATTTTATCTCTTTTAAAGTGTACCATCCAGTGACATTTGTCATGCTGTCTAACTGTCACCCTTGACAGAAACTCAGGACCCTTCAGGAGTAACGCCCCATTTCCCCTCTCCTCAGACCCTCGTGGCCTCTGTTCTCCTTTCTGTCTCTCTGAAGTGGCCCAGTTTAGGTATCACATGCAAGTGGGCTCATACATGGCTTTTCCTTCGCTCAGCACGATGTCTTCAAGCTCATCCGTGTTGCAGCATGTGTCATAAATTCACTTCTCTCTGTGACTGAGTAGTATGCCACTGTGTGTGTGTACCACATTGAGTTTATCAGTTCATTGGCTGAGGGACACTTGGGTCGCCACCTTTTGGCTAGTATGACAGGTGCTGCAGTGAAAGCGGGTGTATAAGTGTCTGTTTGCATCCCTGAGTTCAAGTCTTCTGGGTACGTACATGGGAGTGCAGGTGGTCAGGCCCTGTTTGACTTTTTGAGGATCCATTACACTGTTTACAAAGCAGTTGTCCAGTTTGACACCAGCAATGAGTGAGGGCTCAATTTTATTTCTGCACACCCTCACCAGATGTTTGTGGGATTTTGTTGGAGCTGTTTAGAGGTGTATTGCTGGTATAGTTAAGTTTGCAAGTGTTTGGAGAAGTAAAAGGAGCTGTTGCAAAGCCCTGTCTGTCTGTCTGATAGGTCCTGTAGCGTGACAGGGAGGGTGCTGTGATGGGTGGTGCTGTGATGGGTGGCACTACCTGAGGCCCTAGGCTTCACCCTCCCCACTGCCGTCTCCTCTGCCATCAGATGCCATCCGGCAGAGCAACCAGATGCTCCGGGAGCGCTGTGAGGAGTTGCTGCACTTCCAGGTCAGCCAGAGAGAAGAGAAGGAGTTCCTCACGCGCAAGTTCCAGGAGGCCCGGAAGCTGGTGGAGAAGCTGAGTCTAGACAAGTTAGAGCTCAAGAAGCAGAAGGAGCAGGCTCTGCAGGAGGTGGAGCACCTGAAGAGATGCCAGCAGGTAGGCAGGGCTGGGAGGTCCTTGCCAGGAGCAGGTGAGTTGGGGGCTGTGTCACCAGCTATCTGAGTTCTGGAAGAGGGGACTCGGACTCAACAGAGCTGCTATACTCATGGTTATGGTTTATTATAGAGAAAAGATACTGATTAAAATGTGTAAATGTGAAAGACACACAGGTAAGGGGCCAGGAGAGACCAGGTGCCAGCATCCGAGTGACTGGAGGCAAAGGCAGGCAGAGGGAGTGTCAGGCGGGGCCCAGTTGGCCAGAGAAAGGACTTATGCTTTGACTGTGCCTACAGTGGGACCATGGAGGAGAGAGACGCGATCTGGCTTCTTGTAGAATGCAGAGCACGGGGAGCAAGGATGGAAGGGAGCCCAGCTGGAAGCCTGTGGCAGCTGCCTCATAAAGGATTAACGTAGCAGGTCTAGGGGGTCCACACCCTCTGTATTCTGAAGGAAGGTTTGGCCCTTGTTGTCCGGCTCCTGGCCAGTAATCTCTTACCTCTTAGAACATCCAGCCTGGTGAGAGTGGCTTTGTTTACCAAGGCCCCCGTCATAGAGTACATCGTTTGCCACTTTGCTGGGCAGGAAGGTTGGGGAGCTATTTCTAGGGGCACAGCAGGAGCTCACTTTGGCTACCTGTTAGACGTGGCCGCAGGTGATTGTGACTGGGGTGGTGGCAGTGGTTGTGATGTGAAATGGCTTGATCTTGATTGAAGGGAAAAAACATGTTCAAAGGTCCTGAGGCAGGAGCATGTGTGGGGTCCAGAAGAGCCGTGCAGCCCAGAGTTGCAGATTTGTAGGTCACCAGGCCTATCAAGGAGGTCTGATCCTTGAGATGGATCAGATCACAAACATGCGTGCAGGTCACGAAGAAAAGAGGTCCAGGTTCTGAACTAGCAAAAGAGATGTCAGTTGACGTGGTGGGGAGAAGTCAGGGTGGTGGGGAGAAAGCAGCACATGGAGGGGTGGGAGCAGCAGGTACTACTGAGGGCTTGGGCCCAAGGGGGACTGAGGATTGCTGGTGGGAGTGGGCAGCGGCAGGTCCTTGGGACCCAGGTGAGGACAGCTTGGGTGGGATGCTGAGGGAGACCTGAAGAGGGAGCTGAGCGGATGGGGACTTTGGACAGTTCGTGCATGCCAGTATCATCTCTGGAGGAGGTCTTCTGGCAGCAGTGTGTAGGGCCATGTCATTCTCTCACAGACCTGTGCCTGCGGGATGGGCATATGTTTTCTTACTGTCTTTCTTGCCCACCCCCTAATTGTCATGGAGGGCAAGGAGAGGCCTTTCTACACGACACGGCCTGTGGCCTCTAGGTTTGGCCTCCACACCTTGGGCACTGGGACAGTGGCCCAGGCTGCCAGCTGCCTCGTGTCCCTCCTGGTTGCATCCTTATGGGGTGCCCTGGCACCTCCTGCCTCTCTGATGGGGACAGGTGTTGCCCTGACCCCTGGAGATGAGGAGGGGGTGGGTTGTGGACACGTCGGTTTGTGCCCTTTTTGGTGCCCACAGTACCCACTGCAGGTGAGGGATGAGGGGGCTGCTGAGGGGGAGAGTGGGGACAGGGTGGGGTCAGGGTGCATTGGGCTTGGGCTCCAGGACCCCAGGGTTACGGTGCTAAGGGTAGGGGAGAAGCCGCAGGGTGCACGTGCCTCAGCCCGAGAAGCTGGTCAGGGAGAAAGTGGTGCTGATGGAGACTGGTGTTATTCCTGCAGCAGATGGCTGAAGACAAGGCCTCGGTGAAAGCTCAGGTGACGTCCCTGCTCGGGGAGCTCCAGGAGAGCCAGAGCCGCTTGGAGGCTGCCAACAAGGAGCGGCAGGCCTTGGAGGGCAGGTGAGTTGGGAGGGAAGGCATGCCCTGGAAGCTGCTTCTGGTGCTCTCGGGCAGGTGCAGTGACGACTGGGGGAGCTGCCTTCTCCCCCATTCTGGGTCACCACCTAGGGTCCCAGCCCCTGGTCCAGCACTCACATCGTTTTCTGGGTTTAGAGTTTCCTTGGGAGGCATTTTGAGGGTCCTGAAGACCACAACTGTGGCCAGTGGTTGCCTGGAGGGGCTGAGGGCCATACTCAGGGCTTAGGTTGATGACAGTGAAAGATTTCCCAAGGGGAGCCATCAGGGCAAGTGACCGGGAGGGTGGGTGGGCAGGCGCGGTGTGGAGACACCAGCATATTGCCCTTGGAATCCCTCTGCCTAGCATATCCCCAAGTACCAGACTCCTGACTTGGAGTCCTGACACATCTGGACATGCCCCACTGCTTGCCCCAACGCTGCTAGGTGCCTACCATGCCCCCCCCACCCCGTGCCAGGGTCCGGGCCGCCACTGAGCAGGCCCGACAGCTGGAGAGTGAGCGGGACGCGCTGCAGCAGCAGCACAGCGTGCGGGTGGACCAGCTGCGCATGCAGAGCCAGAGTGTGGAGGCCGCGCTGCGCGTGGAGCGCCAGGCCGCCTCGGAGGAGAAGTGAGTCGGCAGTCTGCAGGCTGGCCTGGGGTCGGCAGGGCTGGCTTTGGGGAGGGAAGGGAAGGAGGGAGGGGAGGGAAGGAGGGAGGGAGGGAGGGGAGGGAAAGAGGAAGGGAGGGAAGGAGGTCAGGTCTTTCGTTGTTTTCTGTCTTGTGTGATGAGGCATGAACGGTTTAGAAGTCACAGGCATGAAAGCTCATCAGGGGCAAGGCCCCTTCTTGTGGCGGCCTCACGGTGCTGGTTTGAGCAAGGGGCTTTCGATGTGGCCGCTGTCCCTATCATGTCACAGCCATACTCGTGGCTCTCCTTTAGTGGTGTTTGCTTTCTAGGTCCTGAAGAGACAAGCAGGTGACAAAAGTACTTCAGGGATATCAGCCACTGGGCTACTTTCCCCTAATCCAAACCTCACGTGGATTACTTCTACGAGAGAGAGAGAGAGTGCGCGTAGGCGTGGGCATGGGCGTGGGCGCTCGTGTGTGTGTGTGGCCAGACACTGGAAGTAAGTTGTAGGCCTCGTGGCTTCCACTCTGGAGTACTTCAGGCTGCAGACATGCAGCGTGAGGGCACTCCCCATATGGCCATCATACCATTATTGCACCCAAAGAATTCATGTTGGAGACACCTACATCATCTACCCCATAGTGTCTGCCTTCATCGTTTCTCATTTGTTCCAAGGATGTTCTTAAAACTTGTTGTTTTAATAGGATCCCTTCGAGGTTCAGGAAACCCCGGTGTGCTCCGTCTGCTCACCGAAAGGTTGGCGATTCTAACCCACCAGGCGCTCCTTGGCAACTCGATAGGGCGCTTCTACTCTGCCCTGTAGGGGCGCTAGGAGTCGGAATTGACTTGACGGCACTGGGTTTGGTTTGTCTGGATCAAGGCTCACCTGTCGCTAGCATTGGTACACATTTCTGTTGTTGTTAGGTGCTATCAAGTTGGTTCTGACAACAGTGACTCTGTATATAATAGAACGAAAAGCCGCCCGGAATGGCACCCTCCTCATGTCGTTATGCTGAATGCCTTGCTGTAGCCACTGGCAGACGTCTCCTTGAGGGGCTTCCTCTTTTTCGCTGACTCTTTACTTTTCCAAGCATGATGTCCTTTTCCAGGGATTTCCACCTGTTTTAGTCAGCTGGTGCTACTCTAACAGAAATACCACAGAGTGGATGGCTTTAACAAAGGAACGTTTATTTCTACGCAGTCCGGTAGGCTACAAGTCCATATTCAGGGTGTCTGCTCCAGGGGAAGGCTTTCCCTTTGTTGGCTCTGGAGGCAAGTCTGATATTGCATCAGTCTCTGTCCAGGGAGCATCTTGGAGCGGGAACTTAGGCCCGGTGCTGCTTGCTTGCTTGATGGTGTGAGGTTCCCAATTTTTGGCCTGCTTGCCTTTCCTTTTATCTCTTGCAGGCTGAAAGGATTAAGGGTGGGGCAAGCCATACTCACCATGAGTCAGATCTGACTCGACGGCAGTTGGCTGGCTGGCAAGCCACACTCCAGGGAAACTCCCTTTACAGTGGAACGGGGAGGTGATCTTATAAAGGGCTCCACAGTCCCACCCTAATCCTTTAACACAGAGCACAGGAAAACCACACAGTGGAGCACAGTCACAAGAGACTGGGAATCACGACCCAGCCACATGGCTACCTGTATTTTTTGGGGGCCACAATTCGATCCATGACAGCACCTTTTTAGTCTCCTTTAATCTAGAACAGAATTGTTGCCTGCCTTTGTTCTCAAGAAGTTGCCGTCTTTGAAAAGTATTTTACTATCAGCTGTTCTTTTCTTCCCTTTAAGATTTTTTGCCTTTCTTAAGGAAAAAGACATTGAATGTTTAGGAATCGATCCAATGGCAATAATACTTGGAGTCAGCAGACCCTGCCTCCAGTGGATAGCTTCAGGAGTACAAGTATGCTCTTGGAATGTCCTGTTGAAGGCATGCGTCTGTGACAAGAAGGAAGAGGCTGGAATTTTGAACTGGAAAAGCTCGGGGGGGACTAGGAAGTTGGGTCTCCATTGAAAGCTCATTTCTTTTAGGCGGAAGCTGGCCCAGTTACAAGTAGCCTATCACCAGCTCTTCCAAGACTATGACAATCATATCAAAAGCAGCATGGCTAGCAGTGAGCGAAACCGAGTAAGTATGGGCTGGGAGGCAGATGCCTGGCCGGGTGTTGTCCCCGAACCCACACAGTAATGTCCCTGGGACTGGCTGGGACTGAGCCTTTGCCCTCGAGCCTTTCTCTGCTTCTGCTCCAGAGATGAATCCCCCTAACTGTAGGACACTGGAACCTAAGACACTACCTTCAGACTCGAGAGAACTGGCTTTTGTGGGGTATACTTGACTCCTAGAGTTTTCTGAAGCTGTAGCTGTAATGGCCCTGAGGATGCCTTGGGCTGTGTCAGCTTGACTGGGCTCTCGTCTTGGGTCTGGGATGATGCTGGTGTTCATATCCATGTCCTCCTGTCAACAGTCACCTGCTAGCCTCCTGGCAGGCTTGTCCTGAAGCCCAAGGGAAGGCCCAGTAGCATTTCCATTCCTGCACTGGGAGGCAGCTGGTAGCCCTTTTCCAGTTTGTCCTGCTCAGACCTTTCACAGACAGAGATTTGTACAGATCCTTTCAGTTGAAGGCTGGGGTCCAACTCGAAGGTACTTGGAAGAATCTTAGGAGGATAGAGCCTGCAAGGCAGAGAAGGAAGAGTTACCGAACCATAGCCATGTAGTCTCAGAGAAGACTTTGCTAGAGGTGGTGGCAGGTGTGTGGCATGAGGGTCAGGACCTGGCAGGCAAAGGTCCATGTATTTTCCTTTGAGTGAGTGGCTGTAGGAGGGAGTGTGGCCACTGTGATCAGCCCTCTGGCAAAGAGGCTGGCATGGCCCCAGCCCCTTGTGACCCGGGGCCACTTTTTCTGCTCCTCTGCTCCTCTCCTCTGGGTTCCTGTCCCCCGCGTGCTGCCTGGAGGCTGTCTGCCTTCAGCTCCACTTGACCGCCTCTAGGGCATCCAGCTGGAAGACCTGAAGCAGCAGCTGCAGCAGGCTGAGGAGGCGCTGGTGGCCAAGCAGGAGCTGATCGACAAGCTGAAGGAGGAGGCAGAGCAGCACAAGACGGTGATGGAGACGGTGCCCGTGCTGAGGGCCCAGGTGAGGGCTGTCCCCCCCGCTGCTGGGACTTGGCCTTTCTCCCTTCACAGCATTTAATTAAAAATGTCAGTTATGCATAGATGCCCACAGATAATTTTACGTAAACATAGAATAATCGCAGAGTTTTTTTTGTGTAGTCTTTCCACTTTTCCCATTGTAAGGCCTTTTACACACACACTTCAGTAACATTATGTTCTACATGTTGGGAGCTTTGAAGCTTTTGCCATTATCTCAAACAGAACCTCAGGGCCCCTTAGTCAGTACCTCACCCTTTCGGCCTCTTCCCACCATGCCCCGTAGCCACTAATAAACCTTGGACTCTCCACAGTCCATGTCACCCTTGTAGTCATCTTTTGTCAGCTCCTCAGTGCACGTGAGATTACTTGTCCTGGCTGGGAAGGCGGTCGTGGGTCTTCTCTCCTCCCTGGGTCTGGCCCAGAGGGCGTGATGGGTGCTCCAGGCCGCTCCTCTCTCTGGTTTACCAGGCGGACATCTACAAAGCGGACTTCCAGGCCGAGAGGCAGGCCCGGGAGAAGCTGGCCGAGAGGAAGGAGCTACTGCAGGAGCAGCTGGAGCAGCTGCAGAGGGAGTATAGCAAGCTGAGGGTCAGCTCGCAGGAGTCGGCCAGGTGAGCCCCTGGCGTGCGTGATCGTGGGCTGGGACTGGGTGGACGGCAGCGGATGGCCCCTCAAGGAGACTGAGTCCTCTGTGCTTTCCAGGTTTGGATTGGCTAACACCCCTTTCCTCTCCCGCCTTACCCAACTGTCTTGAAGTTGGTCCAGCTAAGAGCTTTATTTTGCTCACTTGTGCCAGTCGTCCTGTTCCTCTCTCCCCAGGGCTCTGATCGAGGACATGCGGAAGCGGCATGTGGAGGGCTCCCAGCCACCTTTACCCCAGGCCTCAGGTGAGGGACCTGTTAGCCTTCAACGTTGGGTCTGCAGGTAGAGGAGGAGGTGGGCAGGCTGGTTGCGGTGACGAGGATTCGGTGACTGATGAGGAAGCGCAGTCTCTCAGCCTCTGGATTCTGTCCCGGTGAAGCCAGCTGGGATGCTGGCAGAGGGCAGCCGAGGCTTTGACAGTTTGAAGCTCACGTGGGTCGGTTCGTTTCAGTCAGTATCCCCCGACGCCTGTGAGGCTGCGGGGGGATGTAGGTGTGGCTCCTGGTTACACATGTGTGGTGACTCCAGTTCAGTGTTGTGGTCTGGAGGCTGTCCTTTTGCTGTGCTTCTCCTCCCTGACTTGTAGTGTCTGGCAGGTGCAGGAAGCCTCTAACCACAGCTGCTTGACTTCCTTTGTCAGCTCACCCGGCCTTTCACCTGGCCCTGCCCAGCCAGAGGAGGAGTCCCCCTGAGGAGCCACCGGATTTCTGTTGTCCCAAATGCCAGTATCAGGCTCCGGATATCGACACCCTGCAGATACATGTCATGGAGTGCATTGAGTAGAGCTGGCGAACCCACGGCCACCTGTGGATGACAAGACCAGGACAGTGTAATCTGCTTTATTCTCCCACCTGCGTGGTTGACAATTCAAGGCTACTTCAGAAAGAAGTAGCTTCAGGCCCCAAGAGCTAGCTGCTGCTATAGTTTTTGGGGGATTGTGGTTGTTTTTCCCCCTTTAGGGCGCCTGAGACTGTGGGTAGACCCGGCGTTCTGCCCTTCGTGTTCTCTCCTATCTGCTTCAAGCACTTGCCGTCGGGGGCTAAGCCCTCTGTGCTCCCACCCAGGGAAGTCAGCGACGAAGGCCACAGGTGATCGGGAAGGAAGAATTGCTTCCAGAGCCGGGAGGCGTGGCAGCTCTGTCCTCGCGCTCCCAGCTGGCTAACTCCCCATCCTTGAACTGTGGGTGTGTCTCAGTCATCCCCATTCTCATGTGTGGTGCACAGGGTTGTGTTCTGTGGCCTGCTGTGAGCTCTGGAACCACTTTGTTACTGACAGACACTTGGGCTGTTTCTGGACTTGTTGACTGAGCTCTTGCCCCAGTGAAGATCCTCTGTGTAAGTCTTGTCTGTCTTTAGGCCTGTCTCTGCACAGCAGGCTGTTAGCACCTGTGAAGGTAGTGGGTGGTGCTCGAGCAGGTGAGGACCTGTGTGCCCACAGCCATGTCAGGAGGGAGTGTGCGGTCACTCCTGTGGGTTTTCACTACCTGCTGGGTATCCTGTTCCCTTGTTTCTAGTGCTTGTTACCCATTTGGGGCTACGCACTAGAATCTTCATGGGAACAGGATACTGAGGCCTGTTCCCTCCCTCAGACTGAGTTAGAAACCCTGCTTGAGTGCCTGCCACTGCTGTCTTGAGCCTTCCTTTCTGGAAAGGCTACTTGCCTCCTTCCTTTTGCTGCACACTGGATGATCTTTGTGTAGGGCTGACTGGAGACGGGACGGTAAGGGTTTTGAACCAGACATTTAGCCTGGAAGTAGGGGGTGTGCTTTCTTCCTCACTCACTGTACTTAAGTTGGCTGTCTGGAACAGCAGGTCGGATTCCTCCCATGAGGAGACCCAGCATGCCTGCCTTAGTAGTTGTGACCCCTGGTTGTCATAACCCGGGTTTGGGAGGGAGAGAGACCGAGTACACCCCTCCTGGAACCTCTGTGGCTCCCACGGGTCGTACGTGTACTCTGCTCGGCTTTGGTGCCTCCTGGCTGTTTGAGACACAAGAAAAATCCAAATGGCCAGTAAGCACAAGAGTGCATTTCAGTCTCCCTGGGAAGTGACAGTGGAAACCACAGAGAAAGTGAAAAGCAGCACATCACAACAGGGTAGAGGGGACACATCTTGCTGTGTCCCCATTCAGTGGAAACTGCTGTGCCCACCTGGAGCAAGAGACTTAGAAAGCCTCCTCAGCCTTCTCAACCCCAAGAGGCAGTCGGCCGTGCACACAGACTTGCAGTGTAGAGGTGCTCGCCATAGCGCTGTTGGCAGCGGCCTGGAGGCTGCGGTGGCTGAGCCACCATCACTGTGAGCGTCTCATTACCCGGGCACACACTTGGTGGTATGCGGAGTGAAATCTGTGTGTAAAGCACTACCCCAGTTTTGTAAATTGTGGGAGTACCAGCAATTGACACTTGCGTATCTGTTTATGTATTTTCTAAGTGCCTGTAATTTGCATGTAGTATTTTCACACACAGACAAAATTTGTTATTGCAAAGTTGGCCTGCGGTTAAAGCAGTCCTGAGGTTCCATCTGTGCCGGTTACTGGGAAAAGTGCTCACTGTGCGTACAACTGTAGGCCAGAGAAAAGTGTGAGGGACTCGGCCAGACCCTTCCCATGTGTGACCCTGTTTGACAGGACACCTGAGACACAGCAATGAGTCTTTTGTCGTTTACATTAAGAAGTGGCACGTGTACAGCTACTCTTCATTATAAATAAAATCTGAAAACACACCCATGGTCATCAAGTCGATTTCAACTCATAGCAACGCTATAGACAGAGTAGACCTGCTCCATAGACTTTCCAAGGAGCACCTACTGGATTTGAACTGTCGACCTGCCGCTGTGCTCCCAGGTTCCCGCCTTATGGTTAGGAGGCCTGCAGTGAAGCAGGCCGGGCCATGGGAACGAGCTGACAGCTGAGAGCCGGCATTTGGGGCTGAGGACTAGCTAGGAACAGAAGGGCTGCTGGTAGGCAGTACGGCAGGATGTCCTGGGGGAAGGGGACTGCAGGAGATGGAGGTCTCCTTCGGTCCCCTGCCTCTGAGAGGTGCCTGCCACAGAGCCAGTGTTCACAAAATGGGTTTTACAAACCAAAGGCACAAATCTCACAGGAGAAGTTCAGGGGAGCTTAGGGGCCAAGCAAAGAAAAAGCTATGACCACAAGGTGGCACCGTTGTGGCACAGAGTGTTGGGGTCTGCGGGCAGTCGGGGGCGGTCCCACCGCAGGCTGTGGTGGTGGACTGATGGTGGGGGCAGGGAGGTCGCCAGAAGCTGAACAGAGGGGGCTTCCTTGTCGAGCTCATGCTCAGCTGTGGGCTGGGGAGCCTCTGGGTCAGAGTGGTCAGAAGCACGGCAGGAGCTTGCGATCTGCGTGCCTAGGGAGTCGATCTCGTCTAGGGCACGCTGGCAGGTGGATGGTCTCGGCCCCTCCAGGGGGAACCACCCCTGCGCACACCTCACATTTGCACTGCTGGCCTCCAGAATGGCCGCACTTGTCACCTGCGAGGCCGTGGTACAACTGCGAGCAGCATAATGATACGGACCTGACTGTCTGTGGGCAGAGTCCATTTTGCTTTTTCTTTTGGCGGTTAATGTGTGCTGGATCTGCCCAAAGGTTATACAGATTTTTCTCTTATGATTTTTTTCTTTAAATTTTACAATTTTAGCTCTTGCATTTGGGTCTGCAGCTGTTGTAACTTAACCTTCATATGTGGCAGGAGGTCACTCAAGGTGGCACTTTTCCATGTGGATATCAAGTTGTTACTGAGCCTCTTGTTGAAAAGACTCTCCTTTCCCCATGGAATGACCCCAGCATCCCTGTTGCGTTGTGACGATCGGACGTGAAGGTGTGCATCTGCTTCTGGACTAGCAGTCATGTTATACGGATCTATGTATGTCTGCTGTCGCACCAGTTCCCCATCATCTTGCTTACTGCTGTAGGGTTATTTTAAGCATTGAACTATACATTTCAATTTTGTTCTTAGAATTATTTTGGCAATTGTAGATCCGACTTGACGGCACTTGGCTTTATATAAATTGTAGAATCAGCTCATCAGTTTCTTCAAAATGTCTGCTAGTCCCTGAGATCTCCACTAAAAGACCTCAACTGATGGTCCAGTGGTTTCAGGGTTCCCCTGGGAGCATGGCCCCTGGCCCTGATGCTGCCCTTGCCATAAATCGTAACGAAGGTCCACTCTTCGGGCACGAATAGATTGGACTTGGCGAATCAGAGTGACCATATATTGGATGCACTTTATGGTTCTATACATCTATAGGATATCATCCTGCTGACCTCTGGCTGGAGGAAGGAGAGTGGGTGGAGAGGAGGGGAAAGGAGACTGTTGGTAGGATGAGACAAGTATGGAGCAGAGAGGAAGAGTGTGCTGTCACAGGGAGAGCAGTGGAAGTTGCATATAGGTGGGCATGTAAGTTTATGTGGGAATGTCACTCAGTCATAATAAAAAAAAATGTCTGCTAGAGTTTTTATTGGCTGTGTAAATGAGTTTGGGAAGAATTGCCATCTAACAATATCCAGTTTTCCAATCATGTTCAGTGGTGAACATGGTACATCTCTGTGTTTATTTAGGTTCTCTTCAATGTCTCTCACCACTGCTTTGTTATTTCCACGTACAGGGTCTTGGACAAATGTGCTTGAACTTATTCCTGTGGATTTACTTGTTTGCTTCTGTTGTAAATGGTATTAAAAATGCTACACATCATTGCTTGGATAGGAACAACTAACTCTATTTGACTTTGTATGTTGAGACTTGGCTTGTAAGTTTTAGTAATTTTTGCACAGATTCATTAGGATTTCTTTATGTGTCATATTGTCTTAACTAAAGCTTTAGTTTTTCATTTCCTATATAGATGTCTTTGTGTTTCTTGTCTGATTTCAGTAGCTATGCAGTGATGTTCCATGACAGGTTCCTTATGGAAGAGCAGTCCCAAGACAGGAGCTACATACCTTATTTCTGCTCTTACAGGGAAGACATCCCAGTGTCCACCATTAAGTATGATGAAGGTTATAAATTTGCATAAAAGCCTTTTGTCACCTTGGGGAAGTTCCCTTGTTAGTTTGTACAGTTTTTTAAATCATGAATGGGTTTTGAATTCTCAAATGTGTGTTTTCCCCTGTCACTGAGGTAATAATATGAATTGTCTCTTTTCTCTTAATATGCTGAATTGCACTGATTGATTCTGTATGTTAAAGCAATATGGAATTTCTAGGGTAAAACCTCCTTGATCATGGTGTTATGACTTACTAATAAAGTGTTTAACTTGATTTACACTTTTCTTGGTCAGGGATTTTTGTGTGTCTTGTCGTAAGGGAGTGTGGTCTGCATTTGTCTTTTTGGTTTTTATTTCAGAGTAATAATATTCTTGTTCCTCTATTTTCTGAAAAACAGTTGTCAGACCTACATGGTTTTTTCCTTCAGTGTTTTACAGAAATATCAGACATACCACCTGGTGTGCAGTTTTCTTCGCAGCAATATTTTTAATTATGAATTCATTTTACTAATTGATATAAAACTCCTCAGGTACTCTTTTTGGCTCCTAATAGTGTTAGTAATTTATATCTTTTAAGGAATTTTCTGTTCATCTAAGTCAAAGTTTTTGGCCCCGAATTGTTCATAATGTTCACTTATTACCCTTTTATGTATAAGGTCTGACAATTAAGTTCTCAAACTGGCTGCTGTGCGCTTACGTTGGCAGCAGTGTACAAACAACTCAGTACGGTTTCATAACCTTGGTATATGAGTGTGTCACAGCTGTGTTTGTGTCAACAGGTGGCGGTGCCTTGCTGTGTGGCTTTCATTATTGTGTGCCATCGCGAGAATGTTGGAGCGTGAACTAGAGCAACAAACAAACATTACATTTCTTTTTAAACTTGGCAAGAGTGGAACTGCAATCAGGAACTTGTTAGTCCAAGTTTATGGGGATAATGCCGTGAAGAAAACACCAGTGTGCAAATGGATTAAACATTTTTCTGAGGGGAGAGAAAGCATCACTGATGGAGAGGTCAGGGTGGTCAGTAACGAGCAGAACTGGCAAAAATTTGTACCAACTGGACAGTTAATCAAGCTTACTATCTGTTGTTGTTAGGTGCTGTTGAGTCAGTTCCAACTCCTAGTGACCCTGTGCACAACAGAACGAAACACTGCCCAGTCTTGTACCACACCCACAACTGTTTTTATGTTTAAACCTGTCGCTGCAGCCACTACGTCAATTCGTCTCCTTGAGAGTCTTCCTCTCTTTTGCTGACCCTCCACTCTACCAAGCATGATGTCCCTCTGCAGGGACTGATCCCTCCTGGACACTATGTCCAAAGTATGTAAGATGCAGTCTTGCCATCTTGGCTTCCAAAGAACACTTCTTCCAGAACAGATTTGTTGGTACTTTTGGCAGTTGATGGTACACTTAATATTTTTCTCCAGCACCACAATTCAAAGGCATCAATTCTTCTGTCTTCCTTATTCACTGTCCATGGCTTGGGTGAGGTGCACCTTAGACTTCAATGTAACGTCTTTACTTTTCAACACTTTAAAGAGGTCCTTTGCAGTAGATTTTCCCAGTGCAACACATCTTTTGATTTCTTGACTGCTGCTTCCATAGGCGTTGATTGTGGACCCAAGTAAAGTGAAATCCTTGACATCCTCAATCCTTTCTCCATTTCTGATGATGTTGCTTACTGGTCCAGTTGTGTGGATTTTTGTTTTCTTGATACTGAGGCTGTGGTCTTTGATCTTCATCAGTATGTGTTTCAAATCTTTCACGATACCTTTTCAATCTGTATGCTGAGCAAATAATCTGAGAAGCTATATTATATGAGGAAGAATGAGGCATCAGGATTGGAGGATGATTCATTAACGACCAGTGTTAATGCAGACACCACCTTATTTGCTGGAAGTAAAGAAGATTTGAGACATTTACTTACTGTTTGGAAGTGCTGAAAAGGCTGCATGAAAGAGTTAGATGAAAACTTCCTGAACTTTTCGCCAACAACTCCTCACTCTTGCATCATGACGATGCACCACCAGCTCACACAGCACTGTCTGGGAGGCCTTTTTTAGCCAGTAAACAAATAACTGTATTGGAACAGCCTCCCTACTCACCTGATCTGGCCCCTAATGACTTTTTTCTTTACCTGAAGGTGAAATATTGAAAGGAAGACATTTTGATGACAGTTGAGCACCAAGAGACATGATTACAGCTCTGATGGCCATTCTAGAAAGAGTTCCAAAATTGCTTTGAAGAGTGAACTAGGCACTGGCATTGGTGTATAGCTTCCCAAGGGGAGGACTTCGAAGGTGACCATAGGGATATTCAGCAATGAGATGTGTAGCACTTTATCTAGGGTAAATTTGTGAATTTAACTGTCAGACCTTTGTATTTCACTGATTTCAGCTTTCTTTTTTTTAATATTTTCTCTCTATTGTATGTCTCTGGATTAATTTGCTCTTTTTTCTAACTGGTTAAAGTGAAAGCTTAGTTCTTTGCTTTTGAGGCCTTGTTGCTGTGTAATGTGAAGATTTAAAGCCTATAAAGCTTTCTCGTCATTGCTTTAGGTGTACCAAAATGGTTTATGCTGAGCTTTTTTTTTAATCACTTAGCATAAATCATTTTATACTTTCCCTTATGGATTTTCCTCTAACCCATGGATTATTTTATTATGTGTTTTTTTTCTAGATTTGAAGAAAGATTTCTCATTTAATTCCATTGTGTTCATAGAACATACTGTGTACGATTTCCGTCCTTTTCAATTTATTCGCACTTGTTTTATGGCCTGTTTTGAATGATGATTGTTGATGAATGGTCCATGTGCACTTGAAAAGAACGTGGTTTATACTTTTGTTGCTGGAGTGCTGATGAGGCCTGTCTGGTTGATAGTGTTTTTGAGGTCATCTCTGTGCTTACCAATTTTCTGTCTACATGTTTTGTCAATGAGATGAGTGTGGGCAGTTCTTCAGCGGGTTCTGGACAGAGGAGTGGCATGATCTGATTTATGTTTTAAGAAGAATTCCTCTAGCTGATGTGTGGAAAATAGATTGAGGAGTTGTCAGGTACTATTGGGTCAGTCCTGACTCATGGTGATGTCTCATGTACAGTAGAATGAAACACATCACCCGCTCCTCTGCCACCTCCCAGGCATTACTATGTTTGAGCCCATTGCTGCAGCCACTGTTGTCAGTCCATCGTGTTGAGGGTCTTCCTCTCTTTCGATGACAGTCGTCCCAAGTGTGATGTCCTTTTCCAGGGACTGGTCCCTCCTGATAACATGTCCAAAGTATGTGAGATGGAGTCTCACCGCCTTCACTGTTGTAGAGACTTCTGCCTGTTACTTCTTCCAAAGCCGGTTTGTTTGCTCTTTTGGCAGTCTATGGCATAATTGGTGTTCTTCTCCAACAGAGGCATCAGTTCTGGTGACTTGGGAGGGTTGGGGATGGGGCAGAATAGAAGCAGGGAGACCAGAGAGGAGGCTTTCATTATAACTCATGCAAGAATTGATGGGGTTTGCATCAGGGGTGTGCTAGTATTCAAGGTAATAGGAACTGGTTGCATTCTAGATATACTTTGACTGTGGAACCAATAGGATTTTGATGAATTGGGAGTTAAAATGACACCATCTGAATTTGGCCTGAGCAGTGGAAAGGATGGAGCTGTGATCAGCTGAGATGAGCAAGAGGGAGAGTAGAGCATGTTAGAGTGGATAGGAATAGCAGGAGATTAGTTTTTCAGGAGTTTGTATAAATTCTTTTATTGAAAAAATAAAAGGCTGAGGAACAAAACTGATTAAGCTTTGCCAATCTAGTCGGATAGTTCTTTGAACCTCAGGGTCTCCTCTCAGCACAGCAGAGTGCGAAGATCCACCTGGGTGTTAAAACTTCTCCTTATTGCAAACACTAGTGTTCCCGTGGGAACACTATGTGCTTTGTAGTGTCTCTGGGCTTAATCCTGGCCTCACATTGTCAGCAGCTCTTTGATTATTAGGTCTGTCCCCAGCAGAGACAGTGGCAGACACATTTGCCAAATAGTAGGTGCCCTGGGATGTACTGCGGGGGATAGGGATACCCCAATTATACAAAATTAACATTGTTCCTTCCCTTAATCCATTTCTGACCCTCAGGATTACCTCCTAGCAATGATCTTGGTACTGCCTTGAGTGGGTTATATAGAGAACTCTTAAGATTGGCGTTTTTAAATTTCAGAGGTGGTAATACCTGCTGAACACATACTTTCATGCCGCTTTATTGAATAATATAATACTATTTCTGCAAGCAGTGACAGGAAGGTAATGTCCAAACTTAGTAGGAACTAGGAAGGAATGAAAATCCCAGAAACTGTTTTCCTTGTCTACAAAATGAAGAGCTTGGAGAACATGATCATCAGAGTGCCTTCTTGCTTTAGTAAGAGATTGTGACTCTCACCTTCTCTCCTGGATATGAACAAGATCATTCATTTGAATTCACAGTATTTATTTTAACACATATTTTTTTATTGTGATTAAGTGAAAGTACACAACTCAAATCAATTTTTGCATGCCTGCCTATCTGCAGCTCCTTCTGCTCTCTATGCCCAGTGACAGCACACTCCTCTTTTTCATTATAAACTTGTCGTATCATCTTAACAAGCTCCTGTCCCCTCTTCCCCACCCTCTTCTATCCCATCTAGAAAGAGACTAGTAGGACAGCCTCCTATAAATGCACAGAACTATAAAGTACACACAATATGGTCACACTGTAACACATGTATTTTAACAAGTGCATACTTACTTGACGACACTTGGCTTGGCTTGGCACTTAAAGGCCGTTTTTTCAGGTGAGTGGCCCCCACTTGTCTGTCAGTGGAGGCTTGCTTGTTGCTGTGATGCTGGAAGCTATGCAACTGGTACTTAGGTACCAGCAGGGTCACCCATGGTAGACAGGTTTCAGCTGAGCTTCCAGACTAAGACAGACTAGGAAGAAGGACTCGGCAGTCTACTCATGAAAAGAATTAGCCAGGGGAAACCTCATTAATAGCAGCAGAACACTGACAGATACAGTGCCAGAAAGTGAGCCCCTCAGGTTGGAAGGCGCTAAGAAGACAACTGGGGAAGAGCTGCCTCCTCAAAGTAGAGTTGACCTTATTGATGTGGACAGAGTAAAGCCTTTGGGATCTTCATCTTCTGATGTGGCATGACTCAAAATGAGAAGAAACAGCTGCAAACATCCATTAATAACTGGAATACGGAATGTACGAAGTATGAATCTAGGAATATTGGAAATCATCAAAAATGAAATGGAACGCATAAACATTGATATCCTAGGCATTAGGGAACTGAAATGGACCAGTATTGGCCGTTTTGAGTCAGACAATCATATGGTCTACTATGCTGGCCACGAAAACTTGAAGAGGGACGCAGTTGTGTTCATCATCAAAAAGAACATTTCAAGATCCGTCCTGAAGTATAGTGCTGTCAGTGATAGGATAATAATCCATATGCCTACAAGGAAGCCCAGTTAATATGATTATTATTCAAATTACACACCAACCACTAAGGTCAAAGATGAAGAGACTGAAGATTTTTACCAGCTTCTGCTGTCTGAAATTGATCGAACATGCAGTCAGGATGCACTGATAATAATTGGTGACTGGAATGCAAAAGATAAAAATGAAGAAGGATTGGTAGTTGGAAAATACGGCCTTGGTGATAGAAATAATGCCGGAGATCACATGATAGAATTTTGTAGGACTGATGACTTCTTCATTGCAAATACCTTTTTTAACCAACACAAACGGTGACTGTACACATGGACCTCACCAGATGGAAGACACAGGAGCCAAATCGACTATATCTGTGGAAAAGGATGATGGAAAAGCTCCACATGAGCGGTCAGAACAAGACCGGGTGCTGACTGTGGCACAGATCATCAATTACTCACATGCAAATTCAAATTGAAACTGAAGAAAACTAGAACAAGTCCATAAGAGCCAAAGTGTGACCTTGAGTATATCCCTCCTGAGTTTAAAGACCATCTCAAGAACAGATTTGATATGTTGACCACTGAAGACCAAATGAATTGTGGAATGACATCAAAGACATCATCCATGAAGAGAACAAGAGGTCATTAAAAAGACAGAAAAGTAAGAAAAGATCAAATTGGATGTCAGCCAAGACTGAAACTTGCTCTAGAAGGTCGAGAAGCTAAAGCAAAAGGAAGGAATGATGAAGTAAAACAACTGAGCAGAAGATTTCGGACAGCAGCTTGAGAAGACAAAATAAAGTATTATAATGACATGTTCAAAGAGCTGGAAATGGAAAACCAGAAGGGAAGAACACATTCTATATTTCTCAAGCTGAAAGAAGTGAAGAAAAAAATTCAAGGCTTGAGTTGTAACAGTGAAGGATTCTACAGGGAAACTATTAAACGACTCAGGGAGCATCAGAGAAGAAGGAAGGAATACAGAGTCATTATACCAGAAAGAACTGGTTGATGTTCAGCCATTTGAAGAGGTAGCTTGTGATCGGAAGAAGTTGAAGCTGCATTGAAGGCATTGGCAAAAAACAAGGCTCCAGAAATTGACGGAATGTCAGTTGAGATATTTCAACAAATAGATACAGTGCTACAGTGCTGGAAGTGCTCCCTCATCTATGCCAAGAAATTTGGAGGACAGCTTCCTGGCCAACTGACTGGAAGAGATCCATATTTATGCCCATTCCAGAGAAAGGAGATCCATCTGAATGCAGATATTACTGAACAATATCAATATCACACGCAAGTAAAATTGTGCTCATGGTCATTCAAAAATGACTGCAACAGTATATTAACAAAGAACTTCCAGAAACAAGCTGGATTCAGAAGAGGATGTAGAACCTGGAATATCATTGCTGATGTCAGATGGATATTGGCTAGAAATAGAGAATACAGGAAAGATGTTTCTGTGTGTTTCCCTGACTGTCCAAAGGCATTCAACTGTGTGGATCCTAACAAATTACAGCTAACATTGCATAAAATAGGAATTGAAGAACACTTAATTGTGCTCTTAAGGAATCTGCATATGGATCAAAAGGCAGTTGTGAGAACAGAACAAGACGACACTGTGTGGTTTAAGTCAGGGAAGGTGTGTGTCAGGGTTGTATCCTTTCACCATACCTTTTGAATCTGTACACCAAGCAAATAATCTGAGAAGCTGGAGTCTATGAAGAACGATGTATCAGGATTGGAGGATAACTCATTAACAACCTGTGTTATGCAGATGACACCACCTTACTTGTTGGAAGTGAAGAGGATTTGAAACACTGATGAAGATCAAGGACCAGCCTTCGGTATGGATTGCACCTCAACATCAAAAAAGCAAAAATCCACACAACTGGACCAGTAAGCAACATCATCATAAATGGGGAAAGGATTGATGTTGTCAAAGATTTCACTTTACTCGGGTCCACAATCAACACTTATGGAAGCAGCAGTCAAGAAATCAAAAGATGCATTGCTTTGGGAAAATCTGCTGCAAAGGACCTCTTTAAAGTATTGAAAAATAAAGATGTCATGTCGAAGACTAACGTGCACCTGACCCAAGCCATGGTATTTTGAATTGCATCATATGCATGCCAAAGCTGGACAATGAAAAAAGAAGACTGAAGAACTGATGCCTTTGAATTGTGGTGTTGGAGAAGTTTGTTGAATGTACCACAGACCACCAAAAGATCAGACAGATCTGTTTTGGAAAAAGTACAACCAGAATGCTTCTTGGAAGCAAAGATGGCGAGACTGCGTCTTACATACTTTGGACATATTGTCAGGAAGGATCAGTCCTGGGAGAAGGACATCATGCTTGGTCGAGTGGAGGGTCAGTGAAATAAAGGAAGACCCTTGACGAGAGGGATAGACAGTTGCTGCAACAATGGGCTTAAGCATAAAAATGTGGACACAGCGCAAGACTAGACAGTGTTTTGCTCTGTTGTGCCTTGGGTCGCGTGAGTCAGAACTGACTCAACGACACCTAAGAACACCTGAGTTGGAGTCGACGGCTGTGGGTTTGGGTTTTTGTTTTCGATTATATTATGCTGGTATGCTCTAGGGCTGAACACTCAACTAAAAGAGATTGTGTTTGGACATGTTCAACTTAGATACCTGTTTCACATGCAATGGAGATGTGTGGTTGGCACGTGGATGTGGGAGTTTGGAGTGCTGGAAAGCAGTGTGGACTGGGAGTTGTCAGCACATATAGTTTCTGCTTAAAGCTACCAGCCTGGATGAGGTCACCACCAGAGGCAGAGAGTGCCTGTAGATAGAGAAGCAGCCCAAGGCCTGTGCCCTCAACCCTCCTGCTCTGATGCCCCCGCCCCTTCCCCTTCACACCCCAACACCTGTATATTTAGTACAACTCCACCTCCCTGTCTCCAATTGTAGACTTCTGTCCTTTCAGGGATGTTGCCAGGCACACTAACGTTCAGCCCAGACTCCTCTTGGCCTATTCTGAATAAGGGAGGCAGAGGGTTCCTCTTGAGATGCGAGACTAATCATGTCACTGCTCTGTTAAAAAGTCCCCATTACTTTCAAATGCACCCATATTCTTTAAATGCTGGAAACGCCTTACTGACCCCAGGTGTCTCTCCTATCAAGATGCACCTACTTACCTCCTGCCCCTGCACCTTGTTCAAGTCGGGCATAGATGCAGGGGGGAGCAGGGAAAGGTGGGAGTGCTCTGGGTCAAGAGGATGGCTTCTGACAAGTCCACTGAGAGAGCCCATGGTCTGATAGGGGATCAGGGGGTGTCTGAGGCTACCCTGAGCCAGGCAGGTAGTGATCCAGGAGCTGGGGATACTGCGGGGGTTGGAGGGATGAGCAATGAACGGTGGAGGTGGGCAGAACACAATTTCGAATAGGTAGTCAGGAAATCCTGGCTAGGGGGATGTTTGAGAAGGTTCTAGAGGTCAGAGAGAGTCAGACCAGCCCCAGAGGAAGAGTTACAGAAAAAAACAGCCCGTGCAAAGGTTCCTGAGGCAGGAGTGGACGGGGCGAGCAGGCCAGTGTGGCTGGATCGCAGAGAGCCAGTGCCGGAGTGGGAGGGAGGGAGTCCAGAGAGGAAAGGGGCGGGACCACCTCGGGCTCTGTGAGAGCTTGGGAGGGCTCTGGCTTTGCCTCAGGGCGAAATGGGAGCCCATTGGAGGGCTTGGAACAGGAGCCGGGGGACCTGCGACCTGACTGGCTTTAACGCAGCCCAGCAGCTTCAGCAGTCCATCTGCGGGAGGAAAGCTCCGGACTGATCCTGGGCTGTGTGGGGCGAGGGAAGGAGAGTCAGACTCAACTCCTGCCCCCAGTGAGCTAGCCCCACCTTTCGGGGCCAAATATGGGAGCCCTCTCTGGAAAGGGAGGTCCAGATGCCCCTTCTCCTCGGTCTTTTCCTCCAGCTACTCCCTTGCGGTCGCTGCCCCCGCCCTTCTGGGCTCTTACCCACGGAAGCCTCATCTGTCTCCTTTTGTACTATGGCTTGATGGCTTATCGGTTTGGAGCCGGTCCCTTATCAAGGATACGTGCCCAAGTTTCTTCTGTGCAGGGGAAAAGAGCCAAGTTCTCAAGCCAGGTTAGCAGGATAGGTAGGAAGTAACCCTGGAGAACTTCATTTCAAGTAGATGAGAGACTTTTGTGTTGCAAGTTAGAAAGCACACCACAGGGAAACAAAAACCCCTAATAGGGTGAAGCGTACAGGGAAGCTATACGCCCCTGTAGCTGAAAGGACCAGGGGAAGCCGCCGGCTTCAGGCACTGAAATATCCAGGATTTGGGTCTCCGAGGTTGGTCTTCCAGCTCCGGCTTCCCCAGAGTTTAGACGAGAGGAGTCACGTGACCTGCCTTATGTTTTCAACAGCCCAGCAGCGTCATTGGCCCATCTTTGGGGCCAAGGAGGCAGATGACCTCTGGGCTTTGTAAGGCCAGGGAGGCATGGAGAGGGTCAGACTCACATCTGATGTGTAAAGCCCATTGTCCCGTAGAGCAAGAGCTGGAGAGAGACAGAGCCCTGGAGATGGGCGGAGGGTCCCCTCAGGTATGCAGCACAGTCCTGATCGGCAGGTGCCTGAGGAGACTGGCTGTGAGGCTGTGGGACGGGCCAGCGGAAAGGGTTAACGGTGATAATCACGCCCATCAGGGCTCCCGCAGGGCCAGGAATAGCGCCTGTCCCCACCCTCCCACTACAATGGAAAACCTCAGAATCCAGCAGCCATCGGGTACAGTACTCAGCAGTGAGGGTACAGTACTTAGCAGTGAGGAAACGGTCAGCTACCCTGAAAGCCACTCTGGTCTCACTGAGCAAATCTTAAAACCAAGCCTGCAAAGGAACACACTATTTCCCAGAATCCTGAGAGCCTCCTGGAACAAGACAAAAATATCAGGTACCCCAGGTAAAATTCACCAGGTCTGACACTGAGTCTGAAATAACCAGGCCTACAAAGAAGCAGGAAAATAAAACCCGTATGTATCAGGGACAGAAAGCAGTCAATGAAAGCAGAACAGATTGGAAAGGAAGACGTGAGACTGCCTTTATTTGCAGTCACCATGATCGTCTCTGTAGAAAATCCCACTGAACCTACTAAGCTGGTCCTGGGACTGAAGCAGGCAGCAGGCAACCTGACAGGCCTCTTTTTCCATTTCCTTGCAAGCAAAACAGTGCCTGGAACCAGATCTCAGGAACACCTTCTATGCAGAAATCTTCCAGTAGATAGTAACAGATCAAAAGTTTTTACCATAATCTGGGACATTGAAATAAGCCATCACAAAACAGACTGAAGATTTTTACCTTATCCTGGGACACTGAGATAACCTATCACATAACTAGGTAAAATTCCTCAGAGTTGGTTTTCAGGAAACCCAGTTTTGGGGTATGCACAAGAAGCCCAAATTTGGCCAGAGGACTACAGCCAGGTCTGGGGAATGGAAGGCAAACTACAAATCCCAGAAGTCTCCATTGAGGGAGCCAGCTTGTACCTGTGCCCCTTCCCCCACATACCCTAGATCATTGTTCCCTTCCCGCCTCAAACCCCTTAAATATTGCGGACTGACATTTGTTCAGCACTTGGAAGCCAACCCCTTCCAACTCCTGCAGACCTTTCTCCCTAACTAACTGGAGCTCATGAGGGAAGATTTTCAGCATCTTACTGCTTTATTATTAAAGGAGCAGGCACCAACTTAAGAGTCCTCAGCTCCAGCTGCCCAGCCGCAGACCTAAGGAGGGAGTGAGGTAAGGGGGCGGGGGCGGGGGGAGGGGGGATGCAAGGTATTTTACAGGCAGCTATCCCACCCCGTCCTCAACCCCAGCTCTGCTCAGCACGTGACCCATTGTCTCAGCATTCCCTCCTGATCCCCCACAGGTCTGAAACAAGTCCAGTAAGCCATGAAATCCCCCTTGTAGTGTTTTGGGGTTGTTTGCTCTCCTAGTGTAAAAAATATATATTTTTTAGCTGTTAAAAGACTTGGGGGAAACCAGAATGTTGGTGGGTGGCTGAAGTTTCTCCAGAGCAAGTTTGTACTTAGATCAAGAGCCTTGTATAATAGAAAAGAGGTAAATGTTTGTCTCAAAGAGTCCTCCCTGTTGGAATGGATCGTAAAGAAAGAGCCACTCATGGAAACAAGGCTACATGAGAAACCCATCTTCCCTTACCTACCAGAGAGGGAAAGTGGGAAAGAATTTAAATGTCCTGCAGTGTCATCATAACGTACTTTCGACACATCCATTCAATAACCTGTTTCTGAGGAAGTTTTAGAAAGTGGAAAAGCTCATATGTTAAACTGAAAAACTCAGGAAAAAAATGCAAGGCTGACGACAAAAATTCAATGTTAAACTTGGAAAACTTGTACTTTATTACTGCTATAACTTTAACATACAGATGCAGCTGTAAAACAAAAACCAAAAACTTCCAAAATAGTGTCATCAGTGCCTGCTGAATGACAGCACAGGAGTGATTTTCATGTTTTTGCATTTCCCAACCTGTCTTGAATCACCTGGGACTCCTTGACTGTCTGGATCCCAGAAGCTTCCCTCCAACCTGAGGACAAGAAAGTCTGGAGGTGGGGGAGCTGCAAAGGAACTCAGAGACAGACTAGAATCTCGGTTTTCTTTTCTGCTGCGACAAATATATTAAGGATCCCCTCCCCCCCCGACAGCAACAGGGAAATAAAACCAGTGGGCCGAGAGCACCCAAGGGCCAGGGCAGGAAAACAGTTAGGCTCCCAGCCTGAAGGGGTAATGACTCCAGGAAACAATGCCCAGGGAGTAACGCACTGCCCCGTTGGGGACACACGCTCAGGCCCTGGCCCGTTCTCTCAGTTGAGGTTTAGTGGAAAACATGGGGCCCAAAGCGCCGGAAGTTCTGCACCACCAGGCAAAGACGATCGAGGAAGGTGTTGATGGCAGCGCGGAAGAAAACAGGGTCTTCAGCAACCCAGGTGCTGCAGGGAGACAGGGAAATCAAGTTAAAGGTCAAAAACCCCGCCCATGCTAAGTGCGCCAGGCCCTGTCGTCAGACCTGAATGTCCCCCCGCCTCCAGTACAGCTGCCCTGCTTCTGAGGTTAGCCCGGGCACCTGCCACCCTGGCCCCTTCTCAAACTTACACAGCCAGGACGTTGCCGTTCGCCGTCAGCTCCTTATGAATCACCCCAATGTGGCGTCTGGCGTCTCGGGACAGGGACCGACGCGCCATGTTTGCCTCCAGGGGCGTTCGAAAAGGCACCGTGAGGGTGCTGGCAGGGTTATAGTTAAGGTGCCACTGGATACTTACTGGTTTTGTGCCTCAGACTTCTCGTCCCTCCCAGGCCCGCTGCCCCCCAGGCCACCCACTAGCCCCCCCCCAAGCCACGTTGGCCTGCTTCCCGCCCTGTTCAATCTGCCTTTGTCTGCCCTTCTTTCCCCTCCTCCTTCCTGAGGCCTACTACTCCCCAGCCCTGCAGGCCTCCCCAGGCTGCCCCCCCTTCCCCTCAGTTCTCCCTCTGCGGCCCCCCACCCCCACTCCAAGCCTATGGGCCGTCGTCGTACCCCCAGATAGGCCCCTATGCTGCCGGTTGTGCAGTGGGCCCGGTTGTGTGGGGGGCGAGGGAGGCAGTGGCTGCTGTCCTTGGAAAGGATACAGCTCAATCAGTCGGCTTGCTGGTCCTCCAGCTGCAGGCACAGCATCTCCATCTGGCCTGCGGGCATGCGATGCCAGCTGGGACTGAGGAGTGCAGTCACCTGAGGTACCCTCTGCTCCTTCGCTGCAGGCACTGCCTGAGTCTTCAGGATCAGCATGGCTGACGGTGCAGTCTGGGTCCCCCTGGCCCGCAGGAGCACCCTGGCTGCAGTGACGATTGTCTAGGCCATCGCCGGCGCGCCGTCGAGAGGCATCGGGGTCACGCTGGCCTTGGAGGCCGTCAGGGCCACCTTTGCCTTCCAGACCAACTGCACCTTTTGCTGCACTTGCTGTACCGACTACGTCCTCATCGACAGCCTGCATGGTGGCTTTTCTGCCTCTGAGTCAGGGATCAGAGCTCGAGAGCAGCCAGCCTGTGATCTCACCGAAGCTGCAGACGGTAGGCGGTACCCTTTGAAACCCGTCCCCTTAGTGCGTGGATGAGACTCCAGTACGCCTGCGCACACGGACCCCTGCGCGGGACAAGCGACCTCTTCCCGCCAAGTGCGGGTGTCTTAGTTGCAGTAGACACTGTGGGTGTCGCGAGATCCTGGCTCCCTCAGGAAGCTCCGCCCCTTTGCTTCCCTTGTGACAGGCGGACGCTTCTTGATGATGCTGATTACCCAGTGCTCTGTGCAATGTAGTTGGCGTGTAGTGAACTAGGCTCCCTCAGAAAACTCTGTCTCTTAACTTGTGATAAGACTGCTGCGTAGCAGCTCAAACAGGCCTTCTCTTTGCGCCTTGTGGCCCCAAGTGAACGGCTGCACGTGGACAGCCCTTTCCGGGCTCTTCCAGACGCCCTAATATGCCCTCCATTACTTCCT
Organism: Heterohyrax brucei; assembly: GCA_028571685.1. Taxonomy (NCBI): domain Eukaryota; kingdom Metazoa; phylum Chordata; class Mammalia; order Hyracoidea; family Procaviidae; genus Heterohyrax; species Heterohyrax brucei. Next base: position 195,163,668 of record CM053166.1, read on the forward strand.
GTGAGTCAAGGCATGGATGGATAGGGTGGCCCTGGTGCAGGAAACCTTGAGGCCAGCTCCCACTGGGGCCGATGGAGGGAACACAAGGCCTGGGAGTGGTGGGAGGGGGAGGACGGTCCTTAGCATCCCTCCCCATGTCCCGGCACCCACTCAAACTTGGTTTCGATGTGCAGGGAGCTGGCTGGACAGAAGTCCAAAGAGGAAGCAGGTGGCAGGTGGCGAGAAGCTGGACACAGGCAGAGAGGACTGTGAGAGCCCCTGGCAGGGGCTGTGGGCACACTGTGCTGAGGCCCATGGGGTTCACCGTGTCCTTCTCTCCCACAACGCTGGCAGCACCTGACCCAGCCTGTGTGGGGCCTCCACCACTTGGAGTACAGAGCTCAGGACTCGGATGCCAGGGGCCTGACCACCCTGACCCCGGTGGGTGTCTGAGAGCAGCAAGGTCGTGGTAGTGGAGAGCGTCATGTGACAACAGCCTCTGCAGAACCCTGGCCAGGCCAGCTCACAACATATCACCAGCACACCCTCTTGTAGCCATAGTGAGACAGGGAAATGGGACAGTGGGTCTCACCTAAACAAAATATAATATCAGACATGCCAGATGAGATAACAGCCTTCTGGAACAGAAGAGCCCTATGCTGTCCTTGTCACATCCTGGAAGGGTAAAATAAGTTACTCGAAGTAGCTCACCAGTGTCCTTGAGTTGTTCTTGCAGAAACTGGGTGGCTAGGAACAGTTTGCTGAGCACCCTTAGAGAGCAACTCCTTGACTGCTGCGTGAGCTCCCCTGGGAGGGCCTGGGAGCCCTGACCCAGCAGGGGGATTCAGACAGGGGGGAGCATGAAACCAGGCACGAGCAACAACCCAGAACAGGCCTGCTCCAGGTCCCAGAAACCTTTGCTGCAGAATCCATGTCGGTGCCCAGGTGCACACACAGCCGTGTTAGCCTGTTTCCACCTGCTTCTCCAGAAACCACCAATTTCTCAGAAAATTCTTGACTCACTGTGGCTGCCCGCTTAGCCTTGAGACTGTAAAGCCTGCAATCTCTTTCTCTGAGTGGTGTCCGAGTTCGGAGAGGTAAAATAAAGCTTGTTAAAGTGAAACTGATTTGGGTCTTTCTTGTGTATTCTTACTTGGGAAAGACAAGGACCCTGTTGTCTGGTAACAACAGCAGCCCCTGCTTTAGTCCCTGCCCCACTCCTCTAGGAGACCCGCCCTGCTCTAACAGTGTTGGGGTCTGCCTGGGCAGGGGGAAGCATTAACAGTGCCAACTAAAACAATTTTCCTGTTTTTAATAAAACACCCCAAAATATCACAAGCCAGCAGAAAGAAATTCCTCTCCCCACCCTGTCCAGCTGTCAAGCTGGTGCACAGGCTGCTTCCCAGGCTTGCCTTCTCTGCTTTGCCTTCCATCCTGTTTTCGCTAGTTACCTGTGGATGGACTGGCTCTCTTACAGGTCTCTGCCCCGTAACAGGACCTCCCTTGGGGATCCATGGCCCTGGAGCCAGCAGAGTCTCCCTGGGGGCCTGAAGAACAGGGGAGGGTGAAGAGGGGAACCAAAGGAGGGACAGTGGCCCAGGCCCACATTGCAGCGGGGACAGACCCTGCCCCTTTCCCTACTGTAGTAACTTAGAGAGCCAGCCAGCAAGCAATGGAACCTTCTGGTTCTTGTGCCTGTTGCCTCCTCTGCCAAATGTGTGCACCTGTGTGTCAGGAGCGTATAGCTACAGCTCTGTCTCTTAGCAAAGGTGAACACCAGGTGGGTCCTGTGCTGGTGGGCAGACCAGGCTTGTGATTACATCATCAATTCAGATTTTGAGAGACATTCCAAATTGTCACCAAAGCAGTGCTATTGCTATCACTCTGGTAACTAGACCCTAACTAGAGCGGCCATTATTAATCTTTTTTTGTTCATGTGATAGGGGACAGTGAAGTTGTAGTGTTTTGTTGTTCATCTCTTTGATTTTTAGTGAGGTCAGAGGTATTTTTCTTTTTTTTTTATTGTGATTGTATGAAAGTGAACTATTTTTCTTTATTGAGTATTTTTATTTCTATATTTCTCCTGTGAATTGTCTGTGCATGTATTTGTCTGTTTTTCTACTTTGTGGATTTCCTTTTTAGTGATTTGTGAGAATTCCTGTTTCTTAAGGCTATGAGCTTTTAATTATAACATGAATGTTAGTGATGAAAGCTCTATCTAAAAATAAAATAATTTGTTGTAATACTCATTTTCTGATTCTGTTTTTATGACATCTTTTCATTTGTTCACTTATAATTAAAGTGTTTATTAGAAGGAAACCCTGGTGGTGTAGTGGTTGAGTGCTGCGTCCGCTAACCAAAAGATCAGCAGTTCGAATCCTCCAGGCACTCCTTGGAAACTCTGTGGGGCAGTTCTACTCTGATCTCTAGGGTCGCTATGAGTTGGACTCAACTGGACGGCAGTGGGTGGGTTTTCTTTTATCATTAATATCGTATGCAAGTACAATTTTGTTCAATATCATTCAAAAGTGACTGAAGCAGTATATTGGCAGGGAACTGCCAAAAATTCAAGCCAGATTCAGAGGAGGACGTGGAACTAGGGATGTTATTGCTGATGTCAGATGGATCTTGGCTGAAAGCAGAGAAGACCAGCAAGATGTTTACCTGTGTTTCTTTCAGTATGCAAAGGCATTTGACTGTGTGGATCATAACAAATTATAGCTAGCATTGCAGAGAATGGGAGTTCCAGAACACTTAATTGTGCTTTTAAGGAATCTGCATGGATCAAGAGGCAGTTGTGCAAACAGAACAAGGGGACTCTGCATGGTTTAAAGTCAAGGTTGTATCCTTTCACCACGGTTTTTCAATTTGCATGCTGAGCAAATAATCTGAGAAGCTGACTATGTGAAGAAGAATGAGGCATCAGGATTGGAGGATGACTCATTAACAGCCTGCATTACGCAGATGACACCAGCTTACTTGTTGGAAATGAAGAGGATTTGAAACACTTACTGATGAACATCAAAGACAGTAGTCTTCAGTATGGATTGTGCCTCAACATCATGAAAACAAAAATCCTCACAGCTGGACCAGTAAGCAACACTGTGATAAATGGAGGAAGAATGGAAGTTGTCAATGATTTCATTTTACTTGGTTCTACAATCAACACCCATGGAAGTAGCAGTCAAGAAATCAAAAGAAGCATTGCACGGGGAAATCTGCCACAAAGGACCTCTTGAAAAGTATTGAAAAGTAATGATGTCACCTTGAAGACTAAGGTGCGCCTGACCCAAGGCATGGCATTTTCAATCACATCGTGTGCATGTGAAAGCTGGACAATGAACAAAGAAGACAGAGAAGAATTGAAGCCTTTGAATTTTGGCATTGGAGAAGAATACTGAATGTCCCATGGACTGCCAAAAGAACAAACAGATGTTCTGGAAGAAGTACAATCAGAGTGCTCCTTGGAAGCAAAGATGGCAAGACTGCATTTTACCTACTCTGGACATGTTGTCAGGAAGGATCAGTCCCTGGAGGACTGGGTAGAGTGAGGGTCAGCAAAAAAGAGGAAGACCCTCAATGAGATGGAGTGACACAGTGGCTGCAATGATGGGCTTAAGCATAAAAAGAATTGTGGCCATGGTGCAAGACCAGGCAGGGTTTCATTCTGTTGTGCACCTAACAACAACAGCAGCAACAGCAGCAGCAGCAGCAACAACAACAACAACATGTTAATCAGGCAGGATTAGAGGCAGTTAGTTAGGCAGAACACAATGCACAGGAATAGGTTGTATATTGAATCAATTTCTTTTGACGTATGTGTGATATGTTCTCTCCTAAAAGAGAGAAGTGAGCACAGAGGACAGGGACCTCATTATCACCGAACAAGAAGAACCAGGAGTCCTTTAAGACCCAGTGTCTCTATGCTAAAAAGCTCCTAGACACAGGGAAGACTGATAAGGACATTCTCCCAGAGCAGACAGAGAAAGCCTTCCCCTGAAGCTGGCACCCTGAATTCTAGTCTCCTAAACTATGAGAGAATAAATTCCTGTTTGTTATAACCATCCTTTTATTCTATTTTGTCATAGCAGCACTAGGTAACTACGACAATGAACTTTAGTGTCTGGCTTCTTAGTGTAATGTCGTACTGGGTGATTTTCCTGTATGTTGTAAATCCTGCCCCTATGATGTTAATGAGGAAGGATGGGTGACAGTTGTGCCAGTGAGGCAGGACTCAATCTATAAGCTTGGATTGGGTCTTGAGGCAATCTCTTGAGATATAAAAAAGAGAAGTGATCAGAGACACTGGAGACCTCAAATCACCAAGGAAGCAGTGCCAGGAGTAGAACACGTCCTTTGGACCCATGGTCCCTGTGCTTGAGAAGCTCCTCAAACAAGGGAAGACTGAGAACAAGGACCTTCCTCCAGAGCTGACAGCCAGAGAAAGCCTTCCCCTGCAGCTGATGCTCTGAATTTGGACATTCAGCCTACTTCACTGTGAGGAATTAAATTTCTCTTTGTTAAACTATCTACATGTGGTATTTTCTGTTATGCCAGCAGTAGGTGACTAAGATAGGCTCTCATTAGCATTTATGTAAGTAAGGCATCCTACCAATGAACTCATTCAATTTTTGTTTATCTGGGAATGTCTCAATTTCTGCTTCTTTTTTGAAGCATAGTTTTGCAGGATATATAATTCTTGGTGCACGGGTTTTCTTCTTTATTTCTTTCAGTTCTTTTCATGGCACTTGGCTGGCTCTTTACATGTCATCCCACTGCCTTTGGCCTCTATGGTTTCTGATGAGAAATATCTGTTATTTTTATTAAGAATTTTTTGGTACATGATGAGTTTCTCTTCTCTTGCTACCTCGAAGATACTCTCTTGGTCTCTGACTTCATTGTTTGATTGAAATGTTTCTTGTTGATGTCTTTGCATTTATCCTACTTAGAGTTTGTCAAGCTTCTTGGATGTGTAGATTTAAGTATTTCATCAAAAATTTTTGGCCATTAATTCTTTTTTTAAAATAAATTTTATTGTGATTTAAGAACAATTCTACAATCTATATCAATTTACCATATAACATCCAGAACTTTCACAGCTATTCTCTTCTCACTGCTCTCCCCTCCCTTCCCCTGCCCAGTGACAGTGCACTTCTGCCTTTCATCTGAAACTTCCCACGACCCTTTAAGGAAGATCTGACCCCTCTCACCCTATCATCTCCTCTCTGGCAATGAGCCTCTAGAATAGCCCTGTGTACATATTTAAGTCTAAATGTTTGTTCATCACCAGCCTCATTCCGTGTTTTATATGGCACAGTTCAGTTTTTGTTTGGAAAGCTGGCCCTGGTGTTGGATATAGTTTGGTGTTAGAGAGACTGGGGCCATGTTCCCGTGGGGTCCTCCAGTCTGATGAACAATCAGTGTGGTCTTTTTGTAGAGCTCTAGCTCTGCCCTCTAATCTTTTTCCCCTGTGTCTGTGGTTCTGTTTTGTGCACCCCATCTGGGAAGTCATCAGTGGTGGCTGGAAACCATCTAGTTTTTCTGGTCCCTTGCTAAAGCAGACTCTGGCTCATATGGCCCCTTCCATCTCTTGGGCTCATATTTTCCTCCTGTCTTTGATGTCCACCATTTACCTCTGGTCCAGGTGCATTGGGACCAATTGATGTTACTTAGATGTCGGCTTGCTAGATTTTAAGACCCCAGATATCACTCACCCAAATGGTATGCAGTGCATTTTCTTAAGAGAAGAAGAAAAGAAAACTTGGGTATTATGCCAATTAGTCTGGAAGTCCCCTGAAAGCGTGGTCTCCTGACCCCAGACTCTGTTATTCTGTTCTTCCAAGGAGGTGGGCCACGTTTAGGGAACAGCTTAGTTTTGAAGTAGGACGGCTATGGGTACCTCTGTCCTAGTACGTGCTGTCGCATTTTACATACATACTTAAGCGCTATCTAGTTTGTATAAATCTCACTCCCTCTGGCCCCACCCTTGTGACTGTCAAAGATTGATTTCTTCTGTGCTTAAATGATTTGTTGAGTTCTTATAATAATGGTATCACATAATATTTGTCGTTTCACGTCTGACTAATTTCACTCATCATAATGTCCTCCAGATGGTCTCACATTGTCAGGTATTTCCCTAAGCCATTGTTGTTTCTTATTGTTGTGTAGTATTCTGTTGTATGAATATACCATAGTTTGTTTAACCATGCTGATGGACATCTAGTTTGCTTCCATCTTTTTGCTTTTGTGGAGAGAGCTGTGATAAACACTGAGGTGCATGTATCCGTTTGAGTGGTGGCCCTTATTTCTCTGGGGTATATTCCAAGGAGTGGGATTGCTGGATTGTATGGTATTTCTATTTCTAGTTTTCTAAGAAAGTGCCAAACTGATTTCCATAGTGGTTGTAACATTTTACAGTCCCACCAACAGTACAGAAGAGTTCCAATCTCTCCACATCCTCTCCAGAATTTATTTCTTCATTTTTTTATTATTGCCAGCCTTGTTGGAGTGATACGGTATCTCACTGTGGTTTTGATTTAGATTTCCCTGATGGCTAGTGATGGTGAGCATTTCCTCATATATCTGTTGGCATCCTCTATGTCTTCTTTGGTAAAGTGCCTGTTCATGTCCTTTGCACATTTTTAATTGGATTATTTGTGTTTTTCTAGTTGATATTTTACAGTATCTTATAGATTAGAGAGAATTGACGTCAATCAGAAGCATGGTAGCCAAAAATTCTTCCCACTCTGTAGGTAGTCTTTTTACTCTTTTGATGAAGGGTTTGGCTGGGCACGAGTGTTTGATATTTAAGAGCTGCTATTTGTCTATGTTCATTTCTGGTGTTTGAGGGTTATTGGTAATTTTTTTTATTATGGTTGAGTGAAAATATACAATCCCATATAAATTTGCTGATGAGCGGCTCCCACTGCTCTCCCTGATCGGTGACAGCACACTCCTTCCCTCATTCTGTACATGTCACATCCACCTAACAATCTCCTATCTCCTCCTCTCCACCTCTCCCCCACATCCAGTCAGAGGTCAGCAGGATAACATCCTATAGATGCATAGAACCACAAAATGCACATGTGACATGGTTGCTCTGTGTCACCGAGTCCAATCCATTTCTGTCTGAAGAGTTGATCTCCATTATAATTTATGGACAGAGGCAGCATCAGGGCCAGGGGCCATGCTCCCAGGGGAACCCCGAGACCCCTGAATCATCAATTGCCATCTTTTAGTGGAGATCTCAGGGTGCACCCCTTTTTATTTTCGTGTTGCCAGTGAGACTCAACTTTGTGAGCCCCATCACGGCTATCACTGGTGGTGGCTGGGCACCACTGGATTCTTCCAGTCACATGTCGATGTAGTCACCTGCTCACATGGGTCTCTCTGTCTTCTGGGTTCTCTTTGCCCCATGTCTTTTTGGTCTTTGGAGATCATCCATTCCTGCTGAGTTGGGACCATTTGGTGTACCTCAGATGGCAGCTTGGCAGCTTTTAAGACCCCGGACGCCACTCACCAATGTGGGGTGCAGAGAGCTCTCTTAGCAAAACGCTAGTTGTGCCAATTGGCCTCGATTTTGCCTAAGAGCATGGTCCCCTGCCCCCTGGCCCAGCTACTCTATTCTTGCAATATTGGGTTAAGATGGAAGGAGTACTCAAGTTATGCTGAAGTCCACTTAATGTTGTTCTTGTTTCTAATGTGTGCTATCACCGCTTTCTCCCAACCAGATTTCTAGCAACTATCTAAACTAAACCCTCCCCCCTCCCCTCCCTTGCAGCTGTGGGAGTCTTTTCTTCTATACACAAGTCTGTTTTTGAGATCTTATCGTAGAGGTCTCATACAGTATGTGTCCTTTTGTCGCTGACTACTTTCGCTCAACATGATGTCTTCCAGCTGAAACCAGGTTAGGAGATGTTTCCTGGAATCATCGTTATTCTTTCTCATTGCGTAGTGCTCCATTGAGTATATGTACCATAGTTTACCTATCCATTCTGTTGTTGGGTATCTGGGTTGATTCTATCTTTTTGCTATTGTGGACTGTGCTGCGATAAACATTCTGGTGCATGTGTCCATTGGTATGAAAGGCCTTGATTCTGTAGGATATATTCCAAGTAGTGGAATTACTGGGTCAAATGGTATATCGATATCCATTTTTTTAAGGAAGCACCAGATTGCTTTCCAACCTTTATTTCTTTATCATGACTGATTACTATGGCTATGACCTCCAGAACAGTGTTGAATAGCAATGGTTACAGGGATCATCCTTGTCTGGTACCTGTTCTTAAGAAGAATGTTTTCAACTTTTCTCCATTTATTATGATGTTGTTTGTTGGTTTTTTGTAGAAGGCCCTTATTATGTTGAGGAATTACCCTTCTATTCCTATGTTGCTGAGAGTTTTTAACACGAAGGATGTTAAACTTTATCGAATGTTTTTTCTGCATCGATCGATGGAACCAAGTGGTTTTTTTGTTTTGTTCGTGTGGTTCCCTGCACCTCAGATGCTTCAAATCCAGAGGATGAGTGAAGACAAGGATCTTCCTTCAGAGCCAGCAGGGAAAACTTTTCTCTGGAACTGACACCCTGAATTTGGACTTTAGCCTATTGGACTAGGACAAAATAAAGTTTCTGTTTTTAAAACCATTCACTTGTGGTATTTCTGTTAAAGCACTACTAGATAACTAAGACAGACTGGTGTTCAAATTTGCACACGAATCATTAAATCCAAGGATGAAGAAACTGAAGATTTTACCAAGCGATCAAACAAACAATCAGGATTCATTGGTAATTACTGGTGATTGTGATGTGAAAATTGGAAACAAAGAAGAGGGATCAGTAGTTGGAAAATATGGCCTTGGTGATAGAAATCATGCCCAGAGATCATGTGATAGAATTTTGCTTCTTCATTGCAAATACCTTTTTTCACCAACATAAATGCAGATGTACACATGGACCTTGATGGATAGAAGACATAGGAATCAAATCGACTACATCTGTGAAAAGGGATGATAGAAAATTGAACATTATCAGTGAGAACAAGGCCAGGGCCAGCTGTGGTATAGTCCATAGTTGTTCATATGCAAGTTCAGGCTGTAACTGAAGAAAACTGGGACAAGTCCATGAGAATCAAAGTGTGACCTTGCATACATCCTGAGTTTAGAGATCAACTAGAGAACAGATTTGATGCATTAACATTAATGACCAAAGACCAGGCGAGTTGTGGAATGACATCCAGGACATCATACATGAAGAAAGCAAGAAGTCATTACAGAGACAGGAAACAAATGAAAGATCAAAATGAATGTCAGAAGAGACTGAAATTTGCTCTTGAAAGTGGAAGAGCTAAAGCAAAAGGATGAATTGACGAATTCAAAGAACTGAAGTTTTCTAACATCTACGTCAGAAGACAAAGTATATTAACAACATGTGCAAAGATCTGGAGATGGAAAACCAAAAGGGAAGAACAGGTTCTGCATTCCTCAAGTTGCAAGAACTGAAGAATAAATTCAAGCTGTATATTTCAAAGTGAAGGAGTCTATGGGGCAAAATATTAAACAAAGGACAAAGCATCAAAAGAAGACAGAAGGAATACACAGAGTCACTGTACCAAAAAGAACTGGCTGAAGTTCATTGCTATCAAGTGGTAGCATATATTTATGAACTGAAAGAAGAAATCCAAGCTGCACTGAAGGCATTGGCTAAAAGTGAGGCTCCAGGAGTGAACAGAATACCAGTTGAATGTTTTAACAACTTGATGCAGTGCTGGAAGAACTCACTCATCTATATCAAGAAATTTGCAAGACAGCTGTCAGGGCAACCACTTGGAAGAGATCTATATTTATGCTTACTCTGAGAAAGTGATAAACTAAACTGGGAAATTGTCAGATGCAATCATTAATATCATAGGCAAGTAAAATTTTGAAAAATAATTCCAAAGCAGCTGCAGCAGTACATTTACAGGGAACTGGCAGGAATTCAGGCCAAATTCAGAAGAGGATGTGGAACCAGAGAAATCATTGAGGATGTCAGATGGATCCTGACTGAAAGCAGAGAATATAAAAAAGATATTTACCTGTGTTATATTGACTATACAAAGGCATTCAACTGTGTGTATCATCACATACTATGGATAACATTGAGAAGAATGTGAGTTCTAGAAGCCTTAATTGTGCTCATGAGGCATCTGTTCATAGATCAAGATGCAGTTGTTCAGACAGAACAATGGGATGCTGTGTGGTTTAAAGTCAAGAGAGGTGTGCATCAGGGTTGTACCCTATCAACATACTGAATCAATCTGTATTCTGAGCAAATAAATGGAGAAGCTCTACTATATATAGCAAAATGGGTTTTCAGGATTGGAGGAAGACTCATTAGCAACCTGTGTTATGCAGATGACACAACCTTGCTCATTGGAAGTGAAGAGGGCCTGAAACACTTACTAATGAAGATCAAAGATCACAGCTTTCAGTATGGATTACATCTCAACATCAAGAAAACAAAAATCCTCACAACTAAACCAGTAAGCAGCATCAAGATAAATGGAGAAAACACTGAGGTTGTCAAGGATTTCTTTTTCCTTAGTTCCACAATCAGCACCCACGAAGGCAGCAGTCAAGAAATCAAAAAATGCATTACATTGGGAAAATCTGCTGCAAAAGACCTCTTTAAAGTGTTGAAAAGCAAAGGTGTCACTCTGAAGACTAAGGTGCACATGAACCAAGCCATGGTATTTTCAGTTTCATGCTATGCATGTGAAACCTGCACAGTGAATAAGGAAGTTGGAAGAAGAATTGATGCCTTTGGATTGTGGTGTTGGTGAAGAACATTGAATATACCATGGACCTCTCTATGAGGATGAGCAAATTGTCTTGGAAGAGGTACAACCAGAACGCATCTCAGAAGGAAGAATGGTGAAACTAAATACTCTCGGCATATGTTCAGAGGGGATTGGTCCCTGGAGAAGGACATCAGGGTTGGTAAAGGAGAGGATCAGTAGAAAAGAGAAAGGCCCTCGATTACTTGCATTGACACTGTGGCTGCAACAGGGGCTCAAACCTGTACAGTGATTGTGAGCATGCCCCAGGGCTAAGCAGTGTTTCATTTTGTGGTATTTAGGGTCATTTAGAATTGGAACTGACTCAATGGCACCTAGCAACAGCAACAAATGAAAAGCTCAAAAACAGTAAATAAATGAGATGCATAGTAAGATCTCACACCCCAGAGATAACAACTGTTAGTTAATATTTTGGTGACTATCCTTCTGTGAATACATGCAGCATTTACATTTAGTTCTAAGTACACATGTATACACATGCAGGCACACACAGAGTTTTACTGTAATGGTCATCACTGAGCCTTCCACATGAATGAAATGAAAAAGCACTTAGAGATCAAACTGAAAAATGTCAACTGTGGTCCGGAGCCTTAAAAGTTAGCAAGCTGCTGTCTGTGTAGCATCAATAGGTCCCAGTTCAACTGGAGCAGAGGAGAACGAAGGACATCAAAGCCACAAGAAAAACATGAGCCCAGCAGACAGAAGGCTCCGTATGATTCAGAGACTACATCAGCAAGATGCAGTGCCTAGACACCACCAATGACTGACAGCATCATACTACAAGATAGATCTTGAAATCTTCTGTACGGCAATGAATGCAACACCATTCCTCTTCAAGTTGTCATTTCTGGTGTAGAAGACCAGATTTCTTGTCTGAATCAAAGTGACCATTACTAGTCCATTTCAGTTCACTAATGCCTATGGTGTTGATGTTTATGTGTTCCATTTCATTTTTGATCATTTCCAGTTTTCCTAGGTTCATACCTTGTATATTTCACAGTCCAGTTATTAATGGATGTTTGTAGCTGTTTCTTCTGATTTTGAGGCATGGCACGTCAGTATGTCACGGTCCTGAAAGCTGAACTCCATGCACGTCATTAATGTTGACTGTACCTTGAGGAGGCAGCTCTTCCCCAGTCATATTCTGAATGCCTTCCCACCTGGGTGGCTGGACCTTTGAGCCCTATATTGGGCAATGTTTTGCTGTTATTCATAAAGTTTTCACTGGCTAATTATTTTCATAAGGAGACTGGGGGTCCTTTTTTCTAGTCTGTCTTACTATGGAAGCTCAGCTTAATTCTGTCTGCCATTGATTGCGCTGGCTTCTCAATATTGGTGTCAAAGCTTTCAGCACTACAGCAACATGCAAACCAATGTGCTACACCAAACTTACAGGCATGTTGGAGGAAAAGAAGCTTTGGTGGTAGGAAAATACAGCCTTTGGTGAAGGAAACAATGCCAGAGACCTCCTGATACAATTTTGCAAGAATAATGGCTTCTACACTGCAAATACTGTTTTGGACCAACATAAAATGGTGACCTCACCTGATGGGGTACACAAGAATCAAATTGTCTACATCAGTGGAAAGAGAAGATGGAAAAGCTCAATACCATCAATTAGAACAAGGCCAGTGTGAGAAGACTGATGGAGGGGAAAACACTAAATGGACAACAGATAAGTGGCAACCTAGATGAAGGGTAAGACGGTACACAGCTAGTTCAAGGCAAGGTCATGGAAGGTTCAGTGACACACTCAAATTCCTGAGAGACCAAATTACTGGGCTGAGTGCTGTGGAGACTGCAGTCTCTGGGAACATCTAGCTCATACATAATACAGTTTATAAAGAAAATGTTCTATATTCAACTTGGTTGAGTAGTGTCTGCAGACTTGAAAACTTGTGAGTTCCCATCTAAGATATGCCATGGGTCTCACTCAACCTTGAGCAAGAGATAAGGAAGAAAATCAATGACAAAAAGGAAATGTTAGTCCAAAAGAATAATGGACCACAATTTGCCACAGCTTCCAACCCGCTGACTTCAGCTCAACTAGATGGTGCCTGACTACCACCACTGACTGCTCTGACAGGTTTCATAATACATGGTCTCAGGCAGAGCTGGAGAAATAAATGTATGACAAAATTCTAATCTCCACCCCCCACACCCTAAAGAGACTAGACTTGCTGATCTGATAGAGACTGGAGAAATCCTGAGAATAAGACAGCTCGATAGTATTGAATTCACTCCTGAGGTTCACCATTCAGTCAAAGATTAGATAGTCCGCTAACCCACAAGAAGATGAAATGGGCGCACCAACTCAGGAGCATGGATGAAAAAAGGAGGCAACAAGGAAGTTGGTAATGGCAAACCCAAGGTGGAGGAGAGACTGTTGACGTATGGTGGGGGTGGCAACCAATATCACAAAACAGTATGTGTATTAATTGTTTAATAAGAAACCCTATAGATCATGCTCTCTATATAATAAAAAACAAAAGAAAAAAGGTGGAAGGAATACACAGAGTCAATATACTAAAAAATGTTAATGGACGTTGAACCATATCAAGAGGTAGCATATGATCAGGAACTGATGGTGCTGAAGGAAGAGTTCCAAGATGCACTGAAGGAGTGGGTGAAAAACAAGGCTCGAGGAATTAAATGACAACTGAGACTTTTCAACACACGAATGCATCACTGAAAGTGGTCATCTGTCTATGCCACAAAATTTGGAAGACAGCAACCTGTCCAATTGACTGGAAGAAATTCACATTTACGCCTATTTCAAAGAAATGCAATCTAAACAAATGTGGAAATTATTGAACAGTATCATTAATATGGCAAGCAAGTAAGCTTTTACTGAAGATCACTCAAAAGAGACTGTAACTGTACATCAACAAGAAACTACTAGAAAGTGAAGATGAAGTCGAAAAAGGATGTGAATCCAAGGATATCACTGCTGATGTCAGATGGATCCTGGCTGAAAGCAGAGAATACCAGAAAGAGGTTTACGTGTGTTTTATTGACTATGCAAAGGCATTCAACTGTCTGGATCATAATAAATTATGGATAACAGTCCAAACAATGGGGATTACAGAGCACTTAATTGTGCTTATGAGGAAATTGTATGTACACCGAAAGACAGATGTTAGAAAAGACCATGGGAATACTGTGTGGTTTTAAGTCAGGAAAGATATGTGTCAGGGCTGTATACTTTCAGCATACTTACTCAATCTGTAAGCTGAGCAAACAAATTAAGAAGCTGGAGTATATGAGGAAAGGTGGGGTGTTGGGGTTGGAGGAAGACTCTTTAACAACCTGACTTTTCAGATGACACAAATTTGCTTGCTGAAAATGAAGAGGACATGAAGCATTTATCCATGAAAACTTAAAAGACCACGGTCTTCTTTCATAAACAAAACAAAAATCCTCATGCCAGCCAAGCCAAGTGCCGTTGAGTCGGATCTGACTCATGGCGACCCAGGGTATAACTGGACCAATAAGCAATATCATGATAAATAGACAAAATATTAAAGTTGTCAAAGATTTCATCTTACTTGAATCTACATTCAACACCTTGTGGAAGCAGCAGTCAAGAAAAAAAAATGACACATTGCATTGGACAAATCTTCTGCAAAAGACCTCTTTTTAGAGTGTGGAAAAGCAAAGATGTCACCTTGAAGACTAAGGTGTACATGATCAGAGCCATGATATTTTCAATCACTTCTTATGCATGTCACAGCTGGATAATGAATAATGAAGATTGAAGAAATGGTGTCTTTGACTTGTGGTGTTGGTGAAGAATATTGATTATACCACGCACTATCAAAAGAATGAAGACATCTGTCTTGGAAGAAGTACCACCAGAAAGCTCTTTAGAACAAAAGATGTGAGACTATATTTTACGTACTTTGGACATAGTATCAGGAAGGATCTGTTCCTGGAGAATGACATGCTTGGTAAAGTAGAGGGTCCGCAAAAAAGAGGACAACCCTCAATGAGGTGGACTGGCCCAATGGTTGCAATGATGGGATCAAGCATAGCAATGATTTTGAGCATGTCACATGACTGGGCAGAGTTCCATGTTGCCCCACATAAGGCTGCTATGAGTCAGAGCTAACACGAAGGCACCTGAAAACAACACCAACAACGTTTCACATAAATAGAATCATACAATTTGTATCTGACCTTTAGGTCTGGTTTCTTACACTTAGTGTAATGTTTTCAAGGTCCATCCATTCGTGGTTCAAATGAAAGAAAATGAATGAACTAAATTAATAACCGAGAAAGGCCAGAAACTGAACAAAAATCAGTGAAAGAAAACCACAAGAAAGGAAATGTTAAAGATGAAGTTAATAAGGCAGAGAATGAAAACTGACAGATTCAGTTGTCATGCCAAAATCTTGTTCCTTGGAAAAGCTAAAAATATTAACAGACTACTACTAAACCCACTAAAGTAAGTTAAGATGAACAAATAAGCATAAGTATACCACCAGAGAGAGAGAGAGTGACAAGGGAGAAATTAGTATCAAAACAACACAAATTTAGAAATGGGAGGATGTTTTGAAGACCTCTAATAAAGAAACTTGAAAGCTTAGACAAAGTGAAAAATTTCTGAAGGAAATATAGTTTATGGAAATTAACCCCATTAGAGACAGAACATTAAACAGACCAATGCAAGGAGAAGTAATAAACTGGTCAAGGATAAATGTATCCAACGCACCTGATTTTGCAAGGGAATTCTACCCAGTTTTCATTCTGAGGTAGTCCTGTATGCTACATAAATTATTCCAGAAAATAGAAACCAAAGAAACTCCATATACCTTTTACAAAAAAAATACTACGCATAAATAAATCAGATAAAATACAGCATAAAAGGAAAAATGTGGAATGGCTTTATTTATAGTTACCAAGGCAAAAATCCCAAATAAAGTTTTAGCAATCACAATTTAGCACTGCAATGAGAAAATAATACATTATAACAAAGTAGGGTTTATTTAAGGAATATAATATTGGTTAAATGTCAGGAAACCCATTACTATATAAAGGAAACTCTGATGGCTTAGTGCGTTAAGTGCCATGTCTGCTAATCAAAAAGTCGACAGTTCAAATCTGCCAGGGGCTCCTTGGCAACTCTATGGGGCAGTTGTATTCTGACCTCTAGGGTCGCTATGATTTGGACCCCAACTTGACGGGAGTGGTTTTTTTGATTACTATTAAAAAAACAAAAACCACCGCTGTTGTGTCGATTCCAACTCATGGCTACCTTATAGGACAGAGTAGAATTGCTCCATAGCATTTCCAAGGAGTGCCTGGTGGATTCGAACTGCCAACCTTTTGGTTAGCAGACGTAGTACCTACCACTACACCAGCAGAGTTTTAGATTTAGCAGTATTTTAGATCTAAGGAAAAATTACCTGACAGTTTATAGGCACTACAAAGCCTTAGACAAATCCAAAATCTTTTTCTGATAAAGCATGTAAAAATAGGAATTGATGGATGGTTTCTGAAATTATATATTTACCTTGCCGATCCAACATCTTCACTGATGGAAAATAACCAAAGGTCCTGATGTAAGAAAAGGAAAACGTGCCCACAACTTCCACTAGTACTGGTCATTATTCTGGAAGCATTAGCCAATGCAAGTAGACAAGAGAAATCAGTTAGAAGTATAATAACTGGAAAAGTGATATTAAGCCTATTTTTCTTTGCTCAAGATACAATGGCATATCTAGAAAACCCTGGAGAATCAGTGAAAAAACTTATTTTAAATAACAACAAAAGAATTGAGAAAAATAGCAGGATATAAAATGAACTTACAGAAATCTGCAGCCTTTATATAAGCAAATAATAAGTAGGTACAGAACATAATGATAGAGAAAGAAAACCCCATTCACAATGACAACAGACAAGATAAAATGCTGAGGAATGAAGTCAGTATGAAATGTGCAACACCTCTATGAGGAAACTTTCAAGTACTCCTGTAAGTCACAAATGTAACCTTGCACAAATAAAAAGACATCTACTCTCAGACAGAATGACTACGTATCATAAAGATATCAATTCTTCCTACAATAATTTATAAATTTTACAAAATCTCAATAAAAATATCAATAGACTAAAATAAAAATGTCAATAGACTATTTTTGAACCTCCTCATTGTAATACTAAGTTTATATTTATAAAAAACATATGTGCAATAATAGCAGGGCAAACAATATGGGAGTGGTAGTCCTCACCTGACGAAGATTGGGTTCTGTCATGATGACTCAATGGTAATTTGATTCTTACTAAGACAAATACCTCTTATTTTTTTTCTAAGTTTTTATTATCAGTATCTTTAAAAGTTCAATCTGTGTTTGTCTTTGGGTGTTGGAAACATTACATGTAAACTTACAGATACATTTTTAATGTTGTATGTAGTATATACTACTAATAATAAGATGCACAAAAACAAGAAAGAAAAAAAGTAAACCAGACTGTCTCAACTGTCGTTTGTGGTAACTTGAATGGTCATAAGCTGGGGCCTGCCTGTACTTCTAAAGACTGTGGGATTCTTATTTGTTGTCTTTCCTCTTCTCTGTTAAAATGTGAGTGTTTTAATGGCCACACTATTGGGAGAAAGGATGAGTTGCTCTATACTTGTATGCAGTTCTGCTGGGCCCTAATAAAGTGGCTTCCATAAAATATACGGTCTTGGTAGTTTTGTTTGTTTGGTACTATATCTTTTCTAGGTTGATTACACTATTTCTGAAGATGTTTGTAAAAACACTTTGAAGTCTTTGTAGGAAAGATGCCATACAGTTAAGATAACTTCGTTCTAAATTCTTGTGAAATATGTGTTTTCTTTTCCATCCCTTTACTAAGTTAATAAAAAATGTACTTCAAATAGAAAAAGGATATTTCAACAGAAACGTGAGTGTTGTGTCACAACTTTTTTAAGTGACCAGTCTAACATTCTAGTATTTGCAAATGTCACTCTGTCTTTGTTTTGTCTTCTTCCCTTTCATCCTATACTACAGTACAAGATGATCTGTGAGAGTTCCTAAAAATGCCCCCTCCCATTTACCAGAAGAGTCTTTGTTTTTCTGAAAAGCATAGTTCATTCCCCAGACCAGACCATGCATATAGACCTGCTCTTGGAATCCTATAGTCAATACAACTTCGTAACTGCAGTCCTCACTCCAAACATACTTATTGCAGTGTCAGAACATACTTGCTGCATGGTCTCAATTTGAAATTCCTGGCCAAGTCATATTCACCTAAGACATATTCATGGGCCCAGACAAGAACACAATGAACTTAGAATGGAATTCTCACAGAAATAGGAAGCTGAGTCAGATAGGACACACAGATTCATTCTACTCTTTTCAAACTTCAGCATAAAGACTCCTAGAACTATGGTCATATCTGTGCACTCCTGTACCCTGAGGGCCTAGAATAGGGCCGGACACATAGTAAGCACCCAGTAGAGTATCTGTTTAATTAACATAAAAAACTAAAGGCAAAATAACATATTTTCAAGAGGAAACATTTAATTTTGATTCAGACTTTTACCTTAAGACAATGCATTTTAAGAACAGGGTTAGGAGAAATGTATAAGCCAATAATTTTCAGCTAAAGAAATATCAGTAACATCAGAATACACAAAAAATAAGTCAAAGTTCTAAATGTAAGAGCTTAACCATTAAACTCTTAGCAGACAATTTAGGAGTAAATCTTCACAACTTTGGATTTGGCAATGACTTTCGAGATACACACCAAAAGCACAAGCAGCAAAAGGGGGGAAAGATAAATTGAACTGTTTCATCAATGAAAACTTTGTACATCATACACACTGCCATGAAACTGAAAACACAACCTATGGAATGTGTGAAAATATTTGCAAATTATATGTCTGATAAGGATGCTTGTATCCAGAACACAAAGGAAATGCTTAAGAGTTAAAACAAAAAGACAAGCAACCCAATTACACAAAAGAAAAAAGACTTGAACAGACATTACTTCAGAGGAAACGTAGAAATGTACAAATATCCAGAAACCTGTGGAAACATATTCCATATCAGTAGTTATTTTTTGTTGTCATTGGTTTTAAGTTGGTTCTGACTCACAGAAACAACTGCACAATGGAACAAAACACTGTCCAGTCCTGTGTCATTCTCACATTCCTTGCTGTGTTTGAGCCCATGGTTTCAGCTACTGTGCCAATCTATCTCTTTGAGGATCCTCCTCATCTTCACTGATCCTCTCCTTTACCAATCACAGTGTCTTTCTTCAGGGATGAGTCTCTACTAGATAACATGTTCAAAGTATGCAAGATGATGTCTCACCATTGTTGTTTCCAATGAGAATTCTGGCTGTATTTCTTGCAAGACAGATTTGTTTGTTCTTCTGGCAGCCCTTTTGGTATATTTGGTATTCTTTACCAACATGGTAATTCAAAGGGTATTAATACGTCTTTTGCCTTCCTTATTCATCGTCCAGATTTTGCATGTACATGAAAGAGTTGAAAACAACATGGCTTGGGCCAGGCACACATTAATGATCAGGGTGATATCTTTGTTGGGAGCACATTAAAGAGGTTGTTGGTAGCAGATTTTTCCAGGCAATAAATCATTTATTTTCTTGACTGCTGCTTCCATGGGCATTGATTGTGGATCCAAGTAAAATGAAATCCATGATGACTTTGGTATTTTCTGTTTATTATGATGTTGCTTATTGGTCTAGTTATGGAGATTTTTGTTTTGTGTTGGGGTGTAATCTGTACTGAAGTGCGTAGTCCACACTGAACGAAGAAGTCCAAGCTAGACTGAAGGCATTGGAGGGAAACACTGCTCTACTAACTGACAGAAGATCAGTTGGTTTGAACAAACAGATGCAGTGCTGGAAATGCTCAAACTACTGTACCAAGAAATTTGGAAGACAACTGCCTGGCCAACTGACTGGAAGATTTCCATATATATGCCTATTCCCAAGGAGAGTGATCCAACTGAACGCACAAATTATTGGACAGTAGCATTAATATCGCATGCAACTAAAATTTTGCAGAAGACCATTCAAAAGCAGCTGCAGAAGAATGTCTGGAACTGCCAGAAATTCAGGCTGGATTCAGAAGAAGCAGTGGAACCAGGGATATCATTGGTGATGTCACATGGATCTTGGTTGAAAGCAGAGAATACCAGAAAGATGTTTACCTATGTTTTATTGACTATGCATAGGCATTTGATTGTGTGGATCACAAAAAATTATAGATAATATTATGGAGAACGCGTATTTCCAAACACTTACTTGTGCTCATGAGGAATCTGTACATGGATCAAGAGGCAGTCATTCCAAAAGAGAAAGTGAACACTGCATATTTTAAATTTAGGAAAAGTATGTGTAAGGGTTGTATCCTTTAACCATTCCTTTTAAAGCTGTCTGCCAAACTTGGGACTGGAAGGACCAGACGGTGCCCAGCTACCTCCAGTGATAGCCGCGATGGAGCTCACTAAGTTGAGTCTCACTGGCAACACAAGAATAAAAAGGGGTGCATCCTGAGGTCTCCACTAAAGGACCACAATTGATGGTCCAGCAGCTTCGGGGTTCCCCTGGGAGCATGGCCCCTGGCCCTGATGCTGCCCTTGCCCATAAATCATAACGAAAGTCCACTCTTCGAACACGAATGGATTGGTCTTGGGGATGCCCAATGACCATATATTGGATGCACTTTATGGTTCTATGCATCTATAGGATATCATCCTGCTGACCTCTGGCTGGAGGAAGGAGAGTGGGTGGAGAGGAGGGGAAAGGAGACTGTTGGGAGGATGAGACATATATGGAGCAGAGAAGAATAGTGTACTGTCTGTCACCAGGCAGGTGAAGCTGCATATAGGTGGGCATGTAAATTTATATGGGAATGTACATTTTCACTCAGTCATAAAAAAAAAAAAAGCTCTCTGCCAAGCAAATAGTCCAATCATCAGGACTATATGAAGAGGAACAGTACATCGTGAGTGGAGGAAGACTCATTAACAATCTGCTGCATGTAGATGACACAACCTTGCTTACTGAAAGTGAAGAGAGCTTGAAACATTTATTATTGAAGGTAAAAGACCGGTTTTCAGTACAGATTATATCTCAACATCAAGGAAGTAAATATCCTCACTACTTGACCAATAAGTAATATCATGATAAATGTAGAAAAGTCTGAGGTTGTCAAAGATTTCATGTTACTTGGATCCACAGTCAACACCTGTGGAAGCAACAGTGAAGAAATCAAAAGATGTAATGCTTTGGGCAAATTTGCTACAAAAGACCTCTTTAACGTGTTAGAAATTAAAGATGTCACCTTGAAGACTAGGGTGTGCCTGACCCAAGCTATGGTATTTTCCATACATCCTATGCGTGCAAGAGCTGACCAATGAATGAAGAAGATAGAAGAACTGATGCCTTTGAATTGTAGTGTTGGAAAAGAATATTGAACGTACCATGGACTGCCAAAAGAACAAATGAATCTGTTCTGGAAGAAGTACAGCTAGAGTGCTCCTTCGAAGCAGATAGTGAGACTGTGTCTTACATACTTTGGACATGTTGTCAGGAGGGATCAATCCCTGAAGAAGGACGTCATGCTTGGTGAAGTGGAGGGCCAGTGAAAAAGAAGGAGATCCTCAAGAAGACGGATTGACACAGTGGCTACAACAAGGGCCCATGGTAAAAATTCACGGGGTGTGCAGGGTTTGAGAGGGACCATGAACGACACGTGGAATAGATTGAGAATTCAAGTCTCAGACCAACAAGCTGTCTTCCAGGTCCTGGCACAGGGAGTCACTAGAGGGTGTTGCTGGAATGAGTGTGTGGAGGAGACAGCAGAAATGCAGACCAAGTGGGACACTCATCACGTCCTGCTCACAGACTGTCCCCTCGCCACATGAAGGCTAACAGGAGAGGGGGCACTTTTGAAAAGATACAGGAGTCAATGTCAACAAGTAGATGCCTTCCAACTGAGGAGATTCCTCAGGGGCCCTTCATGTCCTTCAGCTGTATGTAAATAAAGGGACTGAGCATGGATGGCACCGCAGCGTCAGAGCACAGAGGAAGAGCTGGCAGGGGAGACTGAGGAGGAGCATGTGGTGGGAAGGCAGGGAATGTGGCAGTTTGAGACAGTGTCCTGCAAAGAGAGCAACACTTTCTGGTATCAAGGAGGAGGGCATGATCAGTTGTCAGGTGATGCTGAGGGGTCAAGTACAGTGAGGTCTGGGAACCCATGCTGAGTTTAGCAGCAAGATGGCTTCAGAGGAGAGGTGAGGGTGCTGGGAGGGACTGGGAAGTGAGCAATTGGCACAGAGAGGTTAGACAACCCTTGCGTGGGGAGGCATTCTGGCTGTGAAGAAAAGGAGGAGAAAGCGCTGTAGTCAGAGGGGGATCTGAGGTTCAGGAGACCCTGGTGGGTTGTAAAGACGTGAGAAGTCGGAGCCATTCTGGTGCTCACAGGGCTGTCAGTTATGAGGGGGCACTGAGGCGTGTGGGAGAGAAGAGTATACCCTGGGGTGAGGGCTGTGCACAGCGGGAGCTCCCTCTCCCCCAACCCTCACTCGAGGGGACTCTTCCTGGCCCCACCCCCAGATTCTTAACACCCTGGATTGAGGCATCACTTACCGAAAGCACAGATGGTACCACAGAGTGGAAGAGACCATCAGCCTTGTGTCCAATGACAGCTGAGGGTGGAGATGCTGGAGGAGGAAGGGCTTCTCAGTCCTGAGCCATCAACTGAGGGGTGCTGAGGGGGCACTGGGCCAAAGAGATTAATATGATCCCAGCACACCTGGGTCCCTTCACTAATGCCTTGACTTGGGCCCTCAGTGGGGGAAGCAGGAGACAGGATGAAGTTCCCACCCTGGCAGTGGCCATACCCTGATCCTCCTGGCCTGGTGTCCAGGTGCAGTGAGAGCCCCTGCCCTCCTTCCTCTTTACACCCCAAACACCTATGTAACTCCACTTTCCTGTTTCCGTCTGTAAACTTGTGTCCTGCCTGGGTTGTTGCAAACCTCTATCACCTTCCTGTCCACCTGTCCTGGGTCCCTTGTGTCATTGCCAGCTGTGATACATTCGCTGGCACTTCTGTTTGTAATGGCTGGCCCCAATCTTGCCCAGAAAGGGGACTTGGCACTAGTAGACTTAGGATAGGTGGTGCATTTGAAGCTGCCCTCCCCCTCTGGCTGTGTCAAGTGTCTCCCTATCCACTGTCCACAGCTCCCCTGCACGTGTGGCAGGAGGCTGGCCCTCTATTCCTAGGGGCCTTTTTGTCTCTGGGCACTAAGAGAGCAATAACCACGTGTGGGCTGAGAGCCAGGGCCATCTCGAGCCTGAGGGTATGGGACTCTTCTTCCTCCCCGCCCTCCTGCCAAGCGTCCTCGGTGTTCTGTGCACTTATCCTGGACAGTTCCCTCTCCTCTGCCCTGTCCTGCACCTGCCCTGAGGGGCCAAGGTGGCAGTGCCTTACTCCTCTGCATCTTCTGCCTCTCAGAGCAACCCAGTCTGCCTGTCTCAGACCCTGGTCATCTCATCTTGGGTTGCATGACTTTTTCTTTATTCATGGCACTCGGCACTTGGCTTGGCTATGGAATGATTTATTTATTTATTTTTGCTAATGAGGTATTGGGAAAATGGAAATGGTCTGTGCCTTTGTCCTTGGGGCAAGAAGGTGATAGCTAACATGGACCCAGATGCACAACCTCATTGGATTCCATAGGAGCTGGGCTCCCTTAGTGGGAGAGAGAGTGACTAGCTCTCAAGGTTCCTGAGAGCTTGAGGAGTTCAAGATCACATTCAGCATCGAAACTTGTTCATCTACCTTCAATTTGTATCTAAATCTACTCACTTCTCCCCGTCTACATCAAGTCACCATACTTTCTTGCATCCCTGGCCAGTTTCCAGCTTTCTGCCAGGTGTTCCTTGGTCTGTTCTCAGTGAGGGAGGCAAAGGGATCCTGCTGAGTTGCAAGACGAATCCTATCTCCACTCTGTTCAAAACCCCCCAGTACCTTGAAATGTACCCACACTACTGAAATGCTTGCAATGCCTTACTGCCTTAGGTGTCTTTTCTATCAAGAGGCACCTACTTACCTTCTACACCCACACATGTTCAAGTAGGGCATAGATGGGGGGAGCAGGATAAGCTAGGAGTGCTCTGGGTCAAGAGGACGTCTTCTGACAAGTCCTGGGAGAGAGACTGTGGTCTGGGGACAGTGTTCAGGGAGCTGGGAGTACTTGGGGGGGGCTGAGCAATGAATGGTGGAGGTGGGTAGGATGCAATTTCATATAGGCAGCCACGAAAGCCTGGTTGAGGGAGGGGCATTTGAGAAAGACCCAGAGGAGGTCAGAGGAGGTCAGGCAAGCCCCAATAGGGTAAATCCTGGCAGTACTCTATGCTATGGGTCCATGCAACTGAAAGGGCCAGGGGAAGTTGCTGGCTTCAGGTGCTGCAAAATCCAGGATTTGGTTCTCTGAAGTCAGTCTTCCTGTTTCCGCTTCCCCAGAATTTAGAAAAGAGGAGTTGCATGACCTGCCATATGTTTCCAACAGCCCAGCAGCTTCAGTGGCCCATCTTTGGGGCCAAGGTGGCAGATCACATGTGGGGCAACAGATCACATGTGGGCTTTGCAGGGTCAGGGAGGTGCGGAGAGAGGGCCAGATTCAAGACTTGTCTGTAAAGCCTGTTGTCCTATAGAGCAAGAGCTGGAGAGGGACAGAGCCCTGGAGATGGGCAGAGGGTCCCCTCAGGTATGCAGCACAGTCCTGATGGGCAGGTGTCTGAGGAGACTCGGCTATAAGGCTCTGGGAAGGGCCAGCGGAAAGGGTTAATGATAACTATGGCCATCAGGGCTCCAGCAGGACCAGGAATAGCACCTGTCCCTGCCTCCTACTGCAATGAAAACCTCAGGATTCAGGAGACATCGGGTGCAGTACTCAGCAGTGAGGAAACAGTCACGCTACCCTGAGAGCCACTCTGGCCTCACTGAGCAAATCTTAAAACCAAGCCTGCAAAGGAACACACTGTTTCCCAGAATCCTGAGAGCCTCCTGGAACAAGACAAAAATATGAGGTACCCCAGGTAAAATTCACCAGGTCTGACACTGAGTCTGAAATAACCAGGCCTATAAAGAAGCAGGAAAATAAACTCAGGGACAGAAAGTAGTTAGCGAAAGCAGGAGAAGAGGTTGGAAGGAAGATACGAGACTGCCTTTATCTGCAGTCAGCATGATGGTGTCTGCAGAAAGTCCCATGGAACCGACAAAGCTGCTCCTGGGACTGAAGCAGGCACCAGGGAACCCGACAGGCCTCTTTTTCCATTTCCTTGCAAGCAAAACAATGCCTGGAACCAGACCTCAGGAATACCTTCTATGCAGAAATCTTTCAGCAGATAGTGATGATCAAAAGTTTGTACCATATCCTGGGACATTGAAATAAGCCATCACAAAACAGACCAAAGAGTTTTCCTTATCCTGGGGTGTTGAGATAATCCATCAAATAACTGTAAAATTCCTCAGAGTTGTTTTTCAGGAAACCTAGTTCTGGGGTACAAGCAGGAAGCCTAAATTTGGGCAGAGGATTATATCCAGCACTGGGGGATGGAAGGCAAACTACAAGTTTCCGAAGTCCCCACTGTGGGAACCCCCTTGTACCTGTTTGCCCTGCCCCCCACAAACTGAACCTCAGATCACTGTTCCCTTCCCACCTCAAATCCTTTAAATATTGGGGACTGACTTTTGTTAAGCGACTTGGAAGCCAGTCCCTTCCAACTGCTTCTGCACACCTTTCTCCCTAACTAATTGGAGCTCATAAGGGAGGATTTTTAGCATCTCACTGCTTTATTCTTAAAGGAGCACGCACCAACCTAGAGTCCTCAGCTCAAGCTGCCCGGCAACACAACTAACAAGTGAGTTAGATAAGGTTGCAGAAAACACAGGTATTTTACAGGCAGCTGGCCCACCCCCCCCTCCCCCTCCAGCTCTGCCAGCATGTGACCCATTGTCTCAGCATTCCCTCCTCACCCCCAACTGGTCTGAAAGAACTCCAGTAAGCCACGAAATCCCCCTTCTAGTGTCTTGGGATTGTTTGCTCTTCTCATGCAAACTAGGATTTTTTTTTTTTTTTTTTTTTTTGTTATTTTGGCAGGAAGCGGAACCCAGAGGTGTCAAAGACTTGGGGAAAACTAGAATGTTGGTAGGTGGCCGCATTTGCTGCAGAGCAAGAGCCTTATATAGTAGAAGTAAATATTTCACTCATAGTTTGCACTGTAGATCAAGGGCCTTAAATAATAGAAAAGAAGTAAATGTTTGGCTCAGAAAGTTCTCTCTTTCAGAATAGATCGTAAAGAAGTAACCACTTATGGAAATAAGGCTACAAGAGAATCCCATCTACCTTTACCAGTCATGAAAGGGAAAGTGGAAATAGTTTAAATGCCCTGCAATTTCATCATAATGCACTTTTTATACATCCATTCAGTAACCTGTTTCTGAGGAGGTTTCAGACATGAGAAAAGCTCTTATGTTTAATAGAAACAGTCAGGAGAAAATATAATGCTAAGACAAAAATTCAATGTTAATTTTGCAAAGAATGTACTTTATTTAACTTTATTTACTATTGCTATAACTGTAATACATAGATGTAGCTATAAAACAGAACAAAAACTTCCAAAATGTTGCTAGTAGTGTGTGCTGAATGACAGGACACGAGTAATTTTCATTTTCTTGCATTTCCCAAATTGTCTTGAATTACCTGGGACTACTTGACTCTCCGGATCCCGGAAGCTCTCCTCCAACCTGAGGACAAGAGAGTCCGGAGGTGGGGAGCTGCAAAGGAACTCAGAGATGGACTAGAAGCTCGGTTTTCTTTTCTGCTGCAACAAACATATTAAGTACCCCCTCCACCACCAACAACAGAGAAACAAAACCAGTGGGCCAGAGCACCCAAGGGCCAATGCAGGCAAACAGGGCCCCATCCTGAAGGGGCAACTAGTCCAGGAATCAGAGCCCAGGGAGGAATGCACTGCCCAGGGGGAAGGGGACGTCAGCTCAGGCCTGGCCCCATTTTCATGGCAGAGGCTTAGCAGGAAAGAGGTGGCCCAGAGCGCTCCACAGCTCGCATCACCATGCAAAGATGATCCAGGAAGGTGTTAATGGCAGCGTGGAAGAAAACAGGGTCTTCAGCAATCCATCTGCTACAGTGAGGGAGAGAAGGAAACCAAGTTACAGGTGAGAAAGTGCATCCATGCTCAGTGCACCAGGCCTCTTCCTCAGACCTAATATTTAGACTTCTCCCTGTCTGCATTACAGCTCACCTGCTTCTGAGGTGAGTCTGGGCACCTGCCACCCAGGCCCCTTCTCAAACTTACACAGCTAGGATGCTGTTGTTCACTGTAAACTCCTCATGAATCATGCCTACGTGGTGTCTGGCATGTCGGGCCAGGGCTCTAATGACCATTTGTGCCTCCAGGGGTGATCGAAAAGGCACCATGAGGTTTCTGGCGGGCATACAGTTAAGGTACCACCAGATACTGGCTTTATGCCCCAGACTCCTTGTCCCTCCAAGATCCGCTGCCCCCACAGGCCCCCCACTGTGCCCCTCCCCCCCAGCTCAGGCCACCTTGGCCTACTTCCCTCCCCATTCATTCCACCTGGGTCTGCCTTCTTTCTCCCTTCATCTTACTCAGCCTACTTCCTCCCCCAGCCCTTCAGACATCCCTACCCCTTATTCTATCAGGCTTCTCCAGGCTGCTCCCCGTCCCCTCAGTTCTGTCACTGCCTCCGTCTCCTCCAGGGCCCATCATCCTACTCCCAGACCGACGCCTACACCCGATCCCGGTTGTGTAGGGGGAGTGAGGGAGGCGATGGCTGATGTTCCTTGAAAGGATACAGCTCAATGAGTCTACTCGCTGGTCCTCCAGCTGCAGGCACCGCATCTCCACCGGGCCTGCTGCCATGTGGTGTGAGCTGGACCCGAGGAGCTGGGTCACCTGGGGCATCCACTGCTCTCTTGCTGCTGGCACCACTGGCGCTGTCCGGGTCTCCAGGAATGGTGTGGCCACCACTGCCATCGGGCTCCCCCTGGCCGTCAGGACCACCCTGGCTGCTGTGATTACTGTCTCGGCCATTTCCGGAGCCATTCTGTCCGGCAAGGCAGTGAGAGGCACCGGGGTCGCGTTGGCCTTGCAAGCCGTCAGGGCTGCCTCGGCCTTGGGGGCCATCTGCACCCCTTCCTGCACCTGCTGCACTGCCTGCGCCGTCATCTGCAGCCTGCATGATTGCTCCTCTTCCCCTGAGTCAGAGATCAGAGCTCAAGACCAGCCAGCCTATCTGATCCTTGCCACTGGGGCAGAGTGAAGGAGGCACCGTTTGAAGCCCCTCCCATTAGTGCATGATGACACTACAGTGCGCCTGAGCAGACAGACATTCTGCGAATGCAGGGGATGTGACCTCTTCTAACCTAGGACCCTGTGGGTGTGGGGAGAAGTCGACTCCCTCTGGAAGCTCTGTCTCTTTGCTCCTCTTGCGACGGCTGTGCGCCAGTACGAACAGACCCTTCTTGATGGGGCTGGCTACCAAGTAGGCTATGCCATGTGGTCGGTGTGTGGGGAAGGAGGCTCCCTCCGAGAGCTCTGCCCCTTAACGTTGATAAGTCCACTGTGTACTATCCCAAACACGCCCTCTGTTGGGCTCCTGTGGCCCCAAGTGAGTGGGTAAATTTGGACAGCTGGCTCCTCCAGTTGTGCTAATATCCACAGACATTAATACCCACACACATTAGTTTCTGCCAGTCAAGGCGTGGACAGGCCAGGCCCTGGTGTGGGAAACCCTGGGGCCCGCTCTCATTGGGGTGGATGGAGGGAACACTAGGCCTGGGAGTGGTGGGAGTGGGACGGTGGTCTTTAGAGCCCTTCCCCTGTTCCAGCACCCACTCAAACTTGGTATCACCATGCAGGGAGCTGGCTGGACAGGGGCTCAAAGAGCAAGCATGTGGCAAGTGGTGAGAACCTGGACACAGGCAGAGAGGAGAGTGAGAGCCTCTAGCAGGGGCTGTGGGCACACTGCGCTGAGGCCCATGGGGGTTCACCATGCCCTTCTCTCCCGCAGCGCTGGCAGCGCCTGGCCCAGCCTGTGTGGAGCCGCCACCACTTGGCGTACAGAGCTCAGGCCTCAGACATTATGGGCCTGACCACCCTGACCCCGGTGGGTGTCTGAGAGCAGCAAGGTCATGGTGGTGGAGAGTGTCATGTGACAACAGCCTCCACAGAACCCTGGCCAGCCGGCTCACATTACGAGTGCACCCTCTTGTAGCCATAGTGAGACAGGGAAATGGGACAGTGGGTCTGATCTAAACAAAACATAATGTGAAACATGCCAGATGAGATAACAGCCTTTTGGAACAGGAGAACCCTGTGTGGTCCTTGTCACATTCTGGAAAGATAAAATAAGTTACTCAGAGTAGCTCACCAGTGTCCTTGAGTTGTTCTTGCAGAAACTGGGTGGCTAGGAACAGTTTGCTGAGCACCCTTAGAGAGCAACTCCTTGACTGCTGCGTGAGCTCCCCTGGGAGGGCCTGGGAGCCCTGACCCGGCCGGGGGATTCAGACAGGGGGGAGCATGAAACCAGGCAAAAGCAACAACCCAGAACAGGCCTGCTCCAGGTCCCAGAAACCTTTGCTGCAGAATCCATGTTGGTGCCCAGGTGCACACACAGCCGTGTTAGCCTGTTTCCACCTGCTTCTCTAGAAACAACCCCCCTTTCTCAGAAAATTCTTGGATCATCACAGCTGCCTACTTAGCCTTGAGACTTTAAAGCCCACAGTCTCTCTGAGTGGTGTCCGAGCTCTGAGAGGGAAAATAAAGTTTGTCAAAGCTAAACTGATTTGGGCCTTTCTTGTGTATTCTTACCTGGGAAAGACAAGGACCCTTTGAATCACACTGGCTTTTCTGATAAAAACAGCAGCCCCTGCTTTAGTCCCTCCCCCCCTCCCCCAGGGAACCTACATTTCCCTGATAGTTTTGGGATTAGCCTGGGGTGGGGGAGGAAGCACTTTCCACTTTTAATAAAGCCGAGCTGAGTGCCGTTGAGTCAAACACTAAACATATCAGAATCCACCAAAAGTAGATTCCCCTGCCCCCCCCACCCCCATCTGCTGCCCAGCAGGTGCACAGGCTGCTTCCTAGGCTTACCTTCTCCACTCCACCTTTTGCCCTGGCCTCCCTAGTCACCTGTGCCAACTCACTGGTCCAGCCTTGCAAGTCTCTGCCCCTGCAACAGGACCTTCCTTGAGGACCCATGGCCCTGGAACTATCAGAGGCCCCTGGGAGCCTGAAGGAGAAGGGAGGGTGAGGAGGAGAGCTGGGGCTGGGGCAGTGACCCCGGCCCAGACTGAAGCTGGGCTAGACCTTCCCTCTTTCCCTATTTCTAGTAGCTTAGAGAACCAGCCAGCGACGGACCCTTCTGCTTCCTGTGCCAGTTGCCCTGGGCCAGTGTGCCCCTTTGCCTCATTTTGTTTTATTGCCCTGTCCAAATCTTTGGCCAAACGGTGAACCTCAGAAGTGATTTCATTACTGAGCTGAAAGTGGGTCCATATCCTCAGAATTTGCCAGTCTCTGTAAGATCAGCAAGTCTGGTCTTTCCTTGTGAGTTAGAATTTTGTGCTACACAAAGTGGGAGGCCTGATGCTACCTGGCTTTAGACTCTACTATACCATCATTGTGGTTAAAACAGCCTGGAACTGGTACAAAAATAGATGCAGAGACCAGTGAAACAGAGTTGAGAATATAGATATAAAATCATTCTCCAATGAGTAGCTGATATTTGGCAAAAACACACAGTCCATAAAATGGGAAAAAGTCTTTTTAATAAATGGTGTTGGCTTTACTGGATATCTGCCTGCATAAAAATGAAACAAGACCCATATCTCACACAATGCAAAAAAGCTAAGTCAAAATGGATCAAGGACATAAACATAAAATCTAAAACAATAGCAAAAAAAAAATATTGCATGAGACTCCTTCTATAAGGACTTAAAAACAGGCTTGTATGTACAGAAGAAAGGTCTTTGACAGCTACAAGGGTGGGGAGGGAGATAGAAGGTCTGTCATAGATTAGACAGTTGATAGAAATTTGGTTAGGTGAAACAGTGACAGCACACAGTACAGAGTAGATCAACTTAACTCGACTTCACCATAAACAAAGATTTTCTAGTCTCGGCCCAACATTTCAAAAGATAGTGTAGCAGGGACGCAGGTCTGGGGCCATGTAGTCAGGGGACACTGGCATAACTAATCTATTGCTGAAAGAGTCTTCTGCACCCCATATTGGTGAGTGGTTTCTAGCAAGCCGCCGTCTGAGGTACATCAAATAGTCCCAACTCATCTAGAACAGATGCTGACCAAGAATAACAAGGATAAGAGGAAAAAAGAGCCCAGGAGATAGAAAGACCCATATGAATGGGAGACTGTTATCAACATGAGACCAGAAGAACCAGAGGGTGCCCGGCCACCACCAAAGACAGCCTTGACTGGGAACACAATGTAGAGTCCCTGATGTAGCATGAGAAGAAGAGGTGTGCAGCTGAAGAACTATACTAAAAGACCGGAATTGATGGTCCAACAGCCTGGAATAGACTGGACTTGGGGATACAGTGTGACCATATGGTGGGTGTAATTTATGGTTCTATCCATTTATAAGAGGCTGTCCTACTGGTCTCTTTCTAGACTGGAGAGAAAAGGGTAGAGAGAAGGGGACAGACGCTTGTTAACAGGATACTACAAATACAGAGTGAAAAGGAGTGGGGTGAGTATAAGGAGCTGCAGATAGGTGGGCAAGCAAAACTGATTTGGATTGTATACTTTCATTTAATCACAATAAAAAGAAAAAAGTAAAACTAAAACAACAAAGACCGTAGCACAAATGATAGGAACAATGCTAGGAGACCTAATACATAGCTTAAAAGGACTACAAAATACTACTAGCAATGCACAAACAACAGACAAGAAAATAGACAACTGGAAACTCCTAAAAATGAAACAACTATGTTCATCCAAAGACTTTACCCAAAGAGTAAAAGGACAACCTACAGACTGGGAAAAAGTTTTGACTATGACAAATCTGATCAGTGACTAATCTCCATAATCTACAAGCAAAACCTCAGCAGCTAAAAGACAGATAACCCAGTTAAATAATGGGCAAAGGATATGAACAGTAACTTCACCAAAAAAAGACATTCAGGTAGCTAACAGATATATGAGGAAATGTTCATGATCATTATGTATTACAGAAATCCACATCAAGACCACAATGAGAGACCATCTCACTGTAACAAGACTGGCATTAATTAAAAAAAAATATGAAATAATAAATGTTGGAGGGGATGTGGAGAGACTGGAACACTTACAAACTGCTGGTGGGAATGAAAAATGTTACAACCACTGTGTAAATGGATTTGTTGCTTTCTTCAAGGGCTGAAAATAGAATTACTATATAAACCAGCAATCCCACTTATTGGACTATATCTAGAGAAATAGGAACCACTACACAAATAGATAGATGCACACCAATGTTTACTGAAGTATTGTTTACAACAGCAAAAAGGTGGAATTAACCTAGGTGCTTAACAATGGATGAATGGATAAACAAATTATGGCATATTCACACAATGGAATATCATGCAGTGATAAAGAACAACGATGAATGTGGGAAACATCTAAAACATAGAGGAATCTGGAGGCATTATGCTGACTGAAATACATCAGTCACAAGAGAAATATTGTTTCAGATCACTACTACATGGACTCAAGAATAGGTTTAAACACAGTAGAAAACAGTTTTTGATGGTTAGGAGGGTGGGGAGGGAGGGAAAGGGGTATTTACTTTTTAAAAGTGAAGAAAGAAGGAAAGAAGAAAAGAAGGAAAGAATGAAAGTAAAAGAAAGAAGGAAAGAAAGAAAAAAAAATTGTTCTATATTTTTATCTAACTCTGTCCAGGACCCTCTACTGTGATTCCTGTCAGAGCAATCAGTGGTGGTAGCTGGGCACCATCTAGTTATATTCAACTCATTCTGGTGGGGACCACGGTATTAGTCCTTTGGACTCATCTTTCCCGGGTTCCTTTTCTTCATTCTCCCTTGCTCGAAATGGAGTGAAACCAGTAGAGATCCCTCACAGGCTTTTATGTCCCCTGACACTACTCACCCAAGTCAAATGTAGAATATTTTCCTTATAAACTATGTTATGGTAATTGAACTAGATGTTCCCTTAGACCATGGTTATCCCAGGCTTCAGGCCAGTAATTCGGTCCCTCATGAAGTTTGGATGTGTCTGTGTAGCTTCCATGAGTTTGTCTTGTACAAGTTGTGCTGGCTTACCCAGTAGTGTGTACTGTCTTACCCTTCACTAAAGATACCACTTATCTATTCTGTTATGTGTTTTTCCATCCACACCCTTCCCTTCCCTCCTGAACACCAAAGGTTGTTTTCTTTTGCATACAAACCTTTTCATGAGTTTTTTTAAAAATTTACTTTTATTGTGATTAAGTGAAAATTTACAATCCACATCAATCTGCCAGACAAAACCCTAAACACACTCCTCTATGCAACTCTATCTGCTCACCTCACCCTGTGACAGCACACTCCTCCTTTCCACTCTATACTTTTGGAATCCACTCAACCAGTGTCTGTCTCCTCCTCTTCACCTTCCCCTCTGCCTTCTAAAGAGGGACCAGTTGGACAGCCTCACATATATATATGTTAAGTCAAGAAGTACATATATCATCTGCATCACTCTATATCCCATTGTCTCGTCCAATGTTTGTCTGAAGAGTTGGCTTCAGTACTAGTTTCCACTCTGGACTAGCTGCAAGTCCAGGGGCCATGTTTTCAGGAAACCCTCCAGGTTGTGGGACCATCAAGTATGTTCTTTTAATAGAATTCTAGATCTGCACTTTGCTTTTTCGTCTGGTTCGTCGGGGACTCTACACTGTGTTCCCTGTCAGAGCAGCCTTTGGTGGTGGCCAGGCACTATCTAGTTCTTCTGGCCTCATGCTGATGTAGTCTCACAACCACATGGACCTTCTGTCTCCTGGGCTCATATTTTCCTCATTTCTTTGATGTTCTTGGTTTTCATCTGCTCCAGGTGGGTTGGGACCAATTGATGTTTCTTAGATGGCAGCTTGCCGGCTTTTAAGACCTCAGGTGTCCCTCACCAATATGGCATGCAGAATAGTCACTTAGAAAAAGACTAGCTATGCCAGCTGACCTCGATGTCCCTTGATACCATGGTCTTCAGGCCCCTACCCTTGCTACTCTGTCTTTTGAAACGTTGGGTTGTATTTGGAAAACCTTTTAGCTTATAGCGTAGTCTAGTTATTGTGACCTCCCTTCTACTGAGTGCTGTCATTCCCTTCATGTAACCGAATTCCTATCAAGTATCTAATCTGTGACTAACCCTCTCCCTCACTCCCCACCCCTGTAGTGGTCAAAGAGTATTTTCTTCTATCCGTAAGTCTTTTCTTAAGTTCTTATAATAGTGGTCTCATAGAATATTCGTCCTTTTGCAGCTGACTGATTTCACTCAGCATAATGTCTTCCAGATGATTCCAGGTAACGAAATGTTTCATAAAATCATTATTCTTTACTATTGCTTAGTGTTCCATTGTGTATATTATGTGCCATAGCTTGTTTATCCCTTCATCTGTTGATGGGCACCTAGGTTGATTCCCTCTTTTTGCTATTGTGGACAGTGCTGCAATAAGCATTCATGTGCATGCCTCTGTTTGCATGAGAGCCCTTGTCTCTCTAGGACATGTTCCAAGAAGAGGGACTGCTGGATCACATTGTATTTCCATTTTTAGCTTTTTAAGAAAGTGCCAAATTGATTTCCAAGAAGGTTGTATCATTTTACATTTCTATCAGCAGTGTAGAAGAGTTCCAGTCTCTGCACAGCCTCTCCAGCATTGGTTGTTTCATGTTTTTTTTTTTTTTAATATGTACTCTTTTTTTTTATTTAACATGACTGAGTGAAAATGTACATTCTCATATAAATTTACATGCCCACCTATATGCAGCTTCCACTGCTCTCCCTGCCTGCCCGGTGACAGCACACTATTCCTCTCTGCTCCATACATGTCTCATCCTCCCAATAGCCTCCTTTCCCCTCCTCTCCACCCACTCTCCTTCCTCCAGCCAGAGGTCAGCAGGATGATATCCTATAGATGTATAGAACCATAAAGTGCATCCAATATATGGTCACTCTGCATTGCCAAGTCCAATCCATTCCTGTCCAAAGAGTGGACCTTCGTTATAATTTATGGGTAAGGGCAGCATCAGGGCTGGGGGCCATGCTCTCAGGGGAACCCCGAAACCGCTGGACCATCCACTGAGGTCTTTTAATGGAGATCTCAGGATGCACTCCTTTTTATTCTCACTGTTGTCAGTGAGACTCCTCTCTGTGAGCTCCATCGTGGCTATCACTGGTGGTGGCCGGGCACCATCCGGTTCTTCCGGTCCCAAGTTGATGTAGGCACCCACTCTTGTGGGTCTCTCTGTCTTCTAGGTTGTCTTTACCGCATGTCATTTTAGTCCTCGGCGAGCCTCCCTTCCTGCTGAGTTGGGACCATTTGCTGTGTCCTCGGATGGCAGCTTGGCAGCCTTTAAGACCCCAGATGCCACTCACCAATGTGGGGTGCAGAGAGCTCTCTTAGCAAAACGCTAGTTGTGCCAATTGGCCTCGATTTCGCCTAAGAGCATGGTCCCCTGCCCCCTGGCCCAGCTACTCTATCCTTGCAATATTGGGTTAAGATGGAAGGAGTACTCAAGTTATGCTGAAGTCCACTTAATGTTGTTCTTGTTTCTAATGTGTGCTATCACCGCTTTCTCCCAGCCAGATTTCTAGCAACTATCTAAACTAAACCCTCCCCCCCTCACCCTCCCTCCCTCCCCTCCCTTGCAGCTGTCAAAGAGTCTTTTCTTCTATACACAAGTTTGTTTTTGAGATCTTATTGTAGAGGTCTCATACAATATTTGTCCTTTTGTCGCTGACTACTTTCACTCAACATAATGTCTTCCAGTTGAAACCAGGTTAGGAGATGTTTCCTGGAATCATCGTTATTCTTTCTCATTGCGTAGTGCTCCATTGAGTATATGTACCATAGTTTACCTATCCATTCTTCTGTTGTTGGGCGTCTGGGTTGATTCCATCTTTTTGCTATCGTGGACTGTGCTGTGATAGACATTCTGGTGCATGTGTCCATTGGTGTGAAAGGTCTTGATTCTGTAGGATATATTCCAAGTAGTGGAATTACTGGGTCAAATGGTATATCGATATCTATTTTTTTAAAGAAGCACCAGAGTGGTTTCC
The DNA here is from genome assembly GCA_028571685.1 of Heterohyrax brucei. Classification (NCBI taxonomy): domain Eukaryota; kingdom Metazoa; phylum Chordata; class Mammalia; order Hyracoidea; family Procaviidae; genus Heterohyrax; species Heterohyrax brucei. Next base: position 195,199,838 of record CM053166.1, read on the forward strand.
AAAGAGGCTGGACCATTTTGCAACTCCACCAACAGTGTAGGAGGGTTCCACTTTCTCCACAGCCTCTCCAGCCATGTTTTTTGGATTAGTGACAACCTTGGTGCGGTGAGATGATGTTTAGCTGTAGTTTTGATTTGGATTTCTCTGAGGTCTAATGATCATGAGCATTTCCTCATGTCTTTTGGCTGCCTGGACATCTTTGGAGAAGTGTTTGTCTATATCCTTTGCCCATGGTGTAGTTGGGCTATTTGTCTTTTTCTTGTTGGTATTTTGCAGTACCTTGTAGATTAAGGAAATCAGATATCCATCAGATACCTAATTGCCAAATATTTTTTTCCCAGTCTGTAGGCAATCTTTTTACTCTTTTGATAAAATCTTGGGGTGAGCATAAGTGTTTGATTTTTAGTAGTTCCCATTTATCTATTTACTCTTCTACTGTTTGTGCATTATTAGTAAAATTTTGAAGTCTATTTGAGCTGTCTATTAGAACTTCCAGTGTTGTCCCTACTTCTGCTTCTATAATCTTTATTGTTTTAGATTTGGTATTTAGGTCTTTGATCTGTTTTGAGTTACTCTTGTGTAAGGCATGAGATATGAGTCTTGCTTCAGCTTTTTGCAGATAGATGTCCAATTTTGCCCACACCATTTGTTAGAGAGTGTCCCCCCCCCCCAGTTCACAGCCTTTGGGCCTTTCTTTGTCAAGTATTAGCCGTTCATAGGTGGATGGTGTTATTTGTGTATTCTCTATTTTGTTCCATTGCTCTATACATCTGGTTTTGTACCAGTACCAGGCTATTTTCACTACTGTGGCAGTGTAATAAGTTCTAAGGTCAGGTAGTGTGAGGTCTCTCACTTTGTTCCTCTTCTTCAGTAGTGCTTTACTTTTCTGGAGTTCCTTCTCTTTCCAAATGAAGTTGGTGATTTGTTTCTCTATCTCATTAAAAAATGACATTGGAATTCATATCGGTGCTGCACTGTATATATACAGATAGCTTTGAGTAGAGTAGACATTTTCACAATGTTGAGTCTTCCTATTCATGAGCAAGGTAGGTTTCTCCACTCATGTATGTTTCTTTTAGTTTCTTGAAGTAGGGTCTTGTAGCTTTCTTTGTTTAGGTCATTTACATTTCTGCTTAGATTTGTTCCCAGGTATTTTATCCTTTTGGGGGGCTATTGTGAATGGTATTGAGACATGGCACATTGGTATATGATGGTCTTGAAAGCTGAACTCCATGCACGTCATTAAGGTTGACTCTACCTTGTGGAGGCAGCTCTTTCCCAATCATATTCTGAGTGTCTTCCCACCTGAGTGGCTGGACCTTTGAGCCTTATATTGGACAATGTTTTGCTGTTATTCATAATGTTTTCACTGGCTAGTTACTTTCAGAAGGAGACTGGGGGAGGAGTCTTTTTTCCTAGTCTGTCTTACTGTGGAAGCTCAGCTTAGTTCTGTTCACCATTAATGACCACACTGGCTTCACGTTATTGGTGTCAAAGCTTTCAGCACTACAGCAACATGGAAACCCATGCACTACAGCAAACTGACAGGCACGTTGGGGGAAAAGAAGCTTTGGCAGTGGGAAAATATAGCTTTTGGTGAAAGAAACAATGCCAGAGACCTGATACAGTTTTGCAAGAATAATGACTTCTACATTGCAAATACATTTTTTGACCAACATAAACAGTGACCTCACCTGCTGGAGTATATAAGAATCAAATTGTCTACATCAGTGGAAAGAGATGATGGAAAAGCCCAATACTATCAGTTAGAACAAGGCCAGTGTGAGAGGACTGATGGAAGGGAGAAACACTAAATGCACAACAGGTAAGTGGCAACATGTGTGAAGGGTAAGGTGGTACATAGCTTGTTCAAGGCAAGGTCATGGAAGGTTCAGTGACACATCCAAACTCCTGAGAGACCAAATTACTGGGCTGGGTGCTGTGAGGACCATAATCTCTGGGAACACCTAGCTCAACTGGCATAACAATTTATAAAGAAAAAGTATATTCTATCTGGTTGAGTAGCGTCTAGAGTCTTAAAAGTTTGTGAGTAGTGATCTAAATACCCCTCCAGTCTCTTCCAACTTTAAATAAGGGAGAATGAAGAAAATCAAAGACAAAAGGGAAAAGTTAGTCCAAAGGACTATTGAACCACAACTACCACAGCCTCTGTCAGACTGACTTCAGCTCAATTAGAAGGTGCCTGACTAGCACTGCTGACTTCTTTAACAGAATTCATAATACAGGGTCTCAGACACAGCTGGAGAAACAATGTACAACAAAATTCTATCCTCCACACCCCACAAACAGACCAGACTTGCTAATCTGATAGAGACTGGAGAAACCCCAAGAGTAGGGCAACCTGATATCTCAGCATTGAATTCACTCCTGAGGTTCATCCTTCAACCAAAGATTAGACAGGTCCTTGAGCTGAATGAAAGAAGACAAAATGGGCACACCAGCTAAGAGGCAAAGATAAGAAAAGGAGATAACAAGAAAGCTGGTAGTGGCAAACCATAGGTGAAGAAGCAGAGAGCGTTGACATGTGGCGGGGTTGGCATCCAGTGTCACAAAACAATGTGTATATTAATTGTTGAATAAGAAACCATGTAAATATTCCTCTACAGTATAATGGCAAATATGAAAAAAAAAAGTCAGAGGGGGCTGACTGTGGAAGACACTATCAATTGCTCATATGCAAGTTCAAGATGAATCTGAAGAAAATTAGACCACGTTCACAACAGCCAAAAAGTTACCCTGAGTATATCCTATTTGAATTTAGGGACCATCTGAAAAATAGAGTTGACACATTGAACATTGATGAACAAGGACAAAACAAGCTGTGGAATGACATCTAAGACATCTTACAATAAAGCAGGAAGTCATTAAAAGACAAGAAAGAATAAAAAGACCACAATGGATGTAAGAAAAGAATTTGCAACTTTCCCTTAAAGGTTGAGGTGATAAAGCAAATGGAAGAAATGATGATGTAAAAGAGCTGAATGGAAGATATCAAACGGCAGTTCAAGACGACAAAGTAAAATATAACAACATTTCCAAAGACCTGCAGTTAGAAAAGTCAAAGGGAAGAACACGCTTGGCATTTTACAGGCTAAAAGAACAGAAGAAAAAAATCTCAGCCTCGAGTAACAATACTGAAGGGCTCTACAGAGGAAATACTAAATGATGGAGGAAGCATCAAAAGAAGGTGGAAGGAGTACACGGAGTCAATATACCAGAAAGAACTGGTGGACACTGAACGGTATCAAGAGACAGCATATGTGATCAGGAACTAATGGTACTGAAGGAAGAGGTCCAAGTTGCACTGAAGGTGTGGGTGAAAAATAAGGCTCCAGGAATTAACGGAATGACAACTAGACTTTTCAACAGATGGATGCATTACTGAAAGTCGTCTCACGACTACATCACAAAATTTGGAAGAAAACAACCTGTCCAAGTGACTGGAAGAAATTCATATTTATGCCTATTCCAAAAACACACAATCCAACTGAATGTGGAAATTATTAGCAAGCAAGTAAAATTTTCCTGAAGAACATTCAAAAGAGGCTGTGACAGTACAACAAGAAGAGAGTGCCAGAAAATGAAGCTGAATTCAGAAGAGGAAGTGGAACCAGAGATGTCATTGATGGATCTTGATTGAAAGCAGAGAATATCAGGGAGATGTGTGCCTGTGTTTTATTGACTATGCAAAGACTGTCGGGATCATACAGTCAAAAGAATGGGAATTACAGAGCACTTAATTGTGCTCATGAGGAAATTGTACATACACCAAGATGCAGTTGTTTGAAAAGAATACAGGGATACTTTGTGATTTAAAGTCAGGAATGGTATGTGTCAAGCCTGTATACTTTCACCATACTTATTCAATCCGTATGCTGAACAAATAAATCAAGAAACTGGAGTATACAAGGTAGAGTAGGGTGTCAGGATTGGAAGAAGACTCTTTAACAACCTGACTTTTCGGACAAAACAATCCTACTTGATGAAAGTGAAGAGACCTGGAAACACTTATCGATGAAAATTAAAAGACCACAGTCTTCTTTCATAAAGCAAAAATTCTCACAACTGAAGTAATAAGCAACATCATGATAAAGGGACAAAAAAAGTTGTCAAGGATTTCACGTTACTTGAATCTACATTCAACACCCTGTGGAAGCAGCAATCAAGAAAAAGAAAATGATACACTGCATTGGACAAAGGTACCGCAGAAGACTTGTTTTTAAACTGTTGAAAAGCAAAGATGTCACATTGAAGACTAAGGTGTGCATCATCGAAACCATGGTGTTTTCAGTAACCTCATATGCATGCCACAGCTAGATGATTAATGAAGGTTGAAGAATTGATGCCTTTGACTTGTGGTGTTGGTGAAGAATATAGATGGACTATCAAAACAACGAAGAAATCTGTCTTGGAAGAAGTACCACCAGAAAGCTCTTTAGAACAAAGAGCGTGATACTATATCTCACATACTTTGGACACAGTATCAGAAGGGATCAGTTCCTGGAAAAGGACATCATGCTTGGTAAAGTAGAGCATCAACAAAAAAAGAGGACGACCCTCAATGAGGTGGACTGGCTCAATGGCTGCAATGATGGGATCAAGCATAACAATGATTCTGAGCATGTCACATGACCAGGCAGTATTCCATTTTGTCCCACATAGGGCTGCTATGAGTCAGAGCCAACTCGAAGACACTTAAAAACAACAACATTTTCATGTAAATAGAATCATACAATTTGTGTGTGCCCTTTATGTCTGGTTTCTTGCACTTACCATGATGATTTCCAGTTCCATCTGTTTGTGGTTCAAATGAAAGAAAGAGAATGAATGAATTAAATTAGTAATTCAGAAAGACCAGAAACTGAACAAAAATCAGTGAAAGAAAAGCACAAGAAAGGGAGTAATAAGGATAAAAGTTGAAGTTAATAGGGTAGAGAATGAAAAATGACAGATTCAATTGCTGTGTCAAAATCCTGTTCCTTGGAAAAGCTAAAAATATTGACAGACTACTACTAAATCCACTGAAGTGAATTAAAATGAACAAATAAGCATAAATATACTCCCTCTATAGAGATTGAGAGAGAGAGAAATGACAAGGGAGAAATTAATATCAAAACAACACAAATTTGGGAATGGGAGCATGTTTTGAAAGAACTCTGTATAAAGAAATTTGAAAGCTTAGACAAAGTGGAACATTTCTGAAGGAAATATAGTTCGTAGAAATTAAACCCTTTAGAGACAGAACACTAAACAGACCAAGGCGAGGAGCAGTACAAAATTGGTCAAGGATAAATGCATCCAACCCACATGATTTTGCAAGGGAATTCCACCCAGCCTTCAATCTGAGGTAGTCCCATATGCTAGATAAATTATTCCAGAAAACAGAAACCAAAGAAACTTACTGAACATCTTTTATGAAAAAAATACTACGCATAAATAAATCAGGTAAAATACAGCATAAAACAGGAAAAATACAGAATGGTTTTATTTATGATTACCAAGGCAAAAATGTCAAATAAAATTTTAGCAATCAGAATTTAGCATCACAATAAGGAAATAATACATTATAACAAAGTAGGATTTATTTAAGGAATGTAACATTGGTTAAATATTGGGAAGCCCATTACTACAGCATGCCATATTTTAGATCTAAGGAAAAGTTACCTTACAGTCTGCGGACATTAAACAGCCTTAGATAAATCCAAAATCTTTTTCTGATAAAACGTGTAAAAATAGGAACTGATGGATGGTTTCTGAAATTATGTATTTATCTTGGCAAACCAGCATCTTAACTGATGGAAAATAACCAAAGGCTTTTGCTCTGATGTAAGAAACAAGGAAAACATGCCCACAACTTCCACTAACACTGGTCACTATTCTAGAGGTATTAACCAACACAATAGAAAAGAGAAATCAATTAGAAGTATAATAATTGGAAAAATGATACCCTATTTTTATTTGCCCAAGACAGGATTGCGTATCTAGAAAACCCTAGAGAACTGTGAACTTATTATTTTAAATAACAAGAAAAGAATTAAAAAAGGTAGCAGGATATAAAATGAGCTTACAGAAACCTACAGCATTTATATACATAAACAACAACTAGATATGGAACATAATGGTAGATAGAATCGCATTCACAAGGGCAACACACAAGAAACAATACCGTGGAATGAACTCACCAAGAAATGTGCAACACCTCTATGAGGAAACTTTAAAGTACTCCTGTAAGTCATAAATGTAACCTTGCACAAATGAAAAGACATCTACTCTCAGATACGATGACTAGATATCATAAAGATATCAATTCTTCCTACAATAACTGATAAGTTTTACATCACCCCAATAAAATAATCAGTAACTGTTTATGAACCTACTCATTGCAACACTAAATTTATATGGAAAAAACATATTTGCAGTAACAGCTGGGCAAACAAGGTAGGAGACAACCTCCAAGGAGGACTTTCCCTACCATGTAGCAGTCCCTACCTGGCCAAGATTGGGTTCCGTTTGGGATCTGTTCTGACGACTCTGTGGTGAGTTGGTTCTTACTAAGACAAATACCTCTTTTTTAAGTTTTCATTATCATTGTCTTTTATTATCAGTATTTTTATAGCTTTGATTTGTATTTGTCTTTGGGTGTAGGAAACATTACCTATAAACTTGCAGGTATATTTTAACCTTGTATGTAGTACATACTATAACAATAAGGCGTACCAAAGAAGAGAAAGAAAAAGAAAGAAAAGACAACAAGACTCTAATAGCTGTGGTTTGTTTTAACTTGATTAGTCATAAGCCAGGGCCCGCCTGTATTAAAATACTGATTTAAAATGTTGCTTTAATCTGCATTTCTAATGATGATAGGATTATTTTTTGTTTTATCTCCTCTTTTTTTGTTAAAAGGTGACCATTTTATTGTCACACTATTGGAACAAGGGAGTAGATGCTTTATATTTGTATGCAGTTCCACTGGGTGCTAATAATGTGACACTTATAAAGTGTATGTTCTTGGTAATTTTGTCCATTTCATACTATGTGTATTCTAGGTTGATTACACTATTTCCAGATACTTGTAAAACACTCTGAAATGTTTGTAAGAAAGATGTCACGCAATTAAGATAACTTCATTCTCAATTCTTTCAATGTATGTGATTTTCTTTTCCATTCCTTTCTAAGTGAATCAAGTTATTTCAAGTAGAAAAAGGTACATTTCAATAAAAATGTGAGAATGTTGTCACAATCCTTTTATGAGACCAGTCTAACATCCTAGTGTTTGTAAACATCATAATAACTTGTTCCATCTTCTTCCTCTTTATCCTATAGAACAGTTCAGGATGATCTGTAAGAGTTTTTAAACCCCCCCCCCCACTTAACAGAAAATTCCTGTTTTTCTAAAAAGCATAATTCATTCACTGGACCACACCATGCATATACACCTGCTCTTGGGATCTTAGAGCCAATACAACTTTGCAACCTCAGTCCTGACTCCAAATGTACTTATGACAGTGTCTGGATTTGAAATTCCTTACCAGATCATATTCACCTAAGACATACGTATGGGCACAGACAAGGACACAATGAATCTAGGATGGAATTCCCACAGAAATAGAAAGTTAAGTCACACAGGACACAGATTCATTCTATTCTTTTCAAACTTCAACATAAAGACTCCTAGAACTAGAATGCAAGCACAAGCACACCAGGCAAGAACTATGGTCTCTTCTGTGCACTCCTGTATCCTGACGGCCTAGAATAGGGCTGGACACATGGCAAGCACCCAGCAGAATACCTGATAAGTTAATATAAAAATAAAGAGGTAAGTAACATATCTTCAAGAGAAAAAAATTCATTTTGATTCAGGCTTTACGCTATGGCAATGCAACATTTTATGAACAGGGGTGGGAAAGATGTATGAGCCATGAATTTTCAACCCAGGAAATTTCAGTAATGTCAGAATATACAAAAAAACAAGTCAAAGGTCTAAATGTAAGAGCTGAAAGCATTCAACTCTTACCAGATAACTTAGGAGTGAATCTTCATGACTTTGCATTTGGCAATGACTTTTGAGCTTGTTTTTATTTTGACATGGACACCAAAAACACAAGCAACAAAGGGAAAAAAAAGACAAATTGAACTCTTTCATCTCTGAAAACTTTGTTCGTAAAACACAGTGTCATAAAACTGAAAATGCAACCTATGGAATGTGTGAAATTTTTGCAAATTACACATCTGATAAGGACTCTTGTATCTAGAACAAACAGGAGTTAAAAAGACAAGCAACTCAATTAAATAAAAGGAAACAGATTTGAACAGAAATTATTCCAAAGAAAATGTGCAAATGCACAAATATCCAACAAACCCATGGAAAACTATCCCATATCGTTAGTTATTTTCTGTTGCTATTGGTGTCAAGTTGGTTCTGAGTCATAGAACCAATTGCACAACAGGATGAAACACTGCCCGGTCCTGCATCACCCTCACAATCCTTCCTATGTTTGAGCCCGTTGTTTCAGCCACTGTGCCAGTTCATCTCCTTAAGGATCTTCCTCTTCTTCACTGATCCTCTACTCTACCAAGCACAATGTCTTTCTCCAGAGATGAGTCCCTCCTGATAACATGTCCAAAGTGTGCGAGATAGTGTTTCACTATCGTTTCCAATGAGGATTCTGACTATACTTCCCCTGAGACAGATTTGTTTGTTCTTCCAGCAGTCCTTCTGGTATTTTCAGCATTCTTTGCCAATGTGGCACACCTTAATGATCAGGGTGGCATCTTTGTTGTGAACATGTTAAAGTGGTCATTAGTAGCAGATCTTTCCATGGCAGTAAATCATTTAATTTCTTGACCGTTGCTTCTATGGGCATTGATTGTAGATCCAAGTAAAATGAAATCCATGACAACTTCAGTATTTTTTGTTTATCATGATGTTGCTTACTGGTCCAGTGTTGGCGATTTTTGTTTTGTGTTGAGGTGTAATCCATATTGAAGTTTATAATCCACACTGAAGTCCAAACTAGACTAAAGGCACTGGAGGAAAGCATTGCTCTAGGAACTGACAGAAGATTAATCAAGATGTTTTAGCAAACAGATGCAGCACTGGAAGTGCTCAAACTGCTATGCCAAGAAATTTGGAAGGTTGCTGCCTGGCCAAATGACAAAGATATCCATATTTATGCCTATTTCCAAGATGGAGAAATTATTGGACAATACCATTAACATCACACTTACGTAAAATTTTGCTGAGGATAATTCAAAAGCAGCTGCAGAAGCATAATCAACTGGAAACTGACAGAACTTCAGGCTGAATTCAGAAGAGGGCGTGGAACCAGGGATATCACTGCTGATGTCAGGTGGATCTTGGTTGAAACCAGGGAATACCAGAAGGATGTTTGCCTGTGTTTTATTAACTAGGCATGGGCATTTAATTGTGTGGATCACAACAAATTATGAATAATATTGTGGAGAGTGGGAATTCCTAAACACTTAATTGTGTCCATGAGGAATCTGCACACATATCAAGAGGTAGCCATTCCAGCAGAACAAGTGAACACTGCATAGTTTAAATTTGGAAAGCTGTGTGTCAGCGTTGTTTCCTTTAACCATCCTTGTTAAATCCGTCTTCCAAGTGAATGATGCAAGAATTGGGACTATATGAAGAGTAACAGGGCCTCAGGATTAGAGGGAGATTCATTAACAACCTGTGATATGCAGATGACACAACCTTACTTGCTGAAAGTGTAGAGGATTTGAAACACTTACTGATGAAGATCAAAGACTAGAGTTTTCAGTTTGAATTACACCTCAACATCAAGAAAACAAAAATCCTCACAACTGGACCAGTAAGCAACATCATGATAAAAGGAGAAAAGATCGAGGTTGTCAGAGATGTCCTGTTACTTGGATACACAGTCAACACCTATGGAAGCAGTAGTGAAGAAATCAAAAGACACACTGTATTGGGAAAAACTGCTGCAAAAGACCTCTTTAAAGTGTTGAAAGGTAAAGACGTCACCTTGAAGACTAAGGTGTACCTTACTCAAGCCACAAAGCTATGCACTGATGTCTGTGCCTATTCTACCCTTCAAAGCAATTTTGGAACTCTTTCTGGAATGTATAGTTGTTGCAAGGGTGTTTTTAGCTAGTAAAGAAATAACTGTATTGGAACACCCTGCCTACTCAGCTGATCTGGTCCCCAGTGACTTTTTTCTGTACCTGAAATAAAGGAAACATTCAAAGGAAGTGATTTTGATGACATTCAGGACATCAAGAGTAATAGGACAACAGCTCTGATGATCACTCCAGAAAAAGAGTTCCAAAATTGCTTTCATGGGTGGACTAGGTGTTGGTGTTGATGCATATCTTCCCAAGAAGAGTACTTCAAAGTTGACAGTAGTGATATTCAGCAATGAGATATGTAGCACTTTTTCTGTGATGAGTTCTTGAACTTAATTGGCAGTTCATGCATGCATGCAAAAGCTAGACAATGAATAAAGAAGACAGAAGAAGAATTGATGCCTTCAAATTGTGGTGCTGGAAAAGAATGTTGAATGTACCATGGACTGCCAAAAGAACAGATCTGTTCTGAGAGTAGTACAGTCAGAACGCTCCTTGGAAGCAAGGATAGCAAGACTGTATCATACAGTCAAACACTGTATGCAGTGTTTGAGAGGGACCAGAAAGGACAAATGGAATAGACTGAGAATTCAAATCTCAGGCCAACAAGCTGTACTCCAAGGCCTGGCCACTTGAGGGTGTTGGCTGAACGAGTGGGTGAAGGTGAGCAGAAATGCAGACCAAGTGGGAAACTCATCACATCCTTCACAAAGACAGTCCCCTCCCCACACAAAGGCTAACAGGAGAGGGGGCACCTTTGAAAAGATACAGGAGTCAATGTCAACAAGTAGATACCTTGTAACTGAGGAGACTCCTCAGGGGCCCTTCAAGTCGTTCAGCTGTATGTAAATGAAGGGACTGAGCATGGATGTCACCGCAGCGTCAGAGCACAGAGGAAGAGCTGGCAGGGGAGACTGAGGAGGAGCATGTGGTGGGAAGGCAGGGAATGTGGCAGTTTGAGACGGTGTCTTGCAAAGAGAGCGATACTCCCTGGTGTCAAGGAGGAGGGTGTGATCAGTTGTCAGGTGATGCTGAGGGGTCAAGTACAGTGAGGCCTGGGAACCTATGCTGGGTTTAGCAGCAAGATGGCCTCAGAGGAGAGGTGAGGGTGCTGGGAGGGACTGGGAAGTGAGCAATTGGCACAGAGAGGCTAGACAACCCTTGCGTGGGGTGGCATTCTGGCTGTGAAGAAAAGGAGGAGAAAGCGCTATAGTCATAGGGGCAACTGAGCTCCAGGAGACCCTGGTGGGTTGTAGAGATGTGAGAAATTGGAGCCATTCTGGTGCTCACAGGGGCTGTCGGGCATGAAGGGGGCATTGAGGCAAGTGGGAGAGAAGAGGTTACCCTGGGGTGGTGGCTGTGCACAGGTGTATCTGACTCTCCCATAAGCCTCACCCCAGGGAACACTTCCTAACCCCACCCCAGGTTCTGAGCACCTTATATCTAGGTATCTCTTGTCAAAAGCACAGATGTCACCGGAAGGTGGAACACATCATCAGCCTTGTGTCCCATGACAGCTGAGCGTGGACACGTTGAAGGAGGAAGGGCTTATCATTCCTGAGCCATCAACTGACAAGAGAGGGGCTCATGCCAGGTCGTCAGGCTGAGGGGCGCTGAGGGGGCACCAGGCCAAAGAGATTAATATGACCCCAGCACACCTGGGTGCGTTCACTAATGCCTTGACTTGGGCCCTCGGTGGGGGAAGCAGGAGACAGGATGAAGTTCCCACCCTGGCAGTGGCCGTACCCTGATTCTCCTGCCCTCGTGTCCAGGTGCGGCGAGAGCCCTTGCCCTCTTTCCTCTTTACACCCCAACCACCTATGTAACTTCACTTTCCTGTTTCCGTCTGTAAACTTGTGTCCTGCCTGGGATATTGCAAACCTCAGTCACCTTCCTCTTCACCTGTCTTTGGTCCCTTGTGTCATTGCCAGCTGTGGTCCATTTGCTGGCACTTCTCTTTGTAATGGCTGGCCCCAACCTTCCCTGGAAAGGGGACTTGGCACTAGCAGACTTAGGGCAGGTGTTGCATTTGAAGCTGCCCTCATCCTCTAGCTGTGCCATGAGTTGCCTGTCCCCTGGCTACAGCTCTCCTCCACATGTAGCTGGAGGCTGGCTCTCTGAGTACAAGACAGCAATAACCAAGGGAGGGCCGAGAGCCAGGGCCATCCTGAGCCTGAAGGCACTGGACTCTTCTTCCTCCCCGCCCTCCTGCCAAGCATCCTCGGTGTTCTGTGCACTTACCCTGGACAGTTCCCTCTCCTCTGCCCTGTCCAGCACCTGCCCTGAGGGACCGAGGTGGCAGTGCCTTACTCCTCTGCATCTTCTGCTTCTCAGAACAATCTAAGAGGCCCACTTGTGTCCCAGACTCTGGTCGTCTCCTCCTGGGTTGCATGACTTTCCTTATTCATGGAGTGATTTCCTTTGGCTAATTAAATGTTGGGAAATTTTGATGGTTTGTGCCTTTGTCCTTGCACCAGGAGGGTGGTAGTTAATGTGGACCCAGACAGGCAACTTACTGGATTCCACAGGAGCTGGACGCCCTTAGTGGGAGAGTGACTAGCTCCCCATTACCTTCAAATGCCTTCACACTCCTTAAACACTGGCAATTCCTTACTGTCCCAAGTGTCTCTCCTATCAAGATGCAACTACTTACCTCCTGTCCCCACATCTGCTGCAGTAGGGCATGGGTTGAAGGGGAGCTGGACAAGGTGGGAGTGCTCTGGGCCAAGAAGACGGCATCTGACAATTCTGGTGAGAGACCATGGCGTGATAAAGGGGTGAGACTGTCTGGAGCTACTATGTGCCAGGCAGGCACTGTTGCAGGAACTGGCGACAGTTTCATGGTGGGGAGTTGAGCAGTCAATGGTGGAGGTTGGTAGGACACAATTTCAAATAAGGTAGCCAGGAAAGCCTCGTTTTAGGGGGTACATTTAGAAGGACCCAGAGGAGGTCTGAGTGACTCAGGTGAGCCCCTTAGGAAGAGTGTTGCAGACAGGAAAAAGCCTGTGCAAAGCTTCTTGAGGCAGGAGTGGACTAGGGATGTTTCAGAAAAGATAACGAGGTCAGTGTGGCTGAAGTGGGAGGGAGGGAGCCCAGAGAGGAAAGGGGCGGGACCACCTCGGGCTCTGTGAGGGCTTGGGAGGGCTTTGGCTTTGTCTCAGGGCGAGATGGGAGTCCATTGGAGGGTTTGGGACCGGAGCCAGGGGACCTGCGACCTAACTGGCTTTAAGGCAGCCCAGCAGCTTCAGCAGTCCATCTGTGGGAGGAAAGCTCCATACTGATCCTGGGCTTTGTGGGGCGAGGGAAGGAGGGTCAGACTCAACTCCTGCACCCAGTGAGCTAGCCCCACCTTTCGGGGCCAAATATGGGAGCCTTCTCTGGAAAGGGAGATCTCGGTGCCCCTCCTCCTTGGTCCTTTCCTCCAGCTACTCCCTTGTGGTCCCTCCCTGCCCGACCCCCTCTGGGTTCTTACCCACGGAAGCCTCATCTGTCTCCTTTTGTACTGGATTACGGCTTGCTGGCTTTTCAGCAAGTAGTCAGTCCCTTATCAAGGATACAGGTCCGTTGCTTCTGTGCAGGAGAATAGGGCCAAGTTCTTAGGCAAGGTTAGCAGGATAGGTAAGAAGTAATCCTAGGGATCTTCATTTGAAATAGATGAGACTTTTGTGTTGCAAGTTAAAAAGTACACCAAACGGAAACAAAACCCCCAATAGGATGAAGCGTACAGGGAAGCTATAGGTCCGTGCAGCTGAAAGGACCAGCGGAAGCTGCTGGCTTCAGGCACTGAAATATCCAGGATTTGGGTCTCCGAGGTTGGTCTTCCAGCTCCGGCTTCCCCAGAGTTTAGACGAGAGGAGTCACGTGACCTGCCTTATGTTTTCAACATCCCAGCAGCTTCACTGGCTCATCTTTGGGGCCAAGACAGCAGACAGCCTCTGGGTTTTGGAAGGTCAGTGAGGCATGGAGAGGGTCAGACTCACGTCTGATGTGTAAAGCCCATTGTCCTGTACAGCGTGAACTGGAGAGAGACAGAGCCCTGGAGACGGGCGGAGGGTCCCCTCGGGCATGCAGCGCAGTCCTGATGGGCAGGTGCCTGAGGAGACTCCGCTGTGAGGCTGTGGGAAGGGGCACTAGAAAGGGTTAACGGCGATAACCGCGCCAGCAGGGCTCCAGGAGGAGCAGGACAGAGCCCTCCCCGCCCGCCCACTGCAGTGGAAAGCCTCGGGATCCAGGAGCCATCGGGTACAGTACTCAGCAGAGAGGAAACGGTCACACTACCCTGAGAGCCACTGGTGCCACTGAGCAAATCTTAAAAGCAAGACTGGAAAGGAGCATACTACTTCCAAGAATCTTGAGAGCCTCCCGGAACAAGACAAAAATATCAGGGACTCAAGGTAAAATTCACCAGGTCTGACATCCAGCCGGAAATAACCAGGAAAACAAACTCTTACCAATATCAGGGACAGCAAGCAGTCAAGAAAAGCAGAAGAGACTGCCTTTATTGGGGGTCAGCATGATCCCCTCTGAAAAATCCCATGGAACCTATAAAGCCACTCCTGCAACTGAAGCGGGCACCAGGGAACCTGACAGGCCTCTTTTTCCATTTCCTTGCACGCAAAACAGCGCCTGGAACCAGACCTCAGGAACACCTTTTATGTAGAAATCTTTCAGTAGATAGTGACAGACCAAAGGTTTTCGTTACCATATTCTGGGACATTGAAATAAGCCAGCACAGACCGAAGGTTTTTACCATATCCTGGGACAATGGGACAAGTCACCAAATAACTATGTAAAATTCCACTGAGTTATTTTTCAGGAAACTCAGCTCTAGGGTACACCCAGGAAGCCCAAATTTGGCAAGAGGACTACAGCCAGGACTGGGGAGTGGAAGGTGAACTACGAATCCTGGAAGTCTTCACTGTGGGAGCCACCTTGTACCTGTCTGTAGGCGCACTCCCCCTACCCCATGCACTGTAGGTCATTTTCCCCTTCCTGCCTCATATCCCTTAAGTATTGGCGACCAGCCTTTGTTCAGTGACTTGGACATCAACCCCTTCCAATTCCTTCTCCAGACTTCTCTCCCTAACAAAGTCTTGCTCCCGAGGAAAGATTTCCAGCATCTTGCTGCTTTATTCTTAAAGGTGCAAGCAGGAACCCAGAGTTCGCTGCCCAAGCTGCCCAGTAACTGGACTAAGAAATGAGTTCGGCAAGGTTGTAGGACACAAGGTGTTTTCCAGGGAGTTAACCCACCCCTCTTCCCCCAGCTCTGCCTACACACTTGAGCTAGGCCTCAAACAAGTCCAGTAAGCCGCAGAATTCCTCTTCTAGTGTTTTGGGGTTGGTTGCTCTCCTCATGCAAACTAGGTTATTTGTTTATTATTATTTTTTTAATTTGGGAGGAAGTGGAAGCCAGAGGTGTCAAGGATGTGGAGAAAACGAAAATGCTGGTGGGTTGGCTGCATTTTCCGCAGAGCAACTTTATACTGTAGATCAAGAACCTTACATACTAGTAAATATTTCACTCACATTTTAGTACTGAAGATCAAGAGGCTTAAATAGTAGAAAAGAACTGACTATTTCACTCAAGGTGTTCCACCTGTTGGAATTGCTCTTAAAGAAATAACCACTCATGGAAACAAGGCTACAAGAGAATCCCATCTACCCTTACCTGCCATAAAGGGAAAATTGGGAAGAATTTAAATGTCCTGTAATTTCATCATAATGTACTTTTTACACATCTGTTCAATAACCTGTTTCTGAGGAGGTTTTAGAAAGTGGAAAAGCTACTATGTTAAACAGAAAAACTCAAGAAAAAATGCAATGCTGGCAAAAACAAAAATTCAAGGTTAAACTTGAAAAACTTGTACTTTATTATTGCTATAACTTTAATACACAGGTGCAGCTGTAAAACAGAACAAAAACTTCCAAAATCTTGCCAGTAGTGACTGCAGAATGAGAGGGCACGGGTGATTTTCATTTTCTTGCATTTCCCATATTATCTTGAATTACCAAGGACTCCTTGACTCTCCGGATCCCAGAAGCTTCCCTCCAACCCGAGGACAAGAAAGTCTGGAGGTGGGGGAGCTGCAAAGGAACTCAGAGACAGACTAGAATCTCGGTTTTCTTTTCTGCTGCGACAAACACATTAAGGATCCCTACCCCCACCAACAGCAACAGGGAAACAAAACCAGTGGACTGAGAGCACCTAAGGGCCTGTGCTGGTAAACAGGGTTCCTGAGCCTGAAGCGGCAACTAGTACAGGAATCAATGTTGAGGGAAGGACTTACTGCCTGGGAGGGGGACACATGCTCAGGCCTTGGCCAGGTTTTCATAGTCGGTGTTTAGCGGAAAAGTGGGGGCCCAAAACGCTCCATGGTCCGCACCACCATGCAAAGATGATCGAGGAAGGTGGTGATAGCAGCGCGGAAGAAAGCAGAGTCTTCAGCTATCCAGGTTCTACAGTGAGGGAGACAGGGAAACCAAGTTAAAGCTAAGAAACTCCATTAACGCTAAGTGCACTGGGCACCTTCATTAGACTTAATAGGTGTCTCCCTGTCTGCATCACAGCTCCCCCGCTTCTGAGGTGAGCGAGTGCACCTGCCACCCTGGCCCCTTCCCAAACTTACACGGACAGGGTGTTGCCGCTCACTTGCAGCTCCTCGTGAATCACTCCTACGTGGCGTCTGACACGTTGGGCAAGGGCGCTACGAACCATTTGTGCCTCCACGGGAGATCGAAAAGGCACCGGGAGGGTGCTGGCGGGGATGAGGTTAAGGTACCAGCTACTAGTGGCTTTGTGCCCCAAACTTCTTGGGCCTCCCAGGCCTGCTGCCCCGCAGGCCACACACTACGCCCCTCCCCAGCAACTCAGGCCACCTTGCCTGCCTCCCTCCCTCCCTCCGCATTCAACCCACCTTTGTCTGCCTTCCTTCCCCCTTTATCTTACTCAGGCTACTTCCCCCGCCCCCAGCCCTTCAGGCCTCTCCAACCCCTAACCTATCAGGCCTCCCCAGGATTTTCCCCTTTAGTTCTTCCACTGCCTCCCTCTCAGCCCTGCCCGGGGCCCATCATCCTACAGCCACACCGCGCTCCCTACACTGGCAGTCCGGGTTGTGTGCGGGGCTCAAAGGAGGGGGTGGCTGCTGTCCTTGGAAAGGATACAGATGAACCAGTCTACTTGCTGGTCCTGCAAGTGCAAGCGCCTCAGCTCCTTCTGGCCTGCAGCCATGTGGAACCAGCTGGACCTGAGCACTCACTGCTCCCTCGCTGCTGGCGCCGCTGGGGCTGCTCGGACCTCCAGGATCCGCTCGGCCACCAGGGCCATCAGGCGCCCCCTGGCCGTCGGAACCATCCTGGCTGCTGTGATCACTGTCTCTGTCACTCCTGGAGCCTTCCTGCCCCTCGGGGCAGCGAGTGGCATCGGGGTCGCCTTCGACTCTGGGGCCACTGAGGCTGCCCTGGTCTTGGGGGCCGTTAGGGCTGCCCTGGCCTTGGGGGCCGTCTGCACCTCCTGCCGCACTCACTGCACCGCCTGTGTTGTCCTCTGCGGCCTGCATGGTTGCTCCTCCGTCTTTAAGTTAGAGATGGGAACTCGACAACAGCCGGCTTATCCGATCCTCACCACAGCCTCAGAGAGTAGGAGGCACCCTTCGAAGCGCCTCCCGTTTGTGCCGGGATGAGACTACAGTGAGCCTACGCTAACAGACCCCTTCTGAGGTCGCAGGGCACGTGACCTCTTCTAACCTATCACCCAATGGATGTGGGGATGAGCTCCTCCCTTCCGAAGCTCCACCCCTTTGGTCCACTTGGCTCCACTGTCCCATGTAAGTGGTGTGTAAGGAACGAGGAGCCCCTCGAAATCTCTGCCACTTAAACACTCCATAAGGCCCCTGTGTAATCACCTCAAACAGGCCCTCCTTTGGCCTCCCGTGACCCCAAGTGAGAGGGTAAATTCGGACAGACTCATCCTGGCTCCTCTGGAGGCACTAAAACCCTCATTCATTACTTCCCGTGGGTGAGGGTGTGCACAGGCTGACCCTGGTGCAGGAAACCTTCAGGCCAGCTCCCATTGGGGCAGGTGGAGGAAACATTAGGCCTGGGAGTGGTGGGAAGGTAAGGGTGGTCCTCAGCATCCCTTTCCTGTCCCGACGCCCACTCAACCTTGGTTTTCCCGTGCAGGGTACTGGCTGGACAGGGGTTCAAAGAGGAAGCAGATGACAGATGGCAAGAAGCTGGACACAGGCAGAGAAGACAGTGAAAGCTCTTGGCAGGGGCGTGGGCACACTCTGAAGAGGCCCATTGAGGGTTCAGTGCACTCTTCTCTCCCACAGGGCTGGCAGCACCTGACCCAGGCTGTGTGGGGCCTCCGCCACTTGGATCACAGAGCTCAGGACTCAGATTTCAGCGGCCTGACCACCCTAACCCCAGTGTCTGAGAGCGGCAAGGTTGGGGTGGTGGAGGGCATCATGTGACAACAGCCTTCACAGAGTCCTGGGCTGCCCAGCTCACATCACCAGTGCACCCTCTTGTAGCCATAGTGAGACAGGGAAATGGGACAGTGGGACTGACCTAAACAAAACATAATGTCAGACATGCCAGATGAGATAACAGTCTTCTGGAACAGAACAAACTTGTCTTGTTCTTGTCACATTCTGGAAAGATAAAATAAGTTACTCAGAGTAGGTAACCAGTGTCCTTGAGTTGTTCTTGCAGAAACTGGGTGGCTAAAAGCAGTTTGCTGACCATGCTTAAAGAGAAAACCTTGGCCTGGTGGTTTGAACAGGAGGAGCATGAAACCATGCAAACACAACAACCCACAGTAGGTCCTGTTCCAGGTCCCAGAAACCTTTGATGCAGAATCTATCTTGGTGCCCTGATGCACACCCAACCTCGTTAGCCTGCTCTTGGCTGCTTCTCTAGAAGCTATACACCATTCTAGGAAAGTTCTTTCTATTATTATGACTAAGTGAAAGTATACAGTCCAAGTCAATTTTGCACACCTGCCTCGGCAACTCTATCTGCTCTCCTCACCCTGTGACAGCACATTCCTCCTTTTCACTCTTTGCTTCTAGTATCCTCTTGATGAGCAGCTGTCACCTCCTCTCCATCCTTTCCTCTCCACTCTAGAAAGAAACCCATAGAACAGCCTCCTATAAATGTATAAAGCCATAAAGTGTTTACTCTGTGTCCCCAAGTCCATTCCATTCTTTGTCTGAAGTGTTGACCCAAATACTGGTTTCAGGTCTAGGGAAGCAGCAAATCTAGGGGCCATGTTACCAGGGGACCCTTCAGGAGGTTGGGCCATCAATTCTGCTATTTTAGTAGAGTTCTTGATCCGTGCACTTCTTTCTCTCATGCTACGTCAGGACTCTACATTGTGTCCTCTATCAAGACTGTCTTTGGTGGTGGCCAGGCACCATCTGGTTCTTTTTGGTCTCATGCTGATGTAGTCTCACAATCATATGGGTCCTTTGGTATCCTGGGCTCATTTTTCCTTGTGTCTTTGATGTTCTGGGTTGTCATCTGTTCCAGATGGGTTGGGACTAATTGGTGTTCCCCAAATGTCAACTTGCTGGCTTTTAATACCCTAGATGCCACTCACCAATATGTGGTGCAGAAGACTGTTAGAAAAAGACTAGTTATGCCAGTTGAGCTTGATGTTCCCGGAAAACACCATCCAAAGACTCTAGGAAATTTCTTGAATCATCATAGCTATCTGTGTAGCCTTGAGACTATAAAGCCTACAATTTGGGGCATCTGAACAAAGCTAACTGCCAACATCTAACTGAATGGAGAGAGACTGAAAAAATTTCCCCTGAGAATGGGAACTACACAAGGATGTCTTCTGTTACAACTTCTATTCAACATTGTGGTAGAGGTTCTGGCCAGAGCAATCAGATAAGACCAAGAAATAAAGGGCATCTGCATCAGTAAAGAAGAAGGATAAATATCCATGTTTGCAGGTGATATGATAGTATATGAAGAGAACCCTAAAGAATCCATAAATAAACTACTGGAACTAATAGAAGAGTTCAGCAAAGTATCAGGATATAACATAAACATAAGTAAATCAGTAGGATTCCTTTACTCCAACAAAGAACATTAAAGAGGAAATCACCGAAATCAATAACCATTTATGATAGCCCCCAAGAAGATAAAATAACTAGGGATAAATCCAGCCAGAGAAATAAGAGACTTGTACAGAGAAAACTGCAAGATCTTGCTTCAGGAAACCAAAAGAGACTTAAATAAGTGGAGAAACCTACATTTATCATGGATAGGAAGACTTAAAATCGTGAAAATGTCTATTTTACCCAAAGCAATCTACATATACAATGCAATCCCTGTACAAATTTTTTAATGAGATGGAGAAACAAATCACCTACTTTGTTTGGAAAGGGAAGAAGCCCCAGATAAGTGAAGCACTATTGAAGAAGAGGAACACAGTGGGAGGCCTCACTATCTGACCTTAGAACCCACAACTCTGTCACAGTAGTCAAAACATCCTGGTGCTGGCACAAAAAGAGCCGTATAGGCCCATGGAACAAAATTGAGACCCCAGAAATATCACCATCCTCTTACGAACAGTTGATATTCAACAAAGGCCCAAAGGTCATAAACTGGGGTAAAACAGTCTCTTTAACAAACAGTGTTGGCAAAACTGGATATCCATTTGCAAAAAACTGAAACAAGACCCATATCTCACACCTTACACAAAACTAACTCAAAATGGATCAAAGACCTAAGTATCAAACCTAAAATGATAAAGATCATGCAACTGAAAACAGGGTCAACAATGGAAGTTCTATTACACGGTTCAGAAAGAACAACAAATCTGACAAATAATGTGTGAATAACAGAAGACAAAGTTGATAAATGGGGACTACTAAGAGTTAAACATTGGAGTGTACTGTCACTGGGTGGGGAGAGCAGAAGGAGCTGCAGATAGGTGGCCATGCAAAACCGATTTGGATTATATACTTTCACCTAACAACAACAACAATAATAATAATAAGTCCTTATCCAAGGACTTTATTAAAAGAGTCAAAAGACTACTTACAGAATGGGAAAAAATATGTGGCAACTACATTTTGGATCGATGTCTGACATCCATAGTCTACAATTTACTACAAAATATCAACAAGAAAAAGGTAAATAACCCAACTAAGCAATGAGCAAAGGGGATGGACAGACACTTCACCAAAGAGGGCATCCAGGCAGCCAAATGACATATGAGAAAATGCTCACGATAATTTACTATTGCCAAGCCAAGTGTCATCGAGAGAAATCCAAATTAAAACTACAGTGAGATGCCATCTCACCCCAACAAGGTTGGCAATAATCCAAAAAACACAAAACAACAAACGCTGGAGAGGCTGTGGAGAGATTGGAACTCTCCTGCACTGCTTGTGGGATTACAAAATGATTCAGTCTCTTTGGAAAGCAATTTGATGCCTTCTTAAAAATCTAGAGATAGAAGTACCACATGATCCAGCAATCCCACTGCTTGGAATATATCCTACAGAAGTAAGGGTGGTCACACTAACAGATACACACATATGAATGTTTATTGCAGCACTGTCCACAATAGCAAAAAGATGGAATCAACCTCCGTGCCTATCAACAGAAGAATGGATAAACAAACCATGGTACGTATACTCAATGGATCATTGTGCCATGATAAAGAACAAAGATGATTTTAGGAAGCATCTCATAACCTGGTTTCAACTAGAAGACATTATGCTCAGTGAAATCAGTCTGCTGCAAAAAGACAAGTATTGTATGAGACCCTTGCTATAAGGACTTAAAAATAGATTTATGTACAGAAGAAAATACTCTTTGTCGGCTACAAGTGTGAGGAGGGAGGGAGGGTTGGTCATAGATGAGATACTTGATAGGAACTTGGTTAGTTGCGAGCAGTGACAGCGTGTAGTAGAGAGCAGAGCAACATAATTGGACTACGCCATAAACTGAAAGGCTTTCTAAACTCAATACTTCCAAGGATAGAGTAGTAGCGACAGGGGTCTGGGGACCATGTTTTCAGGGGACATCGAGGTCAATTGGTATAACTAGCATTTTGCTAAGAGGGTCTTCTGCACCTCGTATTGGTGAGTGGTGCCTGGGGTCTAGCAAGCTGCCATCTGAGGTACACTGAATGGTCCCAACCCATCAGGAACGGATGTTGACTGAGAACAACAAAGACATAGGGAAAAAAGAGCCCAGGAGACAGACTGACACATATGAATGGGAGACTGTTTCAACATGTGACCAGAAGAATCAGACGGTAACTGGCCGCCATTAAAAACAGCCATGACAGGGACACAATGTAGAGTCCCTGAGGCAACATGAGAAAAAGAAATGTGCAGTTTACTAACTCTACTAAAAGACCAGAATTGATGGTCTGGCAGCCTGGAGTGTCCCCTGGGAACATGGCCTCTAGATCTGCTGCTGGTCCTGACTGGAAATCAGTACTGAGGTCAATTCTTCAGGTAAGAATGGACTGGAGTTGGTGACACAGTGTGACCATATGGTGTGTGTACTTCATGGTTTTATGCATTTATAAGAAGTTGTCTTACTGGTTTCTTTCTAGATGGGAGAGAAGAAGGTGGAAAGCAGGGGACAAGTGCACCTCAAGAGGTTACTAGCAGCATAGAGTCGAAAGGAGGAATGTGATGTCACTGGGTAGGGAGAGCAGATAGAGCTGCAGATAGGTGGTCATGCAAAATTGATCTGCATTGCATACTTTCACTTAATCACACACGTACACACGGGCAAAAGCCTTCCATCTCTTTCTCCAAGTGGAGTCAGACTTTGGAGAGGCTTAGACTCTCCCAACTCCTTTTTAAAAAATTTTATTTTTTTATTAATTACAGTAAAGGAATAAAATTTCTAACATCTGTCAGTTATCTCATCTATGATAAAGCCCCAGCCCCCCCACCATGTAGCCAACGCAGCAATTTTGTTCTGTGGATAATTCTCTTTTTAAGTCCTTATAACAGGGGTCTCATACAATATTTGTTCTTTTTTTTTTTGTTTAACATAACTGAGTGAAAATGTACATTCACATGCAAATCTACATGCCCCCCTATATGCAGCTTCCACTGCTCTCCCTGTCCGGTGACTGTACACTATTCCTCTCTGCTCCATACATGTCTCATCCTCCCAACAGTCTCCTTTCCCCTCCTCTCCGTCCACTCCCCTTCCTCCAGCCAGAGGTCAGCAAGATGATATCCTATAGATGTATAGAACCATAAAGTGCTTCCAACATATGGTTACTCTGCATTGCCAAGTCCATTCCATTCCTGTCCAAAGAGTGGACCTTTGTTATAATTTATGGGAACAGGCAGCATCAGGGTCGGGGGCCATGCTCTTAGAGGAACCCCAAAACCGCTGGACCATCAATTGAGGTCTTTTAGTGGAGATCTCATGATGCACCTCTTTTTATTCTTGTGTTGCCAGTGAGGCTTCTCTCTGTGAGCTCCATCATGGCTATCACTGGTGGTGGCCGGGCACCATCCGGTTCTTCCAGTCCCAGGTTGATGTAGGCACCCACTCTTGTGGGTCTCTCTGTCTTCTCGGTTGTCTTTACCGCATGCCATTTTGGCCCTCGGTGAGCATCCGTTCCTGCTGAGTTGGGACCATTTGCTGTGTCCTCGGATGGCAGCTTGGCAGCTTTTAAGACCCCAGACACCACTCACCAATGTGGGGTGCAGAGAGCTCTCTTAGCAAAACGCTAGTTGTGCCAATTGGCCTGGAATTTGCCTAAGAGCATGGTCCCCTGCCCCCCGCCCCACAATATTTGTTCTTTTGACACTGTTATCACTCAGTATGATCTCTTTCAAATGAGACCATGTTATGAGATGTTTTCTAAAATCGTCACTGTTTTTTATCATAACATAGTGTTCCGTTGAGTATATGTTACCATAGTTCGTTTATCCATTTATCTGTTGTTGGGTGTCTGGATTGATTCCATCTTTTTGCTATCATGGACTGTACTGCAACAAGCATTCGTGTGCATGTATCTGTTCGTGTGACTGCCCTTGCATTTGTAGGATATACTCCAATCAGTGGAATTACAGGATCAAACAGTATATCTATTTCCAGGTTTTTAAGGAAGCACCAGATTGTTTTCCAAAGAGGCTGTACCATTTTGCAATCCCACCAACAGTGCAGGACAGTTCCAATTTCTCCACAGCCTCTCCAGCATTTGTTGTTTTGTGTTTTTTGGATCATGGCCTACCTTGGTGGGGTGAGATGGTACCTCACTGTAGTTTTGATTTGAACTTCCTTAATAGCTAATGAACGTGAGCATTTCTGTATGTGTCTTTTGGCTGCCTGGATGTCCTCTTTAGAGAAATGTCTGTCCATCTCCTTCACCCATCATTTAATTGGATTATTTATCCTTTTCTTGTTGATATTTTGTAATACCTTGTAGATTATGGAGATCAGACACTGGTCTGACATACAGTTGCCAAATATTTTTTTTCCCATTGTGTAGGTGGTTTTTTAATTCTTTTGATAAAGTCTTTGGATGAACAAAAGTGTTTGATTCTTAGTAGTTCCCATTTATCTATTTTCTATTCTGTTGATGGTGCTTTGTCAGTTTTTGAAGTCTGTTTACATTGTGTATTAAAACTTCCATTGTTGATCCTAATTTTTCTTGGATGAGCTTTATTGTTTCAGATTTGATATTTAGGTCTTTTATCCAATTTTGGCACTTGGCTTGGCTTATCCAATTTGAGTTGGTTTTTGTATAGGGTATGAGATACGGGTCTTGTTTCAAGTTTTTGCAGATGGATATCCAAGCTGACAGCACCATTTGTTAAAGAGACTGTTTTCACCCTAGTTTAAAACCCTGGGGACTTTGTAGAGTGTCAATTGCTCATAGGAGGATAGTGGCATCTCTGGGGTCTCAACTCTGGTCTATATGTCTCTTTTTGTACCAGTACCAGGCTGTTTTGACAACTGTGGCAATGTAATAGGTTCTAAAGTCGGGTAGTGAGAGGCCTTCCAGTGTGTTCTTCTTCTTCAGTAGTGTTTTATTTTTCCGGGGTTTCTTCTCTTTTCTGATAAAGTTGATGATCTGTTTCTCCATCTCATTAAAAAATAGGGCTTATTAGCTTTTAATTACAACATGCATGTTAGTGATGAAAGATCTATTTAAAAGCAAAATATATTAATTTGTTGTAATATTCATTTTCTGATTGCAACTTCTTTCTTTTATGACATCTTTTCATTTGTTCAGTTATAAGTGAAGTGTTTGTTGGAAAACACACATCAAAACTGAAGTATGAGCCATTTAAAGTAAAATTGCTGGAAATCAATTTTTGGTTGTGGGAGATCAGCAAAGTTTGTGATGGACTGGTGAAACTAAGCACTGATTGACTTTTTTTTGTAGAATGTGTAGAATATAGTTAAAATTTTTTGGTTTGTTTAGGTGAAAGTGTATATACCAAATTAGGTGACCACTTAATAATGCTTATGCACCTTCTTCCATGACCTTGCTTGCATTTTTCATAATGTGTCAATATTCTCATTATTTCTCTTCTTTTTATTCTATTTCTGTTACTACAGCTTCCCTGCCCCACCTTCAGTTCTCATATTTGTCTTAGGGTAAATGTTGACTGTTTGGTCTTAGTAGCTGACAACTTAAGGCAGTACAGTATTTACAGGTTATATTGTTTATTTCATAAGCCAATCTATTGTTTGGATGACAGGTGACCACTGGGAGAGGCCTCAGTTCCAAGTTCAAAGGGTGGCTTAAGGTGACAGTCTCCAGGATTCCTATTGTCTCTATTGGTCTAGTAGGTCTGGCCTTTTTTAGGAATTTGATTTTTGTTGTACATTTTTCTCTGTATCTGTCCAGTACCTTCTGTTGTGTCCCTGGTCAGAATGGTTGGTACTGGTAGCCTGGCACCATGTATTTCTTCTGATCTCAGACTATCTGAGATCATGGCTTACATGGACCCTGATGGGACAGTGATTAAATGCTTGACTGCCAGTGAAAAGGCCCAAAGTTCTAATCAATCAGCTGCTCCCTAGTAATTATGTGAGCAGTTCTTCTTTGCCTTATAGGGTCACTATGGGTTGGGAATTGATTTGACAGCAATGGACATTAGTCCTGTGGACTAGTTTCTTCTTTGAGTGTTTGGTTTCCTTCAGTATCTTTAGTTCCAGAGTAGTAGAGAACAATTTTTATCTTATACAGCCACTTGCAAGCTTTAAGACCCCAGACACTATTCACCAAGCTAGGTTGAATAACATTTTCATTACAAACTATGCTATGGCAATTGACTGAGTTATCCCTCTAGACTGTGGTCCCGAGCTCTGAAACCCAGCAATCTAATCCTGCAAGATGTTTGGTTTGTGTCTAGGAATTACCTGTAACTGTCCACCTGTAAAACTGGTGGGACAGTGGCATCTGACCTCTTCTAACTTCACAAGAGAGGAGGCAAATCAAGACCAACAGTCAAAGGCAGATTCTAATGAGGAAGAGTTAAGACATACAATGTCTGACAAGTCCATGAACTTAATTGTTCTAAGTGCTACATACCTGCTGAATATCACTATGGTCACCTTCCAAGTATTCCCTTTGTGAATTTATGCATTGATATTAGTGCTTGGTTCACCCTTCAAAGCAATTTCAAAACTTTTTTTGAAATGGCCATCAGAGCTGTTGTTCTACCCTCGATGTCCTGAATGTCATCAAAATATCTTCCTCTCAATATTTCCTTTATCTTTGGGTAAAGAAAAAAGTCATTGGAGGCCAGATCAGGTGAGTAGGGAGGATGTCCCAATATAGTTATTTGTTTGCTGGCTAAAAACTCCCTCATACACAGTGCCAAGTGAGCTGGTACATTGTTGTGATGCAAGAGCCATGAGTTATTGGTGCAAAGTTCAGGTCGTTTTCGTCTAACTTTTTCATGCATCCTTTTCAATGCTTCCAAATAGTAAACTTGGGTAACTATCTGTCCAGTTGGTATAAGTTCATAACAAACAATCTCTCTGAATCTAAAAAAGTTTAGCAACAACGTTTTCACTGTTGATTTGAACTGACAGAACTTCTTTTGGTCATGGAGAATTGACTGACTTCCGTTGTGCACTTTGATGTTTTGTTTCATTGGTCATATTTGTTTCGGGTCGTTTTGTCACCAGTGATAACATGGCCCAAAACAATGTCTTGCCTCTCCAAAAGGTCTTGGCAAACTTCAGCTCTCCTTTGCTTTGGTTCATTGGCGAGCCCCTGCAGATCATTTTTGCACACACCTTTTTCATGCCAAAATCTTCAGTTAAGATTTTCTTAACTCTTTTTCTATCGATGTTTACTTGGTCTGCTATGCTTCTCACAGTCAGCAGATGATTTTAATGTATAATTTGAGGAACTTTTGCAATGATTTTGTCATTTCTGTTTGTTACTGGCTGCCCTGACCTCTCTACATCAGTGACACCTTCTCTCCCCTCAGAAAAACATTTAATCCACTTGGACACTGCTGTTTTTTTCGTGGCATTAACCCCATAAACTTGGACTACCATGGCCCTGATTCCACTTCCACTCTTGCCAAGTTGAACAAGAAATTTAATGTTTGTTCATTGCTCTAATTCAAGCTCTGACATTCTCACGACGGCACACAAAAACAGGCAACAAGAATAATGAACATCACTCAGCAAAACATTGCCACATGCAGACACAAACACAGCCGAGAGACACTGATACACCAAGGTTATGAAGCCTTACTGAATTGTTTGTACAGTGCTGCCACCGTAAGGCCAAGGTGGCAAGTTCGCGAACCCAACTGTCAGACCTCGTACCTCTTCCCTCTGCTATCTTTACAAATTTGGACACCCCTCCCGTGGCACTCTCTGCTTCTCTGCTGGATTTGATAATGACTGCAATGGCCACACAGAACTCACAGACCATACTCACAGTTACGAGGATTTTTAGCAAAGTGACAGGTTACAATTTGGGTTCAGGATACAGTTCTTCCAATAGGACAGCCTCTGCTCACCTGTGCACTCAGGCCTTCTTCTTTCTGGCCCTTGGCCTTTGCCCTGCTAGAGTAGGTGTCATGAAGCTCCTTTAGTTCTGCCGACAAGTATCCAGAGGCACTCCACTCTGCTGGTAAGCCTCCTAGCCAAAGACAACTTTCCAGCTCTGTGGGCCGGCAAGCTCACTCTGCTGTCTCCTGCAAGTCTCTTGTGGTCTCATGCCTGTCTTCTTGTTCTGCTGCCACTGTTCCTCTGCCACTGCTTTGCGCTGTCTTTAGTGTCATACCTTTGTCTCTTGTTCTTCTGGATCCTGAAGCTTCTCAGCTCAGGGCGATTTCAGGAGGCATGCCACTCTTGCCTCTTCTTCACTGATGGTGGTGAGATGCTCAATTTCCTAGGTCTCAGTGGCTGACTTCAAGCCTAGCAGGATGGCAAACCTGACCAATCCTTTCATTAGGGTCTCATGGACCTTGTTTTTGGGTAAATTCACCCCTACCATGGACTTTATTCACGTTATTAGCAAACTACCCAATCCCTTTTGTGGAACACAGTCACCTTATTTATATAGTCTTACCCAATTTTTGTGCGGGAGTTACAGCACTAGGAGAGAAAGGCCATATAAAAGTGACCCATTACACTGCAGCCCCATGTGGCTTATTATATGTATGAATATATATATACATATCACATAAACATGTACATATGTTTGCCTGCAGATACATCTGTACGTACACACACTTATGCTCATATGTACCTTCTCATACACATATGAGGCCCTGATGGCACAGTGGTTAGGAGGTTCGCTGCTAAACAAAAGGTCAGTTGTTTGAAACCACCAAGTGAGATTCAGAAGAGGACCTTGAAGGACAGATATTTTTCTGGTGTCAGATGAATCCTGACTGAAAGAAGAGAACACCAGGAAGGTGTTTAGCTGTGTTTTATTCACTATGCAAAGCATTCAACTGTGAGGATCATAACAAATTATGAATGACATTGCAGACTGTGAATTTCAGAACAGTTAACTTTGCTCATGAGCAACATGTACATACAAGGTCTGACAGTGAAGTTTGCGAACTCATCTTAGAAAAAGTGCTACATATTTCACTGCTGAATATTACTATGGTACCTTTGAAGTAGTCCCCTTGGGAAGCTATGCACTGATACCAGTGCCTAGTCCACTCTTCAAAGTGATTTTGGAACTATCAGAGCTGTTGTCATATTACCCTTGATGTCCTGAATGTGATCAAAATGTCTTCTTTTCGGTATTTTCTTTATCTTGAGGTAAAGAAAAAAGTCACTGGGGGCCAGATCAGGTGAGTAGGGCAAGTGTTCCAGAACAGTTATTTGCTTACTGGCTAAAATCCCCTCACAGACAACTATGTAGTTAAGTTCGTGAACTTGCCACGTTGCCACTGTGCACAATGGCCGTTCTGGAAAGAGTTCCAAAATTGCTTTAAAGGGTGGACTAGGCACGGGCATCAGTGCACAGCTTCCCAAGGGGAATACCTCGAAGGTGACCATAGTGATATTCAGCAACAATGTATGTAGCATTTAGAAAAATTAAGTTCTTGGACCTAATTGTCAGACCTCATAGATAAAGAGGCAATTGTTTGGGCAGAATAAGAGGATACTTCTTGATGTGAAGTCAGGACAGGTGTTTATCAAGATTGCATCCTTCCACTATTTCTAGTCAATCTGTATGCTGAGCAAATAATGCTAGAAGCTGGACTATATGACGAAGAAAGTGTTGTCAGGATTGGAGAAAGACTCATCAAAAACCTGCAGTATGCAGAGACCAGAACTAGATGCTGTCTGGCCACCACCAATGACTGCACCAATAGAGAATACAACAGAATCCTTGATGTGGTTGGGGAGAAAGGGGGTTCAGAATTCAAACTCTATTAAAAAGACCACACTTGATGGTTCAACAGACTGGAGGTTCTCCCGAAGACATGGCCTTTGGACTCTCTGTTAGCCCAGAACTGAAACTATTTCCAAAGCCAGTGCTTCAGACAAAGATGAGACTGGACTATTAGACATAAAATGATGCTGGCAAACAGTGTAATTCTTGCCTTAAGTAGATATACAAGATTAATTGGGCAGCTCCTGTCCAGGGGCAACCTAAGAGGATGGAGCGGGACAGCAGCTGGTTTGAATGCACGTGGAAATAACAGGGTTGAAAGGAAGAATGTGTTGTCATAGTGCGGGGAGAGCAGCTAGAATTACAGTTATATGTAAATTTTTGTATGACAAATTGAGTTGAATTGTAAACTTTCACTTGAAGCACAATAAAGTATTTTTGAAAACCTGTGATATGTAGATGACACAACCTTATTTGGTGTCATGGATTGAATTGTGTCCCCCCCAAAATATGTGTAGCCATGTGGCTGGGCCATGATTCCCAGCATCTTGTGACTGTCCTCCGTTTTGTGGTTTCCCTACACTGTATGTTAGAAGATTAGGGTGGGGCTGTAAATCTCTTCACAGGATCACCTCCTGGCTCCACTGTAAAGGGAGTTTCCCTGGAGTATGGCTTGCCCCACCCTTTGTCCTTTCATCCTGCAAGAGATAAAAGGAAAGAGAAGCAAGCAGAGAATTGGGAACCTTGTACCATCAAGAAAGCAGCACCGAGGGAAAAGCGTGTTTTTCAGACCTGAGGTTCCTGCGCCAAGATGCTCCCTGGACAAAGACTGATGCAATACCAGACTCTCCTCCAGAGCCAACAAGGGGGAAAGCCGTCCCCTGGAGCGGACACCCTGAATATGGACTTGTAGCTTACTGGAGTGTGTAAGAATAAAACTTCCTTTGTTAAAGCCATCTACTCCATGGTATTTCTGTTAGAGCAGCCCTAGCTGGCTAAAACACTTTGTTAAAGTGAAGAAGATTTGAGGTGCTTAGTGATGAACAACAAAGACCATAATCATCAGTATGGATTATACCACAACATAAAGGAAACAAAAATTCTCACAAGTAGACCAATAAGCAACATCATGATACAAAAGACTGATGTTGTTCAGGCTTTTGTTTTATTTGGATTCCCAATCAACTCCTGTGGAAGCAGCAGTCAAGAAATCAAAGGTCACATTACAATGGGCAAATCTGCTGCAAGACACCTCTTTAAAGAATTAAGAAGTAAAGATGTCACCTTGAAGACTAAGGTGTGCCTGACCCAAACAATAGTGTTTTCAATTGCCTCACATAAATGTGGAAGCTGGGCAATGAATAAGGAAGAACAAGAATTGACACCTTTGAATTATGGTGTTGGCAAAGAATATTGAACATATCATGGAATGCCAAAAGAGTGAGCAAATCTGTCTTGGAAGTAGCACAGCCAGAATACTCCTCAAAAGTTAGGATGGCGAGACTTGGACATATTATTAAGAGGAATCTGTTCTTGGAGAAAGACAGGAAACTTGGTAACATAGGTGAGTGAAAAAGAGAAAGATTCTCAATGAGACTATGTGCCAATGTGGCCACAAAAATGGGCTCAAGCATAATAAGTGTTGTGAGGATGGTACAGGATCCAGCAGTGTTTCGTTCTGTTGTCAACATAGTCGCTGTGTGTTGGAACTGACTCAACATCACCTAACAACAGCAAAAACAAAGGCTAATGATTGTGAGCATTTTCTCAAGTATTTGTTGCTCCTGGAATGTCCTCTTTGGCCAAGTGTCTGTTCATGTCCTTTGTTCACTTTTTGATTGGATTATTTGCATTTTTGTTGCTTGATTAGTGAAGTTATCTATGTATTTTAACAATTAGGCTCCTTTTAGATTTATTGCCACCAAGATTTGTTTCCAACCTGTGGATTCTCTTTTTAGTCTCTTGGGTAGGTTATTTTTAATTTTATTGTACTTCAGATGAAGGTTACAGACCAAACTAGCTTCTCATTAAACAGTTAGTACACATTGTTTTATAACATTGGTTAACAACCCCATGACATATAGGCACTCTCCCTTCTCTAGCTTGAGTTCTCCATTACCAGCTTTCCTGTCCCTCTTGCTCTCTAGTTCTTGGTCATGGGTTGTTGTGCCTCTGTTGTCTCATTTTGTTTTACAGGCCTGTCCAATCTTTGGCCAAAATGTGAATCTCAGAAGTGACTTTGTTACTGAGCTTCAAGGATGTTCAGAGGCCATACTCTCAAGTTTTCCCAGTATCTCTCAGACTAGCAAGTCTGGCACATTTTTTTTTAGTTAGAATTTAGTTCTATACAAAGTGCATGGCCTCACACTACGTCACTTTAGAATCTACTATGCTGCCACTTTAGTCAAAACAGCCTGGTACTGGTACAGAAACAGATGCACAGATTGGTGGAATAGAGTTGAGAATCCAGACATAAAATCATCTGCCTATGTGTACCTGATATTTGACAGAACACAAAGTCTCTAAAATGGGTAAGACAGTCTTTTCAACAAATGCTGTTGGCATAACTGGACATCCATTTGCAGAAAACTGAAACAAGACCCATATCTCACACTATGCACAAAAACTAACTCAAAATTGATCAAAGACTGAAATATAAAATCAACAAACGCAGTGGGGAAAAAAATACACACAAT
Source organism: Heterohyrax brucei (assembly GCA_028571685.1). Classification (NCBI taxonomy): domain Eukaryota; kingdom Metazoa; phylum Chordata; class Mammalia; order Hyracoidea; family Procaviidae; genus Heterohyrax; species Heterohyrax brucei. The sequence goes on from CM053166.1 coordinate 195,232,514, forward strand.
GCTAGGAGTCCTAATACATAGCATGAAAGAATCCAAAACATTGATAACAATGCATAAACACCAGACAAGAAAATAGACAGCTGGAAACTCCTAAAAATCAAACACTTAAGCTCATCCAAAGACTTCACCCAAAGAATAAAAAGACAACCTGCAGACTGGGAAAAGAAATTTGGCTATGACAAATCTGACCAGTGACTAATCTCTAGCCTACAAGATATTGCAAAACCTCAACAACAAAAAGACAAATAACCCAGTGAAATAATGGGCAAAGGATATGAACAGGCACTTCACCAAAGATAATACTCAGGCATCTAACAGATATATGAGGAAATGCTCATGATCATTAGGTATTAGAGAAATCCAAATCAAAACCACCATGAGACACAATCTCACCCCAACATGTTTGGCATTAACTGCAAAAAAAAAAAAAAAGAAAAAGAAAAAAAAAGTGAAATAGTAAATGTTGGAGAGGATGTGAAGAGACTGGAACACTTACACATTGCTGGTGGGAATGTAATATGGTACAACGACTGTGTAAATGGCTTTGGTGCTTTCTTAAAGAGCTAGAAATAGAGCTAGTATATGATCCAGCAATCAGACTTTTTGGAATATATCCTAGAGAAATAAGAGCTGCTACACCAGTAGACAGATAGACGCATATCAGTGTTCATTGAAGCACTGTCTGCAATAGCAAAATGATGGACTCAACCTAGATACTTAGCAATGGATGAATGGAAAAACAAATTATGTCATATTCACACAATGGAATATTATACAATGACAAAGAACAATGATGAATTTGGGAAACATCTCACAACATAGAGGAATCTGGAAGGCATTATGCTGAGTGAAGTTTGTCAGTCACAAAAGGATGAATATTGTATGAGACCACTATTATAAGGACACAAGAAAAGTTTTGAACACAAGAGAAAACGGTTTTTGATGGTTAGGAGGGTGGGGACAGAGGGAGAGAGGTATTTAGTTTCTAAAACTGAAGAAAGAACTTTGTTGTACATTTATCTCCAGACCTGCCCAGGACCCTCTATTAGGATCTCTGTCAGAGCAATCAGTGGTGGCAGCTGGGCACCATCTAGATGTATTGAACTCATTCTGGTGGCTACCAAGGTAGTTGTAGTGCATTAGCCCTTTGGACTCATCTTTCCTTTCTTTCTTTTTCTTCATTCTCCCTTGCTTCTGAAGGAGTGAGACCAGTAGAGACCTCTCACAGGCTTTTATGTCCACTAACGCTATTCACCGAAGTAGAACATAGAATATTTTCTTTATAAACTGTGCTTTGCCCACTGAGCTAGATGTTCCCCTGCACCATGGTTCCCCCGGCCCTCAGCCCACTAATTTGGTTCCTCATGGATTTAGGTGTGTCTATGGAGCTTCCCTGACCTTGCCTTGTAGAAGTTGTGCTGGCTTCCTCAGTAATGTGTACTGTCTTTCCCTTCACAAAGCTACCACTTACCTATTGTCTGCTGTTATTCCATCCACACCTCTCCCTCTCCTCATAAATATCAAAGTCTGTTTCTTTTAGTGTGGAAACCTTTTCATCAGTTTTGTTAGTAGTGATCTCATACACTATTTGTCTTTTTGTGATTGCATTATTTCACTCAGCATAATGTCTTCCGGATTCATCCATGTTGTGAGATGCTGCACAGATTTATCATTGTTCTTTATCTTGTGTGTATGTGCTTTAGCTTGTTTATCTATTCATCTTTTGATGAGCATCCAGGTCATTTCCATCTTTTTGCTACTGTAAACAATGCTGCAATGAGTATTGGTGTGCCTAAGTCTATTTGTGTGACAACCCTTATTTCTCTAAGACATATTCCCAGAAGTGGGATTGTTGGATCATATGGTATTTCTAGTTTTCTAAAGAAGCACCGTATCATTTTCCAAAATAATTGTACCATTTTGCATTCTCTCCGTCAGTGCATAAGAATTCTAGTCATCCCAGAGTTTTGCTAACATTTGTCATTTTCCATATTTTTTTTCAATTTGTGCCAGTAATACCATGATGTGACGGTATCTCACTGTGGTTTTGATTTGCATTTCTCTAATGGAAATCCTCATGGCATAGTGTCTAAGTGCTACTTCTGCTAACCAAAAGGTTGGCAATTTGAATCTGCCAGGTGCCCATTGGAAACTCTATGGAGCAGTTCAGTTGTGTCTTATAGAATCATTACGAGTCAGAATTGGCTCATTCGCAACGGGTATTGGCTAGTGATCTTGAACATTTCCTTATGTATCTGTCAGCCACTTGAATGAAGGTCTGTTTCCTTTGCTCACTTTTTAATTGGATAATTTGTCTTTTTCATTGTATAGGTGTTGGATTTTCCTCTAAATTTTAGAAATTAGGCCTCTGTCAGGTTGGTAACAGCTTTTCTGCGCATTCTTTAGGTCTTCTTTTTACTCTTTCGGTGATGTCTTTGATGAGCATAGTTGCTTAAATTTTATAGGATCCCTGTTATTTAGCTTACCTTCTGGAGTTTGTGTGTTGTTAGTTTTGGTTTGTGTCCTAATGCTTTTAGGGATTCTAGCTTTGATTCTATGCCTATGCTTCTTCTGTGATCTTCACAGGGTTTGGTTTCATATGCAGATCTTTGATACTTGTTGAATTAGTTTTAGATTATGGTGTGTGGGATGGGTCCTGTTTAATTTTTTTCAGATGGACATCTAGGTTTGGCAGTACCATTTGTTAAAAAACCAGTTTTTTCCCCGATTTGATGGACTTTGGGCCTTTGTCAAAGATCAGGTGACCATAGGGGGATGGATTTACATATGGGTTCTCAATTCTGTCCCTTTGTTGTACCAGTAACAGGGTGTTTTGACTACCATAGCTGTATATAACTTACTCGTCGGTTTGTTGTACTGTGGGAGTTTGCTTGTTACAGTGATGCTGGAAGGTGTGCCACTGGTGTTCAAGTATGAACAGGGTCACCTGTGGCAGATGGGTTTCAGGTGAGCTGCCAGACTAACAAAGATAAGTAATATGGACCAGAAATCTACTTCTGAAATAAACCAGCCAGCAAAAGCCTTATGTGTAGAAGCAGAATGTTGTCTGACATAGTGCTGGGAAATGAGCTCTCAGATTGGAAGGCACTCAAAAGATGACTGGGGAAGAGCTGCCTCCTCAAAGTAGAGTCGCTGTTAATGATGTGGAGTTAAGCTTTTAAGGTCTGCAGCTGCTAATGTTGTATGATTTAAAATGAGCAGGAACAGCTTCAAACATCCTTTAATAATCAGAACATGGAATGTATAATATATGAATTTAGGAAAATTGGATTGTCAAAAATGAAATGGAATGCATAAACATCAATATCTTAGGCATTAGTGAGATGAAATGGACTGGACTTGGCCATTTTTGAATCATCCAATCATGTGGTCTACTATGCTGGGAATGGTGAAACATGCATCGCCAAAAAGAATATTTGAAGACCTGTCTTGAAGTACGATGGCATCAGTAATATGATAATATTCATGTGGCTTCAAGGAAGCCCAGATAAGATGACTGTTATTCAAATTTATGCTCCAATCACTAAGGACAAAGATGAAGAAATTGAAATTTTTTTACCAATACTGCCATCTGAAATTGATCAAATGTGCAGTCAAGGCACACTGGTGATTACTGGTGATTGGAAAGGGAAATTTGGAAGCAAAGGAGAAAGATTGGTGTTCAAAAAATAAGACCTTGTTGATAGAAATCATGCAGGAGATCATACGATAGAATTTTGAAAGACAAATGTTTTCTTTACTGCAAATACTTTTTCTTTGGACAACACAAACAGCAATTGTACATGTGAACATTGCCAGATGGAATACACAGGGAGCAAATAGCTAACATCTGTGGAAAGAGAAGATGGAAAAGCTCAATGTTATCAGACAGAACAAGGTCAAGGGCCAACTGCAGACCAGACCATGGATTGCTCATGTGCAACTTCAAGTTGAGAATGAAGAAAATTAAAACAAGTTTTTAAGAGCCAAGATATGACCTTGAACATGTCCAGCCTGAATTTGGAGACCATCTCAAGGATAGATTTGACACATTGAACACTAATGACTGAAGATCGGATGAGTTTTAGAAAGACATCAAGGACATCACATATGAGGAAAGCAAAAGTTCATTAAAAAGACAGGAAAGAAAGAAGAGACCAAAATGGATGTCAGAAGAGACTCTGAAACTTGCTCTTAAACACTGAGTAGCCAAAGTGAATGGAAGAAATGATGAAGTAAAAGAACTGAACAGAGGATGTCTAAGGGCAGCTCGAGAAGACAAAGTAAAGTATTACAATGTCATGTGCATAGAGCTATAGATAGAAAACCAAATGGGACAAACATACCTGGCATTTCTTAAGCTGAAAGAATTGAAGAAAAAATCCAAGCCTCCACTTTCAATAATGAAAGATTCAGCAGGGAAGATATTAAATGATTCAGGAACTTTCAAAAGAAGATGGAAAGGATACACAGAGTCATTATACCAGAAAGTTTAACCATTATAAGAGGTAGTGTATGAACAAGAACACATGGTGCCGAAGGAAGAAATTGAAGCGGCACTGAAGACACTGGTGAAAAACAAGACTCCAGGCATTTGATGCAGCACTGCAAGTGCACACTTATCTATGCCAAGAAATTTGGAAGACAGCTGCCTGACCAACTGACTGGAAGAGATCCATATTTATGCCTATTCCCAAGAAAGGTGATCCAACAGAAACTGGAAATTATTGAACAATATCATTAATATCACAGGCAAGCAAAATTTTGCTGAAGAGCATTCAAGAGTGACTGCAACAGTTTATTGACAGGGAACTGGCAGAAATTCAAGCCAGGTTCAGAAGAAGACATGGAGCCTGGGATATTATTACTGATGTCAGATGGATCTTGGTTGAAAGCAAAGAATACCAGAAAGATGTTTACCTATGACTTATTGGCTATGCAAGGGCATTCAACTGTGTGGATCACAGCAAATTATGGATAACATCAAGGAGAATGGGAATTCAAGAAAACTTATTCGTGCTCGTGAGGACTCTGTACACGGATCAAGAGGTAGTCGTGCTAACAGAACAAGGGGACACTGCATGGTTTAAAATCAGGAAAGGTATATATCAGAGTTATATCTTTTCACTATACCTTTTCCATCCGTATGCTAAACAAATAAGCTGAGAAGCTAGAATATATGAAGAAGAATGAGGCATCAGGATTAGAGGAAGACTCATTGACAACCTGTATTATGCAGATGACACAACTCTGCTTGCTTGAAGTGAAGAGGATTTCAAATAATGATGAAGATCAAAGGCCACAGTCTTTGGTATGGATTGCACCTCAGCATTAAGCAAACAGAAATTCTCACATTTGGATAAGTGAGCAACATCATGATAAATGAAGAAAAGGTTTTGAGGTTGTCAAGGATTTCATTTTACTGAAGTCTACAATCCAGACCCATGAAAACAGCAGTCAAGAAATCAAAAGACCCATTACATTGAGAAAATCTTCTGCAAAATCCTCTTTAACGTGTTGAAAAGTGAAGATGCCATCTTGAAGACTAAAGTGTGCCTGACAGAAGCCATGGTATTTTCAATCACATCATAGCCATGCAAAACCTGGGCAATGAATAAGGAAGGCAGAAGAAGAATTCATACCTTTAATTGTGGTATTGGAGAAGAATATTGAATGTACCACGAACTGCCAAAAGAACAGATCTGTTTGGGAAGAAGCACAACCAGAGTGCTTCTTGGAAGCAAGGATGGTGAGACTGCATCTTACACACTTTGAACATGTTGTCAGGAGGGATCAATCCCTAGAGAATGACATCATGCTTAATAGAGAGTTGGTGAAGAAGAGGAAGACCCTCAAGGAGATGGATTGACACAGTGGCTGCAACAATGGGATTAAGCATAAGAGTGATTGTGGGAACGGTGTAGGACCAGGAAGTGTTTCATTCTGTTGTATATAGGATCGTTATGAGTCAGAATCGACTTCCTTGGACCTAAGAGCAACTTTTCTGGAATCATAAATTTTCTCTGTCTCATATTCATCTCCAAAACCATCAAATTCATTGCTGTCCAGTCAACTGTGACTCATAGTGACCCTATAGGTCAGAACAGAACTGCCCCATAGAGTTTCCAAGGAGCACCCAGTGAATTTGAACTGCCAACCTTTTGGTTAGCAGCAGTAGCACTTAACCACTTTGCCACCGGGGTTTCCACATATTTACCAAGTCTTTGTAACAACAGCACATCGCCTGGCAAGGGGATTAAGGGTATGTGACTCTCCTGGGTAGCAGAGTGAGGCTGCAGGGAAGAAATGCCAAAGTATGGGGGTAGAAAAGTGGTGTCCAAATCTAAACATAAGCCCCATGTCCTCAGGGAAGCTAGATTATCAGCCAGGCACCAGTTGTGTCCTAAGGGTCCAAACCTGAGATGTGATTGTTGACAACGTACAAAAGGTGGAATCCAAGCCACAATGAGATGAAACTGAAACTGAGCATGTAAGTAACAAGGGTGACATGAGTTGGATTATTCAACTCAGAAGAAAGTAAGGCCGGTCTGTACCTTATAGTTCATAGAAAAATAGATTGAGAATCAAAGGCTTATCTGGGAAAATACAAGCAAAACAACAAAAGCATACAATTACATGAAAAACACGAAACTATAAAAACTACAGAGCTTTTCCAAAAGTGGTTGCATCATTTTACATTCCCATTAACAATGGATGAGAGTTACGGTTGTTCCTTATCTTCACCAACTTTTGGCGCTGTCTGTCTTTTTAGTTTTACTCTTCCTGACGGGTGTGCAGTGGCATTGTGTTTTGTTTTAGTTTGCATTTACCTGATGAGTATTGACATTAACCAGTTTTCCATGTATTTACTGGACATTTACAAATCTTATTTTGTGAAGTGTTTGTTCAAATCTTTTGCCCACTTTAGTTGAGTTGTTTTCTCTTGTTATTATTTAAGTTCAGGTATTTTTTATGTAGTCTACGTAACGGTTCATTGTCAGTTATGTTTTGCTAATGTGCTCTCCCAACATACGTTTGCCTAGTCTTTTTGTTAACTGGTTTTTAAAATTTTTTATTGTGATTAAGTGACAGTATAGAATCCAAGTCAATTTGCCATATAAAACCCCTGAGCACCCACCTCTATGCAACTCTGTCTGCTCTCCTCACCCTGTGACAGCACACTCTTTCTTTCCACTCTTCCAGTATCCACTCAACCAACACTTGTCCCTCCTCTCTACCTTTTCCTCTTCCCTCTAGAAAGAAACAAGTTGGGCAGCTTCATATACATAGTGAACCATAAAGTACACACACTACTTGCATCACTCTGTGCCTGTTGGTAGAGTCTTTGTCTGAAGTGTTGGGTTTGGTACTGGTTTCAGCTTTGGGCTAGCAGCAAGTCCAAGGGGCCATGTTTAGGGGGCCCTCCAGGCTGTCAAACCATCAAGTTTGTTTTTTTAATAGAGTTCTAGATCTGCAACCCCCCTTTTTTTGTGCTACACCAGGGACTCTACACTGTGTTCCCTGACAGGGCTGTCTTTGGTGGTGGCCAGGCACCATCTAGTTCTTCTGGCTTCATGCTGATGTAGTCTCCCAATCATATAGACCCTTATGTCTCCTGGGCTAATATTTTCCTCACGTCTTTGATGTTCTTGGCCCTGATGACTTCACTGGAGAATTCTAGCAAACTTTCAGAGAAGAGTTAACAGCCCTGTTACTAAAGGTATTCCAGAGCATAGAAAAGCATAAGATACTCCCAAATTCATTCTATGAAGCCAGTATAACCCTGATAGTAAAACCAGTTAAAGATAGCATAAAAAGAGGAAAATTATAGACCAATATCTCTCATGAACTTAGAGATGCAAAATTCCAGCCAACAGAATTTAACAAAATATTAAAAAAATAATTCACCATGACCAAGTGGGATTTATACTAGGGATACAGGGATGGTTCAACATCAGAAAAGCCATTAATGTGATCAACCACATCAATAACACAAAAGATAATGATAACCTGATTTTGTCAATTGATGCAAAAAAGGCATTTGACAAAGTTCAACACCCATTCATGTTAAAACCTCTCAGCAAAATAGGAATAGAAGAGGAATGCTTCAACATAACAAGGGGCGTCTATGCAAAGGTTGGCAGTTCAAATCTGTCAGGTGCTCCTTGGAAACTCTATGGGGGCGGTTCTACTCTGACCTATAGGGTTACTATAATTTGAAATCCATTCAGTGGCATTGGGTTTGGTTTTTGGGGGTTGTGCAAAGCCAATAGCCAACGTCATCCTAAACAGAGAGAGTTTGAAAGAATTTTCCTTGAGAACAGGTACCAGACAAGGATGCTCATTGTCACCACTCTTATTCAACATTGTCCTGAAAATTTTAGCCAGAACAGTGAGGCAAGATAAAGAAATAAAGGGCATCCAAATTGGTAAGAAGAAGTAAAAATATCTCTACTTGTAGACGATATGGTCTTATACACGGAAAACCCTGAAGCATCCACAAAAACGTACTGGAACCAATAGAAGAGTTCAGCAAAGTATCAGGATACAACATAAAATAATCTGATTCCTTTAACATCACCAAAAAGACTATCAAAGAAGACATCACCAAATCATTACCATTTACTATAGCCCCCAAGAAAAGACTATACCTAGGAATAAATGTAATCAGAGATGTAAAGGACCTATACAAAAAAAAATTACAAGTCTCTACTGCAAGAAACCAAAAGAGACCTACCTTGCTCACGGATAGGAAGACTTAACAGTGTGAAAATGTCTATTCTACCCAAAGTGATCTATAGATACAATGCAATCTCAATACAAATTCCAATGTCATTTTTTAATGAGATGAGAAACAAATCACCAACTTCATATGGAAAGGGAAGAAGCCTCAGATAAGTAAAACATTACCGAAGAAAAAGAACAAAGTTGGAGGCCTCACTCTATCTGACTTTAGAACTTGTTTGTCTGCCAAAGTAGTCAAAACAGCCTGGCACTTGTACAAAAACAGATGCATAGATCAATGAAACAGAACTGAGAATTCAGATATAACATCATTCATCTATGAGCAGCTGATATTTGACAAAGGTCCAAAGCACATAAACTGGGAAAAAGTCTCTTTAACCAATACTGCTGGCATAATTGGACATAATTTGCAAAAAAGAAACAAGACCCGTATCTCACAATACGCACCAAACTAACTGAAAATGGACCAAAGATGTAAATATACAATCTACAACAATAAAGAACACAGAAGAAAACACAGAAACAGTGCTGGGAGCCCTAATACATGGCATAAACAGACTACAAAATATTACTAACAGTGTACAAACACCAGAGGAGAAAATAGATAACTGGGGATTCCTAAAAGTCATATACTTATGCTCATCCAAAGACTTCACCAAGGACTACCTACAGATTGGGAAAGAATTTTTGGCTACTACGAATCAGATTGGCATCTAATCTGTGTAATCTACAGTGCACTGCAAAAGCTCCACAAGAAAAAGACACATAACCCGATTTAACAATGGGCAAAGGAAGATGTTCAGGATGCTAACTAAATTTTAAAGAATGAATGGATATGAGGAAACACACATGATCATTAGCCATCAGAGAAATCCAGACCAAAACTACGATGAGATAGCATCTCACCCCTGGGTTGGCATTAATCAAAAAAGCACAAAATAATAAATGTTGGAGAGGTGGTGGAGAAATTAGAACTCCTTCACTGCTAGTGGGAATGTAAAGTGGTACAACCAATTTGGAAATTGATTTGACACTTGCTAAAAAAGCTGAATATAGAAATATTATATGAATCAGAGATCCCACTTCTCGGAATATATCCTACTGAAATAAGAGCTGTCACGTGAACAGACATGCACACACAAATGCTCGTTGCAGCACTGTCCACAATAGCAAAAATATGGACTCAACCTAGGTGCCCATCAATAGATGAATGGATAAACTATGGTAGAATCATTAAATGGGATACTATGTAATGTTAAAGAACAATGATGATGTTAGAAAATATCTCATAATGTGGAATCATCTGGAAGACAGTATGCTGAGTGAAATTAGTCAGATGCAAAAAGACAAATATTGTATGAGACCATTATTCTAAAGAGTTAAGAGGGGATTTAAGCATAGAAGAAAGTTATCTTTAATGGCTTACGGGAGTGGGGAGGGGCGGGGAAGAATATTCATAGATTAGTAGTCAGCAACTGAGTTAGGAATAGGGAGTGACAGTATGCAGTAGAAGGAAGGTTAGCACAACTGGACTATGCAAAAAGTCAAAAGGTTTCTTGAACACAATCCAATAGTTTGAAGAACAGAGTGTCAAGTATGGTGTCTTGGGACCATGTTTTCAGGGGACATCTAGGCTAATTGGCATAGCTAAGTTTTTTTTTTTTTTGTAAGAATGTGTTCTGCATACCCCTTTGGTGAATGGCATCTGGGGTCTCAAAAGCTAGCAAGCTGTCATCTAAGTAACATCAATTGGTCCCAAACCACTTGTAGCAGAGGACAACCAAGGATATCAAAGATAGGGAGAAAATATGAGCCCAGCAGACAGAAGGTGCCATATGATCCATAGAGTACGTCAGCATGAGACCAGAAGAACTGGATGGTGTCCAGCCATCACTAATGACCATCCTGACAGGGAACAGAACATAAAGTCTCTGATGCAGCAGGAGAAAACTGGGTGTGCAGAACTTGAACTCTATTAAAAGGCTACACTTGACGTTCCGTCAGACTGGAAAGTCGCCTGAAGACACAGCCCTTGGACTCTTGTTAGCCAAGACCTGAAACTATTTAGGCAAAGATTTAAGTAGCCTACGAGACACAAAATGATGTTGGTGAAAAATATGCTTCTTGACTTAAATATATACATGAGGCTGTCTGAGGAGCTCCTCTTTAGAGGCAAGACGAGAGGATGGAGGGGGACAGAAGTTGGCTGAATTGATACAGGAAGTACAGGGTGGAAAGGAGGAGTGCGCTGGTATGGTGTGTTGGTTGAGGGAGAGCAGTTAGAGTTCTATAGTGGTGTGTGTTTGGGGTTTTACATGGGAAATTGATTTGGATTGTACACTTACTGGAAGCACAAAAGAATACTTAAATAAAAGGGAAATACTGATAAAATGAAAAAAAGAAGAAGTGGTGACAGTGAGCATGCTTGTCTTGTTCCTGATCCCCCTCACTGCCTTTGAGTCGGGTCCTACTCGTAGGGCCATAGAACTCAGAGTAGAACTGCCCCACAGAGTTTCCAAGGAGCGCCTGGTGGATTTGAACTGCCAGCCGTTGGCAGATGTAGCACTTAACCCACTACACCACCAGGGTTTCCTGATAGTATGGAAAAAAGTTTTCTTCAGTTTTTCAGCATTGAGAACCACGGTAGCTGAGAAGTTGTCATAAATGTTTTCTAACATGTTGAGAAAGTTTGCTTCTCTTTCTAATTTTCTGAGTGTCTTAATAATGAAAAACTGTTGGATTTTGTCAAATCCTTTTTGTGTGTGTGTGTCAGTTGAGATGATCATGTAGATTTTTTTCCTTTGTTGTGTCAGCGTGGTTTGTTGCACTGGTTGGTTTTCATATGCTAACTCATGCTTGCAGTTCTGGGATAAACCTCACTTGATCTTGCCAAAATGCCATCGAGATCTTAGTGTACAATCTTTTTCATAAGTTGCTGAAAGCAGTGTGCTATTATTTTGTTGAACATTTTTGCATCTATATTCGTAAGGGATATTGTTTAGTTTTCCTTTGATGTCTTTGTCTAGCTAATGTGTCAGAGTAGTGCTGGCCTAATAGAATGAGTTAGGATGAGATCCCATCTCTTCCAGTTTTTAGAAGAGTTTGAGAAGACAGCCAGCCAGCTAAGTGCTGCCGAGTCGGATCCGACTGATGGCAACCATTGGTAGAATTTACCTTTGAAGTAATCTGGTTCTAGGTTTTGTTGGGAGGTTTTTAAACGTTTCATTTTACTTACTTATGTTGTTGTTGAGAATATACAGAGCAAAGCGTCCCAGTTTAACAGTGTCTGCATGTACAGTTTAGTGACATTGATTACATTCTTTGAGTTGTGTGACCATTCTGCCCCTCTTTTTTTCAGTTGTTCTTCTTCCTTCATCATAAACTTACTGCTCAGAAAGTTTCTATCTAATCTTCTGAGTTGTAGTTGTTAGTTTGATCTTTAACCTTTGTGGGGTGATAATTTTGATTACTAATTCAGTCTCTTTACTTGTTACAGGTGTATTCAGATTTCCCATTTTTTCTTGAGTCAGTTTTGGTAGTTTGTTTCATTGAGGTTATCTAATTTGTTGATGTAATCATTCACAGTATTTTCTTAAAATCATTTTTATTTCTGTAAAATCAGTAGTAATACACCCACTCTAATTTCCAATTTTAGTAATTTGGGTTGTCTCTCTTTTTTCCTTAAGTGAAGTTTGTCAATTTTGTTGGTTTTTCCAAAGAATCACCTTTTTGTACTGTTGAGTGTCTCTACGGCCCTCCTAGTCTTTTTATTTATTTGTTTGTTAATCTATCTCTCTTCTAATCTTTATCATTTCCTTGTTTCTGCTACCTCTGGGTTTAGTTTGCCCTTCTTTTTCTAATTCCTTAAGGTAGAAAGTTATTTTAATGATCTGAGACAGTTCTTGTATTTTAACATAGGTGATTACAGGTGTAAATACTTCTGCATTCCATAATTTTTGGTATGTTGTGTTTTCATTTTCATTCATCTCTAAGTGTTTTCTAATTTCTCTTGTGATTTATCCCCATGTCACCAATAGTTTAAGAATGTGTTCAATTTCTACAGTTTGTGATTTTTCCAGTTTTCTCTTTATTGTTGATTTCTGGTTTAATTCTTTTGTGACTGTAGAAGACACTTTGTATGATTTTTATACAAATTGTATGATTTTTTAAAATTTTTATTTAACATAACTGAGTGAAAATGTACATTCACATGTAAATTTACATGCCCCCCCTATATGCAGCTTCCACTGCTCTCCCTGTCCGGTGACTGCACACTATTCCTCTCTGCTCCATACATGTCTCATCCTCCCAACAGCCTCCTTTCCCCTCCTCTCCTTCCACTCCCCTTCCTCCAGCCAGAGGTCAGCAAGATGATATCCTGTAGATGTATAGAACCATAAAGTGCTTCCAATATATGGTCACTCTGCATTGCCAAGTTCAATCCATTCCTGTCCAAAGAGTGGACCTTTGTTATAATTTATGGGAACGGGCAGCATCAGGGCCGGGGGCCATGCTCTCAGAGGAACCCCAAAACCGCTGGACCATCAATTGAGGTCTTTTAGTGGAGATCTCATGATGCACCTCTTTTTATTCTTGTGTTGCCAGTGAGGCTCCTCTCTGTGAGCTCCGTCATGGCTATCACTGGTGGTGGCCGGGCACCATCCGGTTCTTCCGGTCCCAGGTCGATGTAGGCACCCACTCTTGTGGGTCTCTGTATGATTTTTATATAAATTTGTTGAGACTTGTTTTGGGGCTTAACATATGATCTCTCTTGAAGAATGTTCCATATGCACCTGAGAAAAATGTATATTTTGTTGTTGGGTAGAATGTTCTGTATGTATTTTAAGTCTTTTTTCTTTTGTTGTATTAATGTTAGTTTATGGGGGTCTTCAAATCCTTTATTTTGCTATTGATCTAGTGTCTGGTTGCACTATCAATTATTGAAAGTGGGATATTGAATTCTCCAACTATTAAAGTTGACGTGTCTATTTCTGACTTCAATTCTATCAGTTGTTGCTTCTATATTTTGTAGCTTTATTGTTAGTTGAGTAGTTGTTAGTTGAGTAAGTATTCACAGTGTTGTATCCACAAAACACACTTCTCTTGAATCAGTTTAGACTCAGAGTGACTGTTATGGGTTGAGCTGTGTCTCTCAAAAATGTGTATCCACTTGGCTAGTCCACAAGTCCCAGTGTGGTATGATTGTCTACTATTTTGTCACTGATGTGATTTTCCTACCTCTGTGACACTAGTGAGGTGAGAAAGCCAGTAGAAAACTTATGTATTCATTTATTATATTATTTATTTATTTTAATTATGATCAAATGAAAATGTACATTCCCATATAAATTTGCATGCTCACCTATATACAGCTCCCACTGCTCTCCCTGCCTGGTGACAGCACACCCCTCCTCTCTGCTCCATACATGTCTTATCCTCCCAACCATCTCCTATCCCCTCCTCTCCACCTACTCCCCCTCCTCCAGCAAGAGGTCAGCAGGATGACATCCTATAGATGCACAGAACCATAAAATTCCCACAAGATACGGTCACTCTGCATTGCCAAGTCCAATCCATTGCTGTCCAAAAAGTTGACCTTCGTTATGATTTATGGACAGGGGCAGCCTCAGGGCCAGGGCCCATGCTCCCAGGGGAACTCCAAAGCTCCTAGACCATCAATTGCTGTCTTTTAGTGGAGATCTCAGGGTGCACCCCTATTTATTCTCTTGTTGCCAGTGAGACTCAACTTTGTGAGCTCTGTCGTGGCTATCACCAGTGGTGGCCGGGCACCACTCAGTTCTTCTAATCACGAGTCGATGTAGAGACCCACTCATGTGGGTGTCTCTGTCTTCTGGTCCTCTTTTCCTCATGTTATTCTTGTCCTCAGTGATCATCCATTTCTGTTGAGTTGGGACCATTTGCTGTACCCTCCGATGGCAGCTTGGCAGCTTTTAAGATCCCAGACGCCACTCACCAATGAGGGGTGCAGAGAGTCTTCATTAGCAAAATGCTAGCTGTGTCAATTGGCCTCGACTTCACCTGAGAGCATGGTCCCCGGCCCCCACCCCAGCTACTCTGTCCTTGCAATATTGGGTTAAGATGGGAGGAGTACTCAAATTGTGCTGAAGTCCAGTTATTATTGATCTTCTTTCTAATGTGTACTGTCACCGATTTCACCCAACCAAATTTCTGTTAACTGTCTAATCTAAACCCTCCACCCCTCACCATCCCTTCCTCCCCACCCTTGCAGCAGTCAAAGAGTCTGTTCTTTTATGCATGAGTCTGCTTTTAAGTTCTTATCGTAGAGGTCTCATACAATATTTGTCCTTTTGTCAATGACTGCTTTCACTCAACATAATGTCCTCCAGTTGAAACCAGGTTAAGAGATGTTTCCTGCTATCATCGTTGTTCATTATCATTACATAGTGTTCCATTGAGTATATTTACCATAGTTTACCTACCCATTCCTCTGTTGTTGGCCATCTGAGTTGATTCCATCTTTTTGCTATTGTGGACTGTGCTGCGATGAACATTCATGTGCATGTATCAGTTGGTGTGAATGGCCTTGATTCTGTAGGATATATTCCAAGCAGTGGAATTACTGGGTCAAATGGTGTATCTATATTCATTTTTTTAAAGGAGCACCAGGTTGCTTTCCAAAGAGGTTGCACCATTTTGCAATCACAGCTGGTAATAAATTTAATAGACAAAACTCAATCTATAAGATTAGGTGGTGTGTTAAGTCAATCTCTTTTGAGACACAAAAGAGAGAAGCAAGCAGAGAGAATTGGGGATCTCATACTATGATGAGCTAAAAGCCAGTATAGCATGTCCTTTGGACCTTAGTTCCCTGTGCTGAGGAGCTCCTCAACTGGGGAAGATTTATGAAAATGAACTTCCCCCAGAGCCAGCACAGACAGAAAGCCTTCCCCTGGAGCTAGTACCCTGAATTTGGGCTTCTAGCCATCTAGATAGATTGTGAGAGAACAAATTTACCCTTGTTAGAGACATCCACTTGTGGCATTTCTGTTATAGCAGCACTAGACAACTAAGGCATTGACAATATAGGACAGAGTAGAACTGCCTGACAGGATTTTACGTCTTTCTTCCCCCGGAATGCTGAATAATTGTTATGTATACCTGATGAATTATCCTTTTATCAGTATATAATGTCCTCTGTCTCTTGTAATAATTTTTGGCTTAAAGTGTAGTTTGTCTAATACTAGTATAGCCATCATACTTCTATTCTTTCACTTGTAACCTGTCTGTCTCTTTGGACGTAAAATGAGTCTTTGTAGAGAGGACACAATTGGATCATTTTTAAAATTGATTCTCCCAATCAATGCCTTTCAGTTGAGGAGTGAATCCATTTACATTTAATGTAATTACTGATAACAGAGGACTTACTTCTCTTATTTTTGTATTCATGTTGAATATGTCTTATATTCTTTTGTCTTCTTTTTCTCCCTTACTACCTTTTTCTCTGTTTAATTGAAATTCTGTAATGTACCATGTTTACTGTAGTATCATTTTCATTTCTGTGTATCTTTTAGTTATTTTCATAGTGGCTACTTTGGAAGTTATAATAAACTTCTTAAAATGGTAACAGTCTAGTTAGAATTTATACCAATTTTGTTTTGATATTATGTAGAAAATCTGCTTCTATTAAGCCACGTCTCTTACCCTTATGTTGTTATTGTTATAATGTACGACTTTATACATTGCATGCCCACTAGCATAGGTACATAATTAACATTTTATGTATTTGTCTTTTAAATCATATAGAAAACAAGAGGAATTATGAGTCAAATTACTAGTGTTCTTTATTTTTCTTGTCTTCGAATTAGTGTCTAGCGTCCTTTCATTTCAACTTGAAGGGCTCTGTCATGGATTGAATAGTGTTACTCCCAAAATTTGTGTATCAATTTATCTAGGCCATGATTCTTGCTATTGTGGGATTTTCCTTTATGTTGTAAATTCTGCCTCTATGTTGTTAACGAGGCAGATGGTGACAGTTGTGTTAGTGAGGCAGGACTCAATCTAGGCTTGGATTTTGTCTCTAGGTCTTGTCTTGAGATATAAAAAAGAGAAGTGAGTAGAGAGACAAGGGACTTCAAACCACCAAGAAAGGAGTTCCAGGAGAAGAACATGTCCTTTGGACCCAGGATCTCTGCTCCAGAGAAGCTCCTAGAACATGGGAAGATTGAGGACAAGGACCTCAAGGGCTGACACCAGAGAAACCTTCTCTTGGAGCTGAAGCCCTGAATTTGGACATTTAGCCTACTTCACCATGATGAAATAAATTTTTCTTTGTTAAAGCTATACATTTGTGGTATTTTCTGTTATAGCAGCACTAAATGATGAAGACAGGCTTCCATTATCATTAATGTAGCACAGGTCTAACAATAAACTCATCCAATTTTTGTTTATCTGGAAATGTCTTGATTTCTCTTTCATTATGAAGGATAGATTTGCAGCATATATAGTTCCTGGTTCACGGGGTTTTCTTTCAGTACTTTACAGATGTCATCCCACTGCCTTTGTCCTCCATGGTTTCTGATAAGAAACATCTGTTACTTTTATTAAGAGTTCCTGGTACGTGATGAGTTTGTTTTTGCTTTCTACTTTAAAGATACTCTCTTGGTATTTGACTTAACTACTTGATTTTAATGTATCTCACTGTTGTTATATTTGTTTTTATCCTAGTTAGAGTTTCTTGAGCTTCTTGGATGTTTAAATTTAAGTATTTAATCAAATTTGGGAGTTGTTGACCATTATTTCATCAGATACTCTTCCTGTTCCTTTCTCTCTCACCTCTGCTTCTGAGACTCCCACTTTCCATGATGGTGCACATTGTACATTGCATGACACAAGCTTGAGAAGGAGAGACAGAGAGACAGGAACATAACCTGACAGGTGCACCTTTTGATATGACTAGGCTTCAAGCATAAGTCTCCAGTTACACCTGGGCCTCATACTTAGTCCATCACAGAAATATCTTGAAACATCTGGTAAATATCTTTGGAACATAGCTTGAAAAACTGATACATGTTCATTGTTGAAAGTAAGATGCTTGAACTGTTTGTGGGGTTGTTAACCAATGTCTTGGGGCAGTAGGTGTATTAACTGTTTGATGAAAAATTGGTTTGTTTTGTAAACCTTCATCTAAAGTGCAATTGAAAAAGAGGTGGAACCAAGATGGTGGAGAAGAAGGATGTTTCCTGTGGCCCCTCCAACAACAAAGATCCAAAAGAACAAATGAATTCAATACATATGATATCCTAGGATCCCTGAACATCAAAGGGAAAGTTGAGAAATTGGTCTGTGCAAGGGGGAAGGGAGAACAGCATTGGGGGTGCAAGGTATTCCATGGACATGATCTGACAGGAGGAAGCTGCATGGTAAGTGCCACCTGGAAGTGATTGTCTGGAGGGTCCACTCACACCTTCAGGGCTAGTGAGGGTCACCATCAGATTTTGGAAAGCTAAGCCTTTGCGTGTAAGCTGCGTGTGTGGATTTCAATCTTTCCATCTAAGTGGACCTAATTCCGTTCTCCTGGTGCTCCCCCCTGCCTTCTCTGAACTGTGGCTGGTGCTGGAATCTGACACCATTAACTGAGTTGGAAGTAGGACTCTTTAAGCCTTCCCTGAGCCATTATTCTCCTCCCTTCTCTGCTTGATGCTATTAACTGAGCCCAAAGTGGCACTTCTTAAGCTCACCCTGAGGTGTTCTCCAAGACTCAGAGTGGGAACCACTTAGTAACTCTGGGAAAAGGGAGAAAAGTTTTTTTCTACCTACTCCTCTAAGCTCAAAAATGAGGGCAGAAACTGTTTCTTCACAAATATTCAGACATAAGAGGATATACCAACCTCACAAACGCCCAATGGCAGTGGTTTACCCCCAGCCTTTCTCAGAGGTTTAAGCTAGACCCCTGTGTCTATACCAATAACCCTTGTCCACCTAGGACAGTAGGTGAGAAAGTGCACCACACGCTTGGAAACTGATCACTGGGACACCTGAGCTGAATCTGTATAAGAAAAATAAACTGTACATTTTGAAACAAGAAGCTAAAACACAGCAGGCAAATACAACATTAATAAATACAAGTTACCGGTGGCTCAGAAACAGCAGTCCATAACAAAGCACTTAAATGGGCGGACCATAATCTCTCCAGCAAGTTCAAAAACAAAGGATCAGATTTTCCACAGCTGGAGAACTTCCTGGAATTATCAGAGGTAGAACACAAAAGATTAATATTTGGAACTCTTCAAGAGATGGGGAAGGAGATGAGGTAAAATGCAGCTGAGCTTAATGACAAATTGAACAAGCTACAAGAAAGCCCTGAGCAGCAAGAATTAGAAATTCAGAAAGTTAATAATAAAATGAAAATTACACAAATCGGTAGAAAGTTAAAGGAGCAGAATTGAGGCAATGGAAGCCAAAATTAATGAGATTGAATATGAAACACATGATATTGTCATATTTGAGGAGAGATCTGATAAAAGATCTAAAAACTATGAAAAAATACTAAGAATTATGAGGGACTCTATGAAGAGGAATAATCTTCAAATGATTGGAGCACTAGAACAGGGGGGTGGAGGTGGGGTAACTGAAAATATAGAGAGAATTGTTCAAGATTTGTTGACAGAAAACTTCCCTGATATCCTGAAAGATGAGAAGATACCTATTCAAGATGCTTATTGAACTACACAGAAAATAGATTCCAAAGAAAGACACCAAGACATATTATAACTACACTTGCCAAAACTAAAGATAAGGGGACACTGTTAAAAATGGCTAGAGATACAAGGAGAGTAGTAGGAGCTGCACATAGGTGGGCATGCAAATTTAAACTGGATTGTACACTTTCACTCAATCACAATAAATAAATAAAATATAAAAAATGGCTAGAGATAAATGAAAAATAACATATCAAAGAGAGTCAATTAGACTAAGATCAGATTACTCAGCAGAAAGCAAGCAGACAAGAAGGCAATGGGATAGCATATACACAGTCTTGAAGGAAAAGAATTGCCAGGCAAGAATTATATATCCAGCAAAATTTTCTCTCAAATATGATGGCAAAATTGGGGCATTCCAGATAAAACAAAGGAAAAAAATAAAAAAAATGAATTAATACATGCCAACCACTTGGAAGAACCCTGGCACCTGAAGTTAAGCGTATATTTTCCTATAAGTATATTTCTATATTTCCTTGTAAGTACATTTTCTCCAATAAATATGTAGTGCTGAAAAATGAAATGGAACACATTTAAAAATTCCTTATTCTAGGCATTAGTGAGCTGAAACCGGCTGATATCAACCATCTTGAGTAGAACAATATTACGATCTACAAAGCCAGAAATAACAAGTTGAAGAGGAATGGTGTTACGCTCATTATCAAAAAGGACATTTCAAGATCTATCTTGAAGTACCATGATGTCAGTAATAGAATAATATCCATATACTTACAAGGAAGATCAGTTAATATGATTACATCATGGACTGAATTATGTTCCCCCCAAAATGTGTGTGGCAGTTTGGCTGGGCCATGAATCCTGGTATTGTGTGATGTTCCTCTATGTCATAAATCCTGCATTTATAGCGTTAATTAGGGAAGATGGCTGGCAGATATGTTGATTGGGCAGGACTCACTGTGTAAGACTGTATTGTACCTTGAGGTGATCTCTTGAGATATTAAGGAAAGAAGCTAGCAGAGAGATTGGGGACATCATACCACCAATAAGTAGTGCCAGGAGCTGAACACATCCTTTGATAAAAACTGGGATCCCTGCACCTTAGAAGCTTTGAATTGAGGGGATGATTGAAGACAAGGACCTTCCTCCAGAGCCACCAGAGAAAACCTTTCTCTGGAGCTGACACCCTGAATTTGGACTTTTTAGCCTACGGGACTGGGATAAAATAAATTTTCTCTTTTTAAAGCCATTCACTTGCGGTATTTCTGTTAAAGCAGCAGTAGGTTACTAAGACAGACTAGTATTCAAACTCACACACCAATCACTAAGGCCAAAAATGAAGAAATTTAAGAGTTTTACCAACTTTTGCAGTCTGAAACTTATCAAACATGTAATAAAGATTCACTGATAATTACTGGTGATTGGAATGACAACGCTGGAAAAAAAAAAACGATTGGCAGCTGGAAAATATGGCCTTGGTGATAGAAACAGTGCCAGAGATCACATGATAGAATTTTTCAAGACCAATGATTGGTCACTGCAAATAACCTGTTTTACCAACGTAAATGGCAGATACACTCATGGACCTTGCCTGATGGAATATACAGGAGTCAAACTGACTACATCTATGAAGACGTGATAGAAAATTCATTATCAGTGAGAATAAGGCCAGGGGCTGACTTTTGTACAGACCATCGATTATTCATATGCAAGTTCAAGTGGCAATGAAAGAAAATTAGAACAAGTCCACAAGAACCAAAGTATGACTTTGACTATATACTAACCTGAGTTTAGAGACCAATTCAAGAACAGATTTGACACATTAACACTAACGACCAAAGACCAGGGGAGTTATGGAATGACGTCAAGGACATTGTACATGAAGAAAGCAAGAGGTCGTTAAGAAGACATGAAGGAAAAAAACAAGATTAAAATGCATGTCAGAAGAAACTCTGAAGCTTGTTATTGAAAGTGGAGGAACTAAAAGGAAGAATTGATGAAGTCAAAGAACTGAACAGAAGATTTCTAAGATCTACTCGGGAAGACAACATGAAGTATACTAATGAAGTGTGCAAAGACAGAAAACCAAAGGAAAAACAGACTCACATTTCTCAAGCTGAAAGAATTGCAGAATATATTCAATCTGTTAGTTGAAATAGAGAAGGATTCTATGGGGAAAATATTAAACAATGGAAAAAGTATTAAAAGAAGATAGGAGGAATACACAGTCACTATACCAAAAGGAATTGGTGGAAGTTCATCTTTTTCCAAAGGTAGCATATGTTCATGAACTGATGGTACTGAAGGAAGAAATCCAAGCTGCACTCAAAGCATTGGCAAAAAACAAAACAAAACAAAAAACTCCAGGGATGAACAGAATACCAACTGACATGTTTCAACAACCTGATGCAGTGCAGAAAGCACTCACTTGTCTATGCCAAGAAATTTGCAAGACAGCTACTGGGCTACCTGTATTGAAGAGATCTATATTTATGCTTACTCTCAAGAAAGTGATTAACCAAATTTGGAAATTATCAGATACAGTCATTAATATCATATGAAAGTAAAATTTTGAAAGATAATTCAACAATGGCTGCCACAGTACATCAACAGGGAACTGCCAGAAATTCAGGCCAAATTCGGAAGATGACGTGGGACCAGGGATATCACTATAGATGTCATATGGATTCTGACTGAAAACATAGAGTACCAGAGAGATATTTACCTGTGTTTTGTTGACTATACAGACATTTGACTATGTGGATCATAACATACTATGGAAAACATTGAGATGAATGGGAATTCTAGAACACTTAAGTGTGCTCATGAGGAACCTGCACATAGATCAAGAAGCAGTTCAGACAGAATAATGGGATACTATGTGGTTTTAAGTCAGGAAAGTTGCGTATTGGGGTCCTATTCTATCACCATACTGATTCAATTCGTATGCTGAGCAAACAAACTGAGAAGCTAGACTGTATGTAGCAAAATAAGGCTTCAGAATTGGAGGAAAACTCATTAATGACCTATGTTACGCAGATGACAGAGCCTTGCTTGCTGAATGTGAAGAGGACCACAGCACTTAGTAATGAAGATGAAAAACCACAGCCTTCAGTATGGATTTCCCCTCAACATCAAGAAAACAAAAATCCTCAACTAGACCAATAAGCAGCATTAAGATAGAGGTGGAAAACATTGAGGTTGTTAAGGATTTCATTTTACTTGGTTCCGCGATCAACACCCATGAAAGCAGCAATCAAGAAATCAAAAGACATGTTGCATTGGGCAAATCTGGTGCAAAAGACCTCTTAAATGTGCTGAAAATTAAAGACGTCACCTTGAAGACTAAGATGCGCTTGACCCAAGTCATGGTCTTTTCAATTGCATCACATGCATGCGAACGCTTTACAGTGAATATGGAAGACAGAAGAATAATTGACGCCTTTGAATCGTGGTGTTGGAGAAGAATATTGAATATGCAGTGGTCTGTGAAAAGAACAAACAGATCTGTCCTGAAAGAAGTACAGAGCACTCCTTGGAAGCAAGGATGGCAAGACAGCCTCTTAAATACTTTGGACAAGGTGTCAGGAGCTATCAGTCCCTGGAGAAGGACACCATGCTTGGTAGACGGTCAGCAAAAAAGAGGAAGACCCTCAAGAGATGGACTGACACAGTGGCTGTAACAATGGGTTTAAGCATAAAAACAATTGTGGGCATGAAGTAGCACCGGGCAGTGTTTTTTGTTCGGGTATTCAAAGGGTCCCTATGAGTGAGAATCAACTCAGTGACACCTAACAATAGCAATGACAACAACAAGAATCATTTATCCTAACCTAACCCCTTCTATTCTGTTATGCCCATGCATTGATGGTTGGCTGCTCCATTTTTTTGACATCTTGGCTCTGTGGGATGGAGACCTGCCAGGCATTCTAGTTAAGTCCTGGGGAAATGTTTTGTAACTCTTAGGCTCTGGGTTACCCGTGTGGGGAGGAGTGACTTCTCCTCAGTTTGGGGTCACCCTCAGGTGGGGTGACTTCTGTTCTGGTAGTCGGGAGAGTAATTGGTTGGGTAGACAAATTGCTCATGGTAGAGGGAAACCTCTGTACTGCTTGTGTTCGAAATTTCTTTCTTCAACATCATTAACCAACGATTCCCTGAGCCTTCCTTCTCATTTCTAAACAGGATGTCTCTTTTTCTGTGCAGAGAGCTGCCTGTTTCTGTACTCAGATGAACTTTCTTGACCCCAACTCCTATCCCAGGAGGCTTTTCCACACCGTCTCCTGTTTGATGTAACACATGGCACTGTGTCATCACATATGGAAAGACAAGTCCCTTGCTATCTGTCTTTTCAGGAACCCTAGTGAGGTGCTCTGAGACCCGTGGAATCAGTGACCATTTGAGCAGTTGTCTGTCTGGAGGACTAATGGTGCCATCTGCTAGGCCTAAGGGTATCTGGGAGATTGAGAAGGCCAAGACTACTTCATTCTCTTGGTGTTTTCACTCCTTCTTGCCCTCCCCCATTGTTTTAGTAATCTGGTATTACTCTAAGAGAAACACTGCAAAGCGGATGGCTTTAACAAAGAAAGGCTTGTTCTTACACAGTCCAGTATGCTACAAGTCTGAATTCAGAGTGATAGTTCCAGAGGAAGTCTTTCTGTCTTTGTTGGCTTTGGAGGAAGGTCCTTGTATCACATCATTCTTTGGTCAAGGAGCATCTTGGTGCAGGAACCACTGAAGGATGTGCTCTACTGCCGGTGCTGCTTTCTTGATTGATATGAGGTTCCCAACTCTTTGCCTGCTTCCATTTGCTTTTATGTCTTGTAGGATGAAAGGATAAAAGGTGGTGCAAGCCACACTTGGGGAAACTCTCTTTACATGGGAGCTGGGAGATGACCTTAGGAATTGTGTTATAGTCCCATGCTAATCCTCCCTAACAATCTACTTTATTAACCACAGATAGAGATTAGGATGTACAGCATAGGAAAATCAGAAAAAGGACAGTCACAAAGTAGTGGGAATGATGGCCCAGCTAGATGGCTACACACATTTTTGGGAGGACACAGTTCAAACCATGACACCCATCTTACTTCTGATCTGGCTTATTGCTCCATAAGTACCTTTCTGACCTCTCACTATTTTTCCTTCTTGTGTCACTGCTTCTGGAGACCCAAAGTCTGTAACTTTTTATAGAAACTGTCTAAAAGATTGTATTATACCTGTAGACAAAGTGTGTATTGTTTATGTGAGCCCCAAAATGTTCCCTGGGCATAAGACCTAACATCCCCAAGGATTCACGTCTGGGATACTTACAAAACAACTGGTCATCTTTTTGCTCTGGAAGAGCTAAAGAAAAGAGGTTTAGTGAAAAACTAATACAGTCAAAAGTCTTGTCTGGCAAAAGTTTAATGGTTTTAAGAACATTAATGTTAGATAAAATATTAAAAATTTGGGTTTTTCACTGTTTAACAAAATTGTCTTTGATTTCTGAGGTAAGAGTTGATACATTCTTTGTGTAATCTGTCTCAAGGACAAACAGTCTGGCCTCTCATTAGAATAGGATTTCTGAGCCAAAAACCAAGCCACAGGCTTCTGGGGGGAAAGAAAAACAGAGAAAAAGCTAAGATTGTTCACTTTTAGATCTTCAGTTAAATAGCTTAAGTATTGTTTCCTGTTAACCTCTAATGAAGTCCTGACTATATGGTGTTATGCCTCAAGATTGTTATATGTGATGTCTGATTTCCTTTAAAAATATGGTTTATGGTTATATTTAAAAATATTATTGTCTAAAGTTTTATTTTTATAGAGATTAAGGGAAAATATACAACCCAAATCAACTGTTGCATGATCACCTATCTGTAGCTTCATCTACTCTCCTCACTCAGTGACAGCACTTTCCTCCTTTTCACTCTATATCTCCAGTATCCTCTTAACAAGCACCTGTAACCTCCTCTCCACCCTCTTCTCTTCCTTTGAGAAAGAAACCAGTAGGACAGCCTCCTATAAATGTATAAAACTATAAAGTACACACACCACATGATCACACTGTGTCACCAAGAACAGTCCCTTCTTGTCTGAAGAGTTGACCTCAGTACTGGTTTCCAGTTGGGGTCAGCAGTAGGTCTAGGGGCTATGTTCCTAGAGGACCCTCCAGGCTGTTGGGCCATCAGTCTGGTCTTTTAGTAGAGTTCTTGAACTACACACCTCTTTTTCTCATGTTGCTGCTGGGACTCGACATTGTGTACCCCATCATGGCTGCCTTTGGTGGTGGCTGGGCACCATCTGGTTTTTCTGGTCTCATGTTGATACAGTTTCCCATTCATATGGGTCCCTCTGTCTCCTGCGCTCAATTTTCTTTGTGTCTTTGATGTTCTCTGTCATCATCTGTTCCAGATGAGTTGGCACCATTTGATGTACCTCAGATAGCAGCTTGCTAACTTTTACAATGCCAGACGCCACTCATCAGTATGGGGTAGAGAAGACTGTCTTAACAGAAGGCAAGTTATGCCAATTGATCTCAATGTCCCCTGAAAACATGGTCCCCAGACTCCTGTCCCTGCTATTCTATCCTTTAATATATTGGATTGAATTTAGAAAACTTTCAGTTTATGATGTAGTCCAGTTAAGCTGATCTGCTCTCTACCGCGTGCTGTCATTCCCTTCACCTAACCAAATTTCTGTTGACTATCTAATCTATGACCAACCCTTTCACTCTCTCCCCTCCCTTGCAGCCGTCAAAATCTTTTCTTCTGTACGTAAGTCCGTTTTTAAGTCCTTATAGCAGAGGTCTCATACAATACTTGTCCTTTTGCCGCTGACTGATTTCACTCAGCGTGTCTTCCAATTGAAACCAGGTTATGAGATGCTTCCTAAAGTATTATTTTTTTTGATATGTTGTTGAATTCTATTGGCTAAGATTTTGTTGAAGACTTCTGTATCTAGGTTCATGAGAGAAAACTGGTCTGTGATTTTCGATTTTTGTGTGATCTTTCCCTGGCTTTGGTTTCAGGGTTATGCTGACTTCACAGAATGAATTTTGGGGGTATTCCATCCTTTTGTTTGCTCTGAAATAGCCTCAGTAGTATCGGAATTAACTCCTCTCTAAAAGTTTGGTAGAATTCTCTGGTGAAGCCATCTGGGTCAGGTCTTTTTTTGGCTGGTAGTTTTTTAATGACTTTTTCAATCTCTTCTTTTGAGATGGATTTATTAAGTTGTTCTACTTCTCCTTGTGATAATTTGGGTTAAGTTATGTGAATCTAGAAATTTGTCCATTTCCTCTAGGTTTTCAAATCTGTTAGAGTACAGTCTTTTGTAGCATTCTGTTATGGTACTTCTGATTTAGGTTGAGTCTGTTGTGACATCTCCCATCTCATCTCTTATATGTGTTATTTGTTTCCTCTCTTGTTTCTCTTTTGTGGGTTTAGCCAATGGTTTATCAATTTTGTTGATCTTTTCAAAGAACCAGCTTTTGGTTTTGTTAATTTTTTCAGTTGTTCTTCTATTTTCTAATTCATTTAGTTCTGCTCTAATCCTTATTGTCTGTTTTCTTCGTACCTGAGGGGTCCTTTTGTTGTTCTGTTTCTACTTGTTCAAGTTGTGGGATTAATTCCTTGGTTTGGGCCCTTTCTTCCTTCTGGATGTGTACATTCAGGGAGATAAATTGACCTCTGAGCACTGCTTTTGCTGTATCCCATAGGTTCTTGTAGGATGTGTTTTCATTCTCATTTGAGTTCATGAATTTCATTATTTCATCATTGATTTCTTTCTATAACCCATGAATTTTTGAGCAAGGTGGTGGTCAGTTTCTTTGAGTTCAAATTTCTACCCATGTTTTTTCTGTTGTTGATTAAGACTCTTGTGGCTTTATGGTCTGAGAAGATGCTTTGTAATAATTTGATGGTTTGGAGTTTGTTGAGACTTGCTTTGTGACCTAACATGGTCTATTGTGGAGAATGTTCCATGTGCATTGGAAAAGAAGGTGTACTTATATGTTGTTGGGCAAAAAGTTCTGTACATGTCAATGAGGTCTCATTGGTTAATTGTTGAAATAAGGTCTTACTGAGCTTTTTTCTGGATAATCTGTCCATTACTGAAAGTGGAGTGTTGAAGTCTCCTGCTGTTACTATGGAGTGACCTATCTCATATTTCAGTGTTGTCAGCATTTGTTTGATGTGTTTAGATGCTCTGGTGTTGTGTACATAAACATTTAATGTTATATCCTGCTTGTGAATTGACTCTTTAAGCAATAGAGACCATTCTTGTTCATGATGGTGGATTTTACATTAAAATCTATTTTGTCTGGGATTAGTATTGCCACTCCTGCTCTTCTTTGTATGTTGTTAGCTTGGTATATATTTTTCCATCCTTTGATTTTCAGTTTGTTCATATCTTTGAGTCTAAGATGTGTTTCTTTTAAGCAACATATATATGGATTGTGGTTTTGATCCAAGCTGTTACACTCTGCCTCTTTATTTCATCATTTAATCTATTTACATTTCACGTAATTATTTATAGGTACATGTTTGTTGCAGCCATTTTGGTGCCTTTGTTTTTGTGTAGACTTTTTTTTGTTCTTAATATTCTGTTCTAGGTCATTTTTCTTTATAGGTTTACTTTTTTTCCTTTTCAGTGTTCATTTTGTGTCTGCTGAGACTCCTGTATTATGTTTCTTGTTTTGATGTGTTGCACTGTTAGTTTGCTTTGTGGTCTACTTCTTTCATCCCCCTTAATGTCCTAAGTTTAAACCAATCTTTAACATTTTTATATCTCTTTAACTTCTGCTCCACTGGAAAAGATTATAACTACTGTAGTATATCCCTCTTTATAGCATGACTGTGTCATAGTTTTCATGTTATGATCTCTATTTCCTACTTTAACTATTTTAGTTTTGATTAAGCTTTGTGACCTCCCTGAGTAAGACTCTGGATGCTGTGTCCTGCATTGCATCCTTAAGTATACATCTGATGTTACTGTTTTTCTAAATGAAGAGCTTCTTTCAGTATTTTTTGCTTTTTTATTGTGATCAAGTGGAAATATACAACCCTAATAAAATTTTTGTTCCTGCCTGTCTGCAGCTTCTTCTGTTCTCCTTGCCCAGTGACAGTTCACTCCTCCTTTTCATTCTATACTTGTCGTATCCTCTTAACAATCTCCTGTCCTCTCCTCTCCACACTCTTCTCTCCCATCTAGAAAGAGACCAGTAGGACAGCATCCTATAAACGCACAAAACCGTAAAATACACCATATGTTCACATTTTGTCCCAAATCCAGTCCATTTTTGTCCAAAGAGTTGACCATGGTAGTGTTTTTCCAGACAGAGGCAGCAGCAAGTCTTGGGGCTGCACCTCCAGGAGACCCCTAGGCCATTGGGCCATCAACTGTAGTCCTTTAATAGAGGTCTTGAGCTGCATGCCTCTTTTTCTCGTGTTGCCACAGAGACTTAACATAGTGTGCCACATCATGGCTGTCTTTGGTGGTGGTTGGGCACCATCTGGTTCTTCTGGTCACATGTTGATATAGCCTCTCATTCACATGGATCCTTCTGTCTCTTGGGTCCCATTTTCCTAATGTCTTTGTTGTTCTTGGTGATCATTTCATTCAGTATTTCTTGTAGCTTTGGTTTGGTTTTTGCAAAGTCTTTAAGCTTCTGTTTATCTGAAAACGTCTTAATTTCACTTTCAGATTTCAGAGACAATTTTGCAGGATATGTAATTCTTGGTTGGAAGTTTTTCTCCTTCAGGGCTTTGTATGTGTCATCCCACCATCTTTTTGCCAATGTGGTTTCTGCCGAGGACATCCTACAAGGCTTCCCTTTGAACTTCAATTTTTTTTCAGCCCAGC
Organism: Heterohyrax brucei; assembly: GCA_028571685.1. Classification (NCBI taxonomy): domain Eukaryota; kingdom Metazoa; phylum Chordata; class Mammalia; order Hyracoidea; family Procaviidae; genus Heterohyrax; species Heterohyrax brucei. Next base: position 195,261,793 of record CM053166.1, read on the forward strand.
TGTCTTTAAGAGCCTCTCTTTATGTTTGATTTTATTAAGCTTAATTATAATATGTCTTGGTGTCTTTCTTTTGGGGTCTAGCTTATGTGACATTTGATAAGCATGTTGAATGTCTATGTTCTTTTATGACGTCAGGGACGTTTTCTGTCAGCAACTCTTCAACAACTGTCTCTGTATTTTTTGCTATCCCTCTGTATTTAGGAGCTCCAATTATTCATAGATTATTCCTCTTGATAGAGTCCCACAAGGTTCTTAATGCTTCTTCATTTTTCTTGTTTCTTTTCTCTGATTTCTCCTTGTAAATGCTAGTGTCAGTTGCTTTATCTTCAGTCTCATTAATTTTGCATTTCATTTCCTCAGTCTTGCTCTTTTGGCTTTGCATTGGGTTGTCTAACTCTGTTTATTATTGATCTGCTGGATTTCAGATCATTGATGTTGTAACAGTTCTTATAGCTTACTTAATTTTTCATTTTGTTCTGCTGCATTTTCTTTAATCTGTAGAAGGGCTCTATACATAATTCTTTTGTGTTCCACCTCCAATAATTTCAGAAAGTCTTCTACATCTGAGAAGTTTTTTGATTCTTTATTTTGGGAGTTTTCTGGAGCCATGGTGGCCTGCTTTTTTAAATGGTTAAATATTGACTGTTGTCTTCACACCACCAAAAAGCTGTTCAGTTTCTCAGGTGTTTCACCAGTGGGAGCTGTGGCATAGCTCTAAGAAGGAAATAATGGCAGTGCTAGACTTGGTCTCCAGCCACTGCTGCATTCTGTAGGTGCTGCAGAGTTATGGATAGCTTCTCTGGCAGTATAGACACTGTCAAGCCCTGTGATGGTGTTAGGCTTGGTGGCTGGCCCCAGCTGGGCCCTTAGGGGTGGCAGACCCTGCCTCCTGGCTGATAAAGGTGGTGATCTACTTGTGATGACTCTCTGACAACATGCCAGAGGAGACTATGATGTGGCTCAGGAAAGGGAGGAAAGAAGGATGTCACCGCACTTGGCTGCCAGGGACAGCTGCGTTCTCTAGATGTGCTTATCTTAAAAACTACTTTCCTGCTGAGAGGGTTGCTGTCCAGTGGCAGTTGAAGCAGCCAGGCCCTCAGTTGTGGCAGGCCCTGCCTCCTGGCTGGCATTGATGGTACCCTACTTGTGGAGTCTCTGGGGGCTGTCAGTTGACACTATGACGTGACTCAGTGATGGCCAGTGGAAATGGTGCCACCACAGTCAGTTACCAGTCACCACTGTGTTCTCTAGCTGCTCTTACCTTAAAAGCTGGTCTTCTGCTGAGAGAGGAGTTGACCAGCTACAGCTGACAGCAGCTGGGCCCTCAGGGGTGGCAGGCCCCACCTCCTGGCTCACAAAGACAGCACCTCACTTATGGAGTCTCTCATGGGACGTCTGCAGATGCTATGACATTGCTCAAAGAAGAGAGGGGTTAGGGCATGACCACACTCTGTGTCCAGCCACGACTAAGTTCTCTAGGTACAAATGTTTTAAAAACAGCTTTTCTGTTGTTGACACACTATCCAGACAGACACTGTTGCTCAGCATAGGAAATTAGCCTCAGCTGAGTCCTCAGGCATGGCTGACTCCACCTCTCAGCTGACCAAGATGGCATCCCACCTGAGCTGCCTCTCTTGCAGTGAATCAGCAGTATGTATGCCACACCTCAGAGAAGCGAGGGGGAAGCGGCATTGGCACTTTTGGTTGTTAACCGCTGCTGGGTTCTCTAAATGTGGCTGTCACAAACACAGTCTCTCTGCTGCGGGATACACTGTTTACCTAGGCACTGCAGTGAAGCATAGTAGCCAGCCTGTGTAAGACTTTCAGGCTCGGCAGTCCCAGTTTCAGCCTCCCAGTTAACAAAGAAGGCGTCTGTACCTGTAGTCCTCTCAGTTGATGAGCCAACAGAAGCGGGACTAAGTGCATCACTGTCTGACCTCCGAAAGAGGTAGTTTTCCCCTTCCTGTGGCCCAGTCCAGTCCCACAACCCTATGCGTGATCTTGGGATTCTCAGAATATTCACACTGCTCCATTCAGTTATTTTTCTAGGCCTTAGTTCTCAGAAGAAATTGAGGAGATGTGTGTCTAGTCCACCATTTTGGCCTTGCCTCCTCTAAAGTTTTTTTTTTTTTTTGTTAACAGATTTCATTTTATTTTGCCTTTACATTTTGTATGCAATAAACTTCTATTAGGTCTTTTCACTATTAAGAATATTTTTTTTTTATGAATGAATCATGGCCATGTTAAGCTTTGTCATCGTCATAGATTGAATTGTGTCCCCCCAAAAGTGTATGTGTTGATTTGACTTGGCTATGAGTCCCAGTATGGTGCCATTCCTTCCATGTGTTGTGAATCCTGCCTCTGTGATATTGATGATGGAGAATGGGATGCAGTTGTGTTTGTGAGGCAGGACTCAAACGACCAGCTTGTGGGATATAAGGAACAGAAGTAAGTGTAGGAAGTTGGGAACCTCATACCACCAAGAGAGCAGCACTGAAAGCAGAGCATGTCCTTTGGACCCGAGGTTCCTGTGCTGAGATGCTCACTTTGAATTTGGACTCTTGGCCTACCAGACTGTGGTGATTTCTCATGTTGAATGGATTTGTAACTTATGAATGAATTTGTGGCTTATTGGACTCTGACAATAAAGTTTCTCCTTGTGAAGCCTTCCACTCTTGGTATTTTCTGTTGGAGCAGCACCAGATGACTAAAACAGTCATCTACAGGTAAGTTTTCACTTTGCTGGTTTTCTGAAAACACTTGACCAGAATAACTAAAAAGAAAGATGCATTATATTGGACTTGTGAAACAGACTGTAAATTGAGATTTTGAAACTCCTATGCAAAAAGTGATGGATTTGAAGTTTTGGGCTGATCCAGAATCAGGTGGAACAGAAAATGTGTAATACTGAGTAAATGCAAAGATACTACGGGTTTTATTTGGGAATATTGCTGATATTTTAAGGTCCTACATTTTGAATATAAGATACCATTTTCCTTTATCCTAAATTATTTAACTAACAGGTTTAGATATTGTAACTCTCAAAATTAAGAATTCCTATTGGTGATACTTAACAAAGTTATAAATACCATAATCAGAGAAGTATCTGAAATTTGAGCTATGATTTTACAAATTAGAAGAACATCATATTTTCTATTCTATCAAAGAAGTTTGTGTCTTAATTGATAAGTATTGCTGTATTTGTATTAATACACAACCTTACGTTTTACACAATGTGGTTGCTGTTGTGGCACACGAAAAACAGTCACGCTGCTTATGCATAAACAAACACCCCATAAGAATTTTTTCCTTGTTCAAAGAACTTAGGGTCATTGTTTTACTCACTATTTCAGACAATTGGCCTAATATTATTACTAGTGTTTCTATTCTACTTCCTAGTTTGCTTTGTATTGCCTCAGATCTTAAAAACCAGATGGTGTTCATCTACCCTTTATTAAATGTATTTGATAAAAAAATTCTATGGTAACATCATGATCCAAAAGAGGCCAGCATGAAGGAGTTTTATGTAATTTTTATAGAATCTAAATTTCTGGCTTTCGTGGAGGTTGAGGTAACCCACATAGGCTACTGCCTTTGTGTGTTCTTTAGAGCTTTGAGCTTTGGAAAGAACTGTTTCCTGAAGCCACTTTGAGTCAAAGTGTTTGGCTGTTTTGCTCTGGGCATTATGTTTGTTTTTGAAGAATAAAATCTGTTTCATAAATGTGAGGGCAAGTGGAAAAAAATACTCTATGCACATACTTTTATAGCCCTCTATCAGGACCCAGGCTTCAAAGCCAAGTGCAGATTTAAAGAACCAAAAGAAAAATCTTCCAAAGTTTTCTTATTAAATTTGAAAGAGAGTGAAGACTCACTCTCAAAAGCACCCATTTTAAACCAGGGACCTTCAGGGAACCCAGCTGTCTTTCTCACTAGACTCACTGAATCCTTTAGAAAATATACCATTACTAACCCTGAGAATAGAAGAAGAAAAGCCATTATGGCCATGGAGTTTATATCCCAGTCCCCATCAGACATAAGACAAAAATTATAAAAACTCGAGGCAGAGCCTCAGACCCCATTCTCCTGATTGGCAGAGGAGGCCTTTAAAGTGTTCAATAACAGATAATTTGACAGTAGAAAAGAAGAGACAAAAAAGAAGACCAAGTTGTTACCTGTAGCTCATTAAGGCCCACCTCAAGGTAACCCAGTTAGTCCCTGGAGATTAACATTTGGACCACTTCGTTGGCCTGGGAGTATTGACCCTGATCAATGTAGGTACTGTCAAAAATGAGGCCACTAGAAGACAGAATGTCCTAAAACAACATACTTAGTTGAACACCTACAGGGCCTTCTGGAAGGACAATGACTCTCAGAGGAGGGGCCTGAAGAAAGTGACTGTTGACAGGGCCATGAGACCCACCTACCTCCCAGCCACACTATTGATAACTTCGTGGGTAGCTAAAGGCTACACTCAAGGTGGAGATTGTATTTGTCTTAGACATTGAAGCCACCTTCTCTATCTTACATTACCTAATGGGCTCTTTCTCCAAACAGGACTGTGTGATTACTGGGTTAGATGAAAAACTCCAGGTGATGAAGTTTACTGTTAAGTCTGATGGGGTCACAACTGGCAAGACATTCCTTTCTATATATCCCTGAAGGCCTAGTTGTATTGCTGGGACAAGGATTACTAAGTAAATTGGGGACACAAATACATTTAAAAGAGCAAGTAGACTTAGTAAATGAAGACTTAGAATTGCTTATGTTGGCAGTTAGTAAATTAAAAACAAAACAGCCAGAAGGACGTATATCAAAAGAAATTCTCAGGTTACACCAGAAGTTGAGGATATTATCATACCAGAGAGGGCTATGCCGTTGTCATTGAAGTTAAAACACTACCTGCAGGAACATCGACCCAAAGGGCCAAGCTGATTGCGCATGAAGATAGAAAGAGAAAAATAGAGGAGAGAGAAAAGTGGAGGAGGAAAGAGAAAAGACAGGGAAGAAAGAAAAAAAATGCAATAGCATGAGAAATAAAAGAAAAAAACAGGGAGAAAGGAAGAAGGAATAAGAAATTGAAAGAAGGTTAAGAGGAAGTAGGAAGAAAGAGAGGATAGAAGGCTAGATAGCTCCAAACCAGATCATCCTGGGTTTCCAAAAACAAACCTAGATGTAAATATATTAATTTATTCTGTTAGTGAATCAGGTTTTAGGATCCTGTGAATAACTGAGTCTGTATCACCCTGTAAAGGTTTGGTTTTATCTTATAATCCTGCATAGTCTTTCTCAGGAAAACAGTCTGTAATAAAATTGAAGAGAACTAGGTTTTTATATCTTCCACATCGCAACAAATTCAAACCATGCTAACAGTACTGCAGTGATGGCTACTGATGACCGAAGGCCAGGGGTTCCCAACCTGTCTGAAGTTAACACAGATAAAAAGAGATTTCTACTCTATTAGACAGGACAACACTCTGAAACAGCAGGAAGAAGTGACAGAAGATGAAACCTTCATCCATGTTCCCATAGATAATTAAGAGTATGATATATCTCACAGGAGACAAGATAGTCAGAAAACAGGGAAATCTACAACCCACTTGCCTACCAGCCATAATCTCAGGAATAATAGATGATGAAATGTTGAATGACAGAAAGACCTTGAAGGAAGTTAGCCCCAGAGCTGTTTTCTGTCTATTATGACTAAATATGCATTTATGTTGGCAGCACTGTACAAACAAATCGATAAGGTTTCATACCCTTGGTATATCAGTGTCTCACAGCTGTGTTTGTGTCAACGTGTGGTGGTGTCTTGCTGAGTGGCGTTCATTACTGTTATTGCATCTTTTTGTATGCCATTGCGACAGTGTGGGAGCTTGAATTAGAGCAATGAACAAACATTAAATTTCCTGTTAAACTTGGAAAGAGTGGAAGTAAAATCAGGGATATGTTAGTCCAAGTTTGTGGGGACAATGCCATGAAGAAAATAGCAGTATACAAATGGACTAAATGTTTTTCTGAGGGGAAAGAAAGTGTCACTAGAAGAGAGGTCAGTCAGAGGCCAATAACTAGCAGAACTCATGGAAAGATCATAAAAGTTCATAGAATTGTGCGTCAAAACCGTTTGCTGACTGTGAGAAGCACAGCAGACCAAGTAAAATGGAAACAGAAACACGAAACTCTTAACTGAAAACCTTGGAATGAGAAAGGTGTGTGCAAAAATGGTCCCCGAGGAGTCCATCGATGAAGAAAAGCAAAGGAGACTTGAAGTCTGCCGAGACCTTTTGGAGAGGCAAGATGATGTTTTGGGCCGTATTATCACTGTTGATGAACAAACTGTCTGATATCAAGCCAGTAAACAAATAACTGTATTGGAACACCCTGCTTTCTCACATGATGTGACCCCCAATAACTGTTTTCTTTACCCAAAGATGATAAGGGAAACATTGGAAGGAAGACATTTTGATGGCACCAAGGGGATCAAGGGTAACACCATGACAGTTTGATGACCATTCCAGTAAAATAGTTCCAAAATTGCTTTGAAGGGTGGAGGAGGCGCTGGTGTTGGTGCATGGCTTCCCCAGGGGTGTACTTCAAAGGTGACTATAGTGATATCCAGCATGAGGTACGTAGCCCTTTTTCTAGGATGGTTCATCAATGTAGTTGCCAGACCTTGTGTGGTAGTTCCCAGCTGACTAAGATCAGGTTCTGTTTTGATGACTCTGTGGTAAGTTGATTCTTACTAAAACAAATACCTCTTTTATTTAATGTTTTCATTATTATTGTTTTTATTATCAGTATCTTTGAAAATTCAATCTGCATTTGTCTTTGGGTGTTGGAAACATTACATGTAAACTTATAGGTATATTTAACCTTGTATGTATTACATGTTTCTAACAATAAGATGTGCCAAAAATAAAGCAGAAGAAGAAAAGAAAGAAAAGACAACCAGACTGTCTTAACTGTGGTTGGTTGTAACTTGAATAATCATAAGGCAGAGTATACCTGTATTAAAGTATTAGATTTAAAATGTTGTGTTAATCTACACTTCCAATGATGGTGGAATTCTTTTTTCTTTCCTCTTCATTGTTAAAATGTCAGCATTTTATTGCTACGCTACTAGAAGAAAGGACTAGTTGCTTTATATTTGCATGCAGTTCTAATGGGCCCGAATTAAGTGGCCTGCATGAAGTATATGTTCTTGGTAATTTTGTCCATTTTATACTATGTATCTTTTCTAGGTTAATCACACTATTTCCAAAGATGTTTGTAAAAACACTTTGAAGCCTTTGTAAGAAAGATGCCATACGATTAAGATAACTTCATTTTTCAATTCTTGTGAGACATGTGTTTTCTTTTCTATTCCCCCACTAAGTTAATCAAAAGTGTATTTCAAGGGGAAAAATGTACGTCAACAAAAATGTGAGAGAGTTGTCTCACAATTCTTTTATGTGACCAGTTTAACATCCTAGCATTCGCAAATGTCACACTAACTTTGTTCCATCTTCCTCCCCTTCATCCTGTATAACAGTGCGAGATGATCTGTGAGAGTTTCTAAAAATCTCTCCTCCCATTTACCAGAAGAAGTGTTGTCTAAAAATCATAATTCATTCACTGGACCAGACCACGCATATTCACCCGATCTTGAGATGCTACAGTCAATACAACGTTGAACCCTCAGTCCTAACTCCAAACATACTTATTACAGTGCCTGGATTTGAAATTCCTGCCCAAGTCATATTTACCTGAGACACATGCATGGCCTCAGACAAGGTCAGAATGAATTTAGGATGAAATTCCCACAGTAATAGAAAGTTGAGTCAGATAAGACACAGGTTCATTCCTTTTCAAACTTCAGCATCAAGGCTCCTAGAACTAGAATGTAAGCACAGGGATACTAGACAAGAACTATCTGAGCACTCTTGTACCTGGAGGGCCTAGAATAAGGCTGGACACATAGAAAGCACCCAGTAGAATATCTGATAAGTTAATATAACAATCTAAAGGCAAAATAACGTATTTTCAAAAGAAAAAAACAACTCATTTTGACTCAGGCTTAACACTTTGACAATGCAACATTGTAAGAACGGGGTGGGAGAGACGTATGAGCCAGTAATTCTCAACCAGAGAAATTTCAACAATGTCAGAATACAGAAAAAAAAGAAGTCAAAGGTCTAAATAAAAGAGCTAAACCATTAAACTTACAAGACCATTTAGGAGTAAATCTTCATGACTTTGGATTTAGCAGTGACTTTTGAGATACACCAAAACATAAGCAACGAAAGGGGGGGAGAAAAGATAAATTGAATTATTTCATCAGTGAAAACTTTGGTGCATCAAACACACTGCTATGAAACTGAAAACAGTCTATGGAATGTGTGAAAATATTTGCAAATTATATACCCGATAAAGATGCTTGTATCCAGAACACACAGGAAATGCTTAGGAGTTAGAACAAAAAGACGAGCAACCCAATTAAACAAATAGAAACGACTTGAAAAGACATCACTCCAGAGGAAATGAACAAATATCCAGCAAACCCATAGAAAGATATTTCATATCATTAGTTAATTTTGGTTGTTATTTGTGCTGAGTTGGCTCTGACACATAGAAACAATTGCACAATGGAACAAAACACTGCCCTGTTCTGCATCATCCTTACAATTTTTTCTATGTTTGAACCCATTGTTTCAGCCACTGTGCCAATCCATCTCTTTGAAGATCTTCTTAATCTTCACTGATCCTCTCCTTTACCAAGCACAATCTCTTTTTCCAGGGGTGGGTCCCTCCTGATAACATGTCCAAAGTACGTGAGATGAAATATCACCGTTGCTGTTTCCAGTGAGAATTTTGGCTGTATTTCTTCCAAGACAGATTTGTTTGTTCTTCTGTCAGTCCTTCTGGCATACTCAATATTCTTTGCCAACATGGTAATTCAGAGGTAGCAATTCTTCATCCATCTTCCTTGTTCTTTTTCCAGATTTTGCATGTACGTGAAGGGACTGAAAACACTATGGATGGGGCAAGCACACCTTAATGATCAAAGTGACATCTTTGCTTTGAACACCTTAAAGAGGTCATTGGTAGCAGATATTTCCGAGCTGATAAATCATTTATTTTCTTGACTGCTGCTTCCATGGGCATTGATTGTGGACCCAAGTAAAATAAAATCCACAACAGCTTCAGTATTTTCTGCTTATTGCTTATTTGTCCAGGTGTAATGCTTGATGAGGTGTGTAATCCACATTGAAGGAAGAAGTCCAAGATGGACTGTCGGTGTTAGAGGAAAACATTGCTCTAGGAACTGAGAGAAGATCAACTGAGATGTTTCAACAAACAGATGCAGTGCTGGAAATGCTCAGATTGCTATGACAAGAAATTTGGAAGACAGCTGACTGGCCAACTGACTGGAAGACATACAAGTTCATGCCTATTTTGAGGAAGGGTGATCCAACCAAATGTCAAAATTATCGAACAACATCATTAATATCACAGTCAAGTAAAATTTTGCTGAAAATCAAAAGTGGCTGCAGCAGCATATCAACAGGCAGCTACCAGATATTCAGTCTGGATTCAGAAGAGGCCTTGGAACCAGAGGTATCATTGCTGATGTCAGATGGATCTTGACTGAAAGCAGAGAATATCAGAAATATGTTTATCTGTGTTTTATTAACTATCCATAGCATTCATAGGATCATTCATAGGATTTTATTAACTATCCATAGCATTGTTAGGATCAAAACAAATTATGCATAACATTGTGGAGAATGGGAATTCCCAAATGCTTAGTTGTGCTCGTGGGGAATCTATACATGAATCAAGAGGCAGTCATTCCAACAGAACAAGTGAACAGTGCATATTTTAAATTCAGGAAAGGTTTGTGTAAGGGCTGTATCCTTTAAGCACCCCTGTTAAAACTTCTGTCAAGGAAATTATCCAAGAATCAGGACTATATGAAGAAGAAAGGTACATCATGATTGAAGGAAGACCCATTAACAACCTGTGATATGCAGATGACACAATCATGCTTGCTAAAATGGAGAGAGGTTGAAACATTTACTGAGATGATCAAAGACTCTAGTTTTCAGTATGGATTACACCTCAACATCAAGAAAACAAATATGCTCACAACTGGACCAGTGAGCAACATCATGATAAATGGAGAAAAGATTTGAGGTTGTTAAGGTTTTCACATTATTTGGACCCACAATCAACACCTATAGAAACCAAAAACCAATACCACTGCTGTCGAGTCAGTTCTTACTGATATTGACCCTATAGACAGAGAAGAACTGCCCCATAGAGTTTCCAAGGGGTGTGTGGCAGTTTTGAACTGCCGACCTTCTGGTTAGTAGTCATAGCACTCGACCACTATGCCACTGGGGTTTACAGCAGTCAAGAAACCGAAAGACAGACTGCATTGGGCAAATCTGTTTCAACAAATCTCCTTAAAGTGTTGAAAAGTGAAGATGTCACTTTGAGGACTAAGGTGTGCCTGACTCAAGCCATGGTATTTTCCAGCACATGACATGCATGTGAAAGCTAGAGAATGAATAAAGAAGGCAGAAGTAGAATTGATGTCCTTGAATTGTGGTGCTGGAGAAGAATGCTGAATGGACCATAGACTGCCAAAAGAACAAACAAATCTGTTCTGGAAGAAGTGCAATCAGAGTGCTCCTTGGAAGCAAAGATGGAGAGACTGTATCTTACCTACTTTAGACATGTCGGGAGGGATCAGTCCCCAGAAAAGGATATCGTGTTTGGTAGAGTGCAGAGTCGTGAAAAAGAGGAAGGGTCTCAAAGAGATGGATTGACACAATGGGCCCATGGTAAAAATTCACGGGGCATGTGGGGTTTGAGAGGGACCACGAAGGACATATGAATAGATTGAGAATTCCAATCACGGGCAAACAAGCTGTCCTCCAGGGCCCGGCACAGGTAGTCAGTTGAGGGTGTTGGTGGAATGAGTGGGTGAACATGCAGAGCAGAAATGCAGACCAAGCTGGAATCTTATCACGTCCTGCTCACAGACTGTCCCCTCCCTGCGGGCAGAGGACAAGGGGTGGAGGCATCTTTGATCACATACAGGAGTCAGTGTCATAACGTAGAGACCTTCCAACTGAGGAGACCCTTGTGGGGCTCCTTCAGGTATTTATTCCTTCCGCTGTATGCAGATGAAGGGACCGAGCATAGATGTCACCGCAGCATCAGAGCACAGAGGAAGAGCTGGCAGGGGAGACTGAGGAGGAGCATGTGGTGGGAAGGCAGGGAATGTGGCAGTTTGAGACGGTGTCCTGCAAAGAGAGCGATACTCCCTGGTGTCAAGGAGGAGGGCGTGATCAGTTGTCAGGTGATGCTGAGGGGTCAAGTACAGTGAGGCCTGGGAACCTATGCTGGGTTTAGCAGCAAGATGGCCTCAGAGGAGAGGTGAGGGTGCTGGGAGGGACTGGGAAGTGAGCAATTGGCACAGAGATGCTAGACAACCCTTGTGTGCGGTGGCATTCTGGCTGTGAAGAAAAGGAGGAGAAAGCACTGTACTCAGAGGGGGATCTGGAGTCCAGGAGACCCTGGTGGGTTGTAAAGACGTGAGAAGTCAGAACCACTCTGGTGCTCACAAGGCTGTCAGGCATGAGGGGCAATTGTAGTGTGTTGGACAGAAGAATTGACCCTGGGGTGGGGGCTGTGCACAGTGGGAGCTCACTCTCCCCCAAGCCTTTCTCCTGTGGACTCTTCTTGCCCCACCCTAGATTCTGAGCACCCTACACCATGACACCTTGTCGAAGGTGATCATTAGTGTTGTGTCCAACAACAGCTGAGGGTGGACACATTGAAGGAGGAATGTATTGTCAGTCCTGAGCCATCGTCTGCTAAGAGTTGGAGCTCATTCCTGATCCTCAGCTGAGGGGATATGAAAGCACCAGGCCAATACGATCACTATGACCCCAGCACACTCGGGCCTCTTCACCAGTGCCTTGCTTTAAGCTCAGGGTGCGGGGAGCAGGAGACTGATCCAAGCCCCCACTCTGGCAGTGGCCGCCCCTGATCCTCCTGCCCTGGGGTCCAGGTGCGGTGAGAGCCCCTGCCCTCCTTCCTCTTTACACTGCAACCACCTATGTAACTCCACTTTCCTGTTTCCATCTGTAAACTTGTGTCATGCCTGGGATATTGTAAACCTCAGTCACCTTCCTCTCCACTGGTCCTGTGTCCCTCGTGACATTATCAGCTGTAGTCCATCCACTAGCACTTCTTTTTGTAATGGCTTGCCTGAAGCCTCCCTGGAAATGAGAGTTGACACTAGGCATGGTTCCTGTGGGTGATGTATCAGAGGCTGCCCTCATCTTCCGGCTGTGCCAAGCATCCCGCTGTCCACAGGTCACTGCTGCCCTCCACATGTGGCGGGAGGCAGACCCTCTCTTCCCAGTGGCCCTTTTATCTCTGAGCACTAGGAGAGCAATAACCAAGGTTGGGCTGAGAGCCAGGGCCATCCTGAGCCTGAAGGCATGGCCCGCCCTGCTGCCAAGCATCCTCAGTGTTCTGCGCACTTACCGTGGACAGTTCCCTCTCCTCTGCCCTGTCCTGCGCCTGCCCTGAGGAGCCGAGGTGGCAGTGCCTTACTCCTCTGCATCTTCTGCCTCTCAGAGCAACCCAGCCCACCTGTCTCAGACCCTGGTCATCTCTTCTTGGGTTGCATGACTTTTTCTTTGTTCACGGAATGATTTCCTTTTGCTAATTAAATGCTGGGAAAATGGAGATGGTCTGTGGCTTTGTCCATGGGGCAGGTGGGTGGTAATTAACGTGGACCCAAACTGGCAAACTTGTTGGATCCCAGGAACCGGACTCCCTTAATGGGAGAGAGAGTGACTAGCTCCCAATGTTCCTGAGGGCTTGAGGAGTCCCGCATCATGTCCATTAGCAGACCATGTAGGCCCACTTTCAATTCATATCCCAAATCTACTCACTTCTCCCCATCCCTGGCCAGTTGCCTGTTTTCTGCCCGGGACCCCTTGACCTGTTCTGGATGATGAAAGCAGAGAGATCTTGTTGAGATTCAAGGCGAACTATGTTGCCACTCTGTTCAAAACCCTCCAGTGCCTTCAAATGCCCCCGAACTCCTTAAATGCTGGAAACTCCTTACTCTCTCAGATGTCTGTCCTATCAAGATGCACCTACCTACCTCCTGCCCCCACACAAGTGCAAGTAGTGCACAGGCGGGGTGGGCTGGAGCAGGGTAACCTGTGATCATTCTGGATCAAGAGGCGGGCATGTGATAAGTCAAGTGAGACTGACCATGGTCTGATAATGGTGCAAGGGTGTCTGGGGCTACTCTGTGCCCTGTTCCAGGAGCTGGGGATACTGCTGGTGGTGGTGGTGGGGAGGGAGGATGAGAAATGATCGATGGAGGTGGGTAGGACGCAATTTCCTATAGACAGCCAGGAAAGCCTGGCTGAGAGGGGTACATTTGAGAAGGACCCAGTGCAGCCCAGAGTCAGATCAGTCCCAGAGGAAGAGCTGCAGACAGGAAAAAGCCCGTACAAAGGTTCTTGAGGTGGAAGTGGACTGGGGGTGTTTCAGAAAGGGCGAGGAATCCAGTGTGGCTGGATCAGAGAGAGCTAGTGCTAGAGTGGGAGGGAGGGAGTCCAGAGAGGAAAGGGGCGGGACCACCTCGGGCACTGGTGAGGGCTTGGGAGGGCTCTGGCTTTGCCTCAGGGGGAGATAGGAGCCCATTGGAGGGTTTGGGACCGGAGCTAGGGGACCTGCGACCTGACTGGCTTTAAGGCAGCCCAGCAGCTTCAGCAGTCCATCTGTGGGGCCAAGGCTGCAGACCGATCCTGGGCTTTCTGGGGTGAGGGAAGGAGGGTCAGACTCAAGTCCTGCCTGCAGTGAACTAACCCAACCTTTCGGGGCCAAGTATACGATTCCTATCCGGAAAGGGAGGTCCGATGCCCCTCCTCCTTGGTCCTTTCCTCCAGCTTCTCCCTATGGTCCTTCCGCACCCCACACTCTTTGGGTTCTTACCCACTATAGACTCATCTGTCTCCTTTGGTACTGGGCTAGGCTTGATGGCTTATCAGCGAGGAGCCCGTTCCTTCACTTCACTGCAGGAGTTGCGTTGTGCCTGTCTGCAGGTGCACCCCTCTGCCCTAGGTACTGTAGGTAAAGTTTCCCTTCTTGCCTCGAATCTCTTAAATGTTGGGGATCAGCCTTTGTTCAGCAACTGAGAAGTACTCCTTCCAACTCTGTCTGCAGACCTTTCTCACTGATAAACTGTTGCTTGTGAGGAAAATTTTTCTGTGCCTTGCCACATTATTCTTAAAGGTGCAAGTAGGAACCCCGAGTCTGCAGCTCAAGCCACCCGGTAACTCAACTAACAAGTGAGTTAGGCAAGGTTGCAGGACACAGGTATTTTACAGGCAGCTAGTCCCTTTTCCCCCAGTTATTGCCCCCGCTAGACCTATTGTTTCAGGGTTTCCATTTTATCGCCCACTGGTCTGAAACAAGTGCAGTAAGCCACAAAATTCCTCTTCTAGTGTATGCTGTTACTTACTCTCCTCATGGAAACTAGGGTTTTTTTTTTTTTTTTTTTTTTAAGTCTAGCAGGAAGTGGAACCCAGAGGCCTCAAGGATTTGAGGAAAACCACAATGCTGGTGTGTGGCCTGCATTTTCTCTGCAGCGAGTTTGTACTGTAGATCAAGAAGCTTACACAATAGAAGTAAATATTTCACCCACAGAGTTCTGCGTGTTGGAAATGCCCTTGAAGAAATAACCGCACATAGAAACAAGGCTACACAAGAAACCCATCTTCCCTTCCCTACCATACAGGGAAAGTGGGAAAGAATTTAAACGTCCCATACTTTCATTGTATTGCATGTTTTATGCATCCATTCAATAATCTGTCTCTGAGGTTTTGAAAGTGGAAAAGCTTAAATGTTAAACAGAAAAACTCGGGAAAAAATGTAATGCTGACCGACAAAACTTGAATGTTAACCTTGGAAAACTTGTACTTTATTGTTGCTGTAACTTTAATACATAGATGCAGCTATAAAACAAAAACAAAAGCTTCCAAAATGTTGCCAGCAATGCCTGCTGAATGACAGCACAGGAGTGATTTTCCTTTTCTTGCATTTCCCAACTTGTCTTGAATCACCTGCAACGCCTTGACTCTCTGGATCCCAAAAGCTCCCCTCCAACCTGAGAACAAGCAATTCTGGAGGTGGGGGAGCTGCAAAGCAACTCAGAGACGGACCAGAAGCTCAGTTTTCTTTTCTGTGATGACCAACATATTAAGGATCCCCTCCCCCCAACGGCAACAGGGAAACAAGACCAGAGGGCTGAGAGCACCCAAGGGCCAATGCAGCGGCAACGACTCCAGGAATCAATGCCTAGGGAAGAAAGCACTGCCCAGGGAGCGATATAAGCTCAGGCCTCAGCTCTGTTTTCCCGGCATAGGTTTAGTGGAAAACACGGGGCTCAAAGCGCTCCATGGTCTGCACCACGATACAAAGATGATCCAGGAAGGTGTTGATGGAAGCACGGAAGAAAACTGGGTCTTCAGCAATCCACCTGCTACAGTGAGGGAGACAAGAAAGACAAGTTACAGGTGAGAAAGTCCATCCATGCTCAGTGCACCAGGCCCCTTCCTCAGACCTAATATTTAGGTTTCTCCCTCTCCCCTGCTTCTTAGCACAGGTACCTGCAATCCCACCTAGGATGCTGCTGTTCAAAATCGCAGGATATAACGACACACCCACAAGAACGGCTAAAGACTGACAATATCATATGGTGACAAGGATGTAGAATGGCTGGAATTTTTCTACACAATTGGCAGGAGTGTAAAACGGTACAACTACTTTTTAAAGAAGGCCAGGAGTTTCTTATAAAACTAATCTAAGCTAACATTTAGGTGTCTCCCTGCCTCCATTACAGCTGCTCTGCCGCTGAGGTTAGCCAGGCACCTGCCACCCGGCAATTTCTCAGACTTACACAGCCAGGATGCTGCCGTTCAGCGTAAGCTCCTGATGGATCACGCCTATGTGGCGAGTGACATATCGGGCCAGGGTCCTACGGGCCATGTATGCCTCCAGGGGTGATCGAAAGGGCACTGTGAGGGTGCTGGTGGTGACAGGATTAAGGTAACACCCAGTACTGGCTTTGGGCCCCGACTCCGTGTCCCTCCCAGGCCCACCGCCTGGCCCACACCCATCCTGCCCACGACGACCCCCACAAGCTCAGGCCACCCTGGCCTGCTCCCACCCCATTTAATCCACCTCTGTTCGCCCCTTCTCCCCCTCCACTTTCCTCAGGCCTACTTCTCCCTCTCTGGTCTTTCAGGTAACCCCACCCCTTATTCCATCAGGCCCTCCCAAGCTGCTCTCCTTCCCTCCAGTTCTCTTCCTGCTTCGCCTGCGCCCAGCAGAAGGACTGTCATCCAACCCCCAGACTGCCTCTTATACCATAAGTTTTGGTTGTGTGGTGGGTGGTGGTGGTGGGGCTGCTGTCCTGGGAAAGGATACAACTGTATCAATCCGCTCGTTAGTCCTGCCGCGACAGGCACCGCGGCTCCATCAGGCCTGCAGCCACGCACCGCCAGCCGGACCCGAGGACCGGAGTCAGCTGGAGCACTCACAGCTCCCTCGCTGCTGGCGCCGCTGGGGCTGCCTGGGCGTCCAGGATCTGCACTACCACCAGTGCCATCAGACCCGCTCTGGCCGTCGAGATCACCCTGGCTGCTGTGACCACTGTCTTGGCCACCCCCGGAACCATCCTGCCCACTGGGGCAGTGAGAGGCATCGGGGTTGCCTTGGCCTCGGGGTCCTTCGGGGCCACCCTGGCCTTGGGGGCCACCTGTACCTCTTGCTGCGCCCACTGCGCCGTCTGCACCGTCATCTGCAGCCTGCATGTTTACTCCTCTGCCTCTGAGTCAGAGATGACAGCTCAGCAGGAGCCAGCTTTTGCGATCCTTGCCACAGCCTCTGAGGGTAGGAGGCACCCTTTGAAGCGCCTCCCCTTAGTGTCTGATGGGACTACAACGCACCTCGCAAATGGACCCATTCGAAGTGCAGGGCACATGACCTCGTCTAACCTATCACCGTGTGCGTATGGTGAGAGGCTACCTCCCTCATGAAGTTCCACCCCTTTGCTCCGCTTGCAATGCCTATGGGCCATTACAAACACACCCTTACTGGTGATGGTGAACACCAAGGAAGCTGTGCCATGCAGTTTGTGTGTCGGGAACGAGGCTCCCTCAGAAAGCTCTGACTCTTAAAAGTGTGATAAGATCCCTGTGTATCATCTCAAACAGGTCCTCCCTTGGCCTCTTGTGGCCCCATGTGAGAAGGGTAAACTTGGACAGCTCTAACCTGGCTCCTCCAGAGGCGCTAATACCCCATTTGTTACTTCCTGTGTGTCAAGTAATGGACATGTCAGCCTCTGGTGCAGGAAACCTTGAGGCCAGCTCCCATTGCAGCCAATGGAGGGAACACTAGGCCTCAGAGTGGTGGGAGGGGGAGCACGGTCCTCAGCATCTCGCCCCTGCGCCAGCACCCAGACCCCCTTGGTGTCACTACGCAGGGAGCTGGCTGGACAGAGGCCCAAAGAGGGAGCAGGCAACAGGCGGTGAGAAGCTGGACACAGGCAGAGAGGACAGTGAGAGCCCCTGGCTGGAGCTGTGGCACACTTTGCTCATGCCTACCAGGGGTTCACTGTGTCCTTCTCTCCTGCAGCGCAGGCAGCACCTGACCCAGCTTGCGTGGGGCCTCCACCACTTGGGAGTACAGAGCTCAGGACTCAGATGTCAGAGGCTTGAACTCCCTGACCCAAGTGTCATGGTGGTGGTAGAACGCATCATGTTACAGCAGCCTCCACAGAACCCTGGCCTCATCGGCTCACATCACCAGCCCACCCTCTTGCAACCATAGCAAAAAATGAAAATGGGACAGTGGGACTGACCTAAAGAAAATATAATGTGCAACATGTGAGATGAGATAATAACCTTCTGCAACGGAACAAGCCTGCCTTGTCCTTGTCACATTCTGGAAAGATAAAATAAGTTACTCAGAGTAGGCAACCAGTGTCCTTGAGTTGTTCTTGCAGAAACTGGCCATTTTGAAACAGTTTGCTGAGCACACTTAAAATGAAACCTGTGGCCTGAGGATTCGAACAAGGGGAGCAAGAAACTGTGCAAGTGCAACAACCCATAATAGGTCCTGCTCCAGGTCCAGAAACCTTTGCTGCAGAATCTTTGTGTCCAGGTTCACACATAGCCGCCTTAGACTGATTCTGCCTGCTCCTCTAGGAACTACACTCTTTTTTCAAAAAAATGTTTAAAAAATATTTTGTTTATTGTGATCGAGTGAAAGTGCATGCCCACCTATGTGCAGCTTTTATTGCTCTTGCCTGGTGACAGCACACTCCTCCTTTCTGTTCTGTACATGTCATATCCTCTTAACAATCTCCTGTCCCCTCCTCTCTACGCTCTCCACTCCCCTCTAGTAAGAGGGCAGTAGGGTGATATCCTACAGATGCATAGAACCATAAAGTGCACACATGATATGGTCACTCTGTGTCACCAACTCTAATCCATTCCTGTTTGAGGAGTTGACCTCAGTGATGATTTATGGACAGGGGCAGCACCAGGACTAGGCGCCATGCTCCCAGGTGAACCCCGAGGCCTTCAGACCACCAATTGTGGTCTTTTAGTGGAGTTCTCAGGGTGCATCACCTTTTTTTCTTGCGTTGCCACTGAGACACAACTTTGTGAGCCCCATCACCGCTGCCACTGGAGGTGGCCAGGCCCCAGCTGGTTCTTCTGGTCACATGTTGATGTAGTCACCCATTCACATGGGTCTTTCTGTCTTCCGGGTTCTCTTTCCACCATGTCCTTTTGGTCCTTGATGATCATCTGTTCCTGCTGAGTTGGGACCATTTGGTGTACCTCAGATGGCAGCCTGCTAGCTTTTAAGACGCCAGATGCCACTCACCAATATAGGGTGCAGAAGACTCTCTTAGCAATACACTGGTTATACCAATTGGCCTTGATGTCCCCTGAGAGCATGATCCACGGACCCCTGAACCTGTTACTCTGTCTTTGCAATATTGGGTTAAGATTGAAAGAGTTTTCAGGTTATGCTGAAGTTCAGTTAAATTGATCTTCTTTCTAATGTGTGCTGTCACTGATTTCCCACAATCAAATTTCTATCAGCAATCTATAGCCGGCCCTCTTCCTCCCTCCATCTCCTCCCTGGCAGCCGTCAAAGAGTCTTTTCTTCTGTACATGAGTTTGTTTTTAAGTCGTTGTAGTAGGCGTCTCATACAATATTTTTCCTTGTGCCGCTAATTTCACTCAACATAATGTCTTCCAATTGAAACCAAGTTACGAGATGCTTCCTAAAATCATGATTGTTCTTTATCATTGCATAGTGTTCCATTGAGTACATGTACTGTAGTTTAGGAAATTTTTTGAATTATCATAGCTGCCTCCTTAGCCTTGAGACTATAAAGCCTGCAATCTCTTTCTCATAGTTGAGTCAGACTTTGGAGAGGGAAAATAAAGCTTGTTAAAGAGAAACTGATTTGGTTCTTTCTTGTATTTTCTTTCTTCGGAAAGACAAGGATCTTTTGAATTAGATTGGCTTTTCTGGTAGCAATAGCAACCCATGCTTTAGCCCCTGCCCTGCCCCTCCAGGGGATCTGCATTTCCCCGATACTGTTGGGGTCTGCTGGGGTTAAGGGGGAGGAAGCACTAAAAGTGCTAGCTAAAATAATTTTTCCTTTTCTAAAAAACACCAAAAATACTCCAACTCATCAAAAGTAGATTCTTCTCCCCACTCTGTCCGCTGCCAAGCTGGTGCATATGCTGCTTCTCAGATTTGACTTCTCCTTGCCACCTTCTACCCCGGCTTTCCTAGTCACCTGTCAAGTGGCCAGCGCTGCCTCAAAGTTCTCTGCTCCTGCAACAGGACCTTCCTTGATGATCCATGACACTAGAACCAGCAGATTCCAACTGGGGGTCTGAAGAAGAGGAGCGGGTGAGGAGGGGAGCTAAGAGAGGGGCAGTGACCCAGGCCCCGACTTCAGCTGGACTAAACCTTCCCTCTTTTCCTATTTCTAGTAACTTAGAGAGCCAGCCAGCAAGGGAACCTTCTGGTTCCTGCGCCAAATGCACTGAGTGAGTGTGTCCTCTTTGCCTCATTTTGTTTTATGTGCCTGTCTGATCTTTAGCTGAAGGATGAACCTCAAAAGTGACTTCATTATTGAGTTGGAAGGGTGTCCAGGTACCATGCCCTAAGGATTTGTTAGTCTCTGACAGATAAGCAAGTCTAGTCTTTTCTTGTGAGTTAGAATTTTGTTCCATACAAAGTGGGAGGCCTGACACTACCTGATTTTAGAATGTACTACACCGCCACTGTAGTCAAAACAGCCTGTTACTGGTACAAAAATGTATATATAGACCAGTGGAACAGAGTTGAGAATCCAGATGTAAAATCATCAACGTATGTGTACCTGATATTTGACAAAAACACGAAGCCTATAAAATTGGGGGGAGAGACAGTCTTTTTAATAGATGTTGCTGGCTTAACTGGATATACATTTTGCATAATAATGAAACAAGACTCATATCTCACACCATGCACAAAAACTAACTCAAAATGGATCAAAGACTTAAGCCTAAAATCTAAAACAATAAAGACTATGGGACAAAAATAAGAACAACACTAGAAGCCCTAACACATAGCTTAAAAAAGAATATGAAACATTACTAACAACACACAAACACCAGCTAACAACACACAAACACAAGACAACAAAATAGACAACTGGAAACTCCTAAATATCAAGCACTTGTGTTCATCCAAAGGCTTCACCCAAAGAGTAAAAAGACAAACAACAACCTACAGACTAGGAAAAAATTGGCTACAACAAATCTGACCAGCGACTAATCTCAAACTTCAAGAAGGTGCTGCAAAACCTCAACAACAAAAAGACAAATAACCCCATTGTTTTAGTCAGCCAGTGCCGCTCTAACAGAAATATCACAAAATGGATGCTTTAATAAAGAAAGTTTATTCTGACAGTATGGTAGGCTACAAGTCCAAATCAGGTTGTATGCTCTAGGGGAAGGCTTTCCTCCTTGTCAGCTCTGGAGGAAAGTCCTTGTGTTGCATCAGTCTTTGTTTGGGGAGCATCTTGGTGCAGGAACCTCAGGTCTGAAGGACACGCTTGTCTTCCGGTGCTGTTTTCTTGATGGTGTGAGGTTCCCAAATCTCTCTGCCAGATATTTCCCTTTATAGCTCTAGAGACCACCTGAAGACACAAACAAAACTTACACATTGAATCCTGCTCTACCAACACAACTGCTGCCCACCCACCCTTGTTAACATCGTGGAAGCAGGAACTGCAACATGGAGGAACATCACAGAATACCAGGAATTATGGCAAAGCCAAATAGTTAAAGATTTTTTAGGGAACATATTCAATCCATGCCACCAATTAAACAGTGGGAAAAGGATATGAACAGGAACTTCAAAGAAGACATTCAGACAGCTAAGAGGACTATGAGGAAATGCTCATGATTGTTACATATTATAGAAATCCAAATCAAAACCACAATGAGAGATCATCTCCCCCCAACAAGACTGGCATTAATTCAAAAACTATGAAATAATAGATGTTGGAGGGGCTGTGGAGAGATTGGAACACTTATAAACTGCTGGTGGGAATGTAAAATTGTCCGACTGTGTAAATAGGTTTGGTGCTTTCTTAAAAAGCTGGAAGTAGAGATACTAAAGGATTCAGCAATCCCACTTACTAGAATATATCCTAGAAAAGTAAGAGCTGCCACGCAAACAAATAGATGCAAGCCAATGTTCACTGAAGCATTGATGACCAGAGCAAAAAGGTGGAATCACTTTAGATGCCTAGCAATGGATGAATGGATAAACAAAACTATGGCATATTCACACAATTGTATATTATGCGATGATAAAGAACAATGATGAAATTGGGAAACATCTAAAATATGAAGGAGTCTGTAAGACATTATGCTGAGTGAAATTCATAAATCACAAAAGGACAGATATTGTATGAGATCGCTATTATACAGACTCAAGAACAGGTTTAAACACAGGAGAAAACAGTTTTTGATGGTTAAAAAGGTGGGGAAGGAGGAAGGGGGTATTCACTTTTTATAAGTGAAGAAAAAAGGAGGGAAGGAAGGAGGGAAGGAAAGAAGGAAGAAAGGACAAAAGGAAAGAAGGAAAGGAAAAAAGAGGGAGAAAGAAAGA